>JBBBDQ010028551.1:0-100000 GCA_037127315.1 Ascarosepion bandense
GAAGTAGTAGTGGCGGTTACATTTGACCATTTTGACGTTAAAAGGTAGGACATGGACGCCAATCTAATAGCATGAATAATTTATCTTGTCGAGACAGAAGGGAAAGAAGCTTATCAGAATAGAAGTTGTGAAAATATTTGTATAAAAGACACGGAGAAGCCACATTCAGTCAATGAGAAAGTGACTGAAGTTGAGCTGCTACATCCCGATCGATTACTTTGCAGATCCTCGTTTGGATTTTATCGAGAACCCCCTAGATGAATAGCAGGCGCAACCGACCAGATATGGCAACAATGCACGGGCGAACGGTAGATTTATAAGTGTGTAAGATGGATTCTGACGAGAAAATTACATCTTGAAATTGGATAACAGTTTCAATAAATTTGGTAATAAACTACTAATTTATACTAAACAATGAGTTGTGTAGAATTGTTTCTTTTTCTTTTAACTTAGCTTTAATGATTGATTTATATTTTGGGAGTTTATCAAACTTTGTGGATAATTCAAAACCGAAACATATTTTGGATTTTATTTTGATGAGTGAATATTACATTAACAACATTTTTGAAAATAACAATTATGCTATACATAATAATGGATTCATACATTCTACAAGAGTATTTGAGCGTAAGTCAATCAAAGTGGAATCAGAACTCTGTTATCAAAGTTCCTATTTCAAGCCGCAATCCATTATTCCACTCGTCCATCACATTGAAATTTAATGAGGTTCTTCTTAGTTACAAGATATAGGTGAGTAAGCATGAGAATTTTGAAATCTGAGTAAGTTTGTAGTTATTTCTGATTTATAGGTTAAGCAAATCGAAAATAAAATTTTATTAACGTAGCATTTGAAAAAAATCGTATCATACAGCCAAGATCGTTGTCCTAACAGTACCACACACACACACACACACACACACACACACACATATATATATATATATATATATATATATATATATATATATATATATATATTAGGTTCGCCAGAAATTCGTGACTCATTTAGAAAGCAAAAAAGACAGCAAAATTTTATGGAACACTAAGAACATTTATTCGTCAAAATCAATCCATTATTGTCAACGATTATCCAACTGCTAAATTCCGGATAACAGTCCGTTTTGAAAAAAAAATTGTAAACAAGTTTTCTTCACCTTATCAGAATTATTACATCACTGGTCGCAGATGAAGCGTGACGTTGAATGAAATGGACCATAGTCACTCGGAGTAGCATCAGAGTTAAATAGTGAATGTCGAATAACCTCAAGACCGCTATTCTGTTTGAACTTTTCCTTTGTCAACCCGGCAATTTGTGACCTCGCATTGTCTTTTTGAAACAAAGTCCGATCAAAAGAGGATCCTACTTCTTTAGTTTGTTGTGAACGCGGTCTAGCTGCTGGAAATACAGTTTAACGTTGATGGCGCGACTATGTGGAACAAGCTTGAAATACAGTACTTCTTGATAATTTCACCAGACAGAGATGAAAATTTTGTTGTTTTCTTTCGGCGTCCTAAGTAAATCAGGACTTCCTAGCCAACCTAGTACAGCTTTCTTTTCTTAGGTGCCATGCTTGATGCATCTTGGGCTGATTATGTCTCTTTTCAAAGAAACTCACGATACTCTCTACGGTACTTTGATTGCCAAAGGAGGCTATAGGACCCAATTTGTTCTGCTATTTAACTCACGGGTGGAGGGATGACTGTTGGGTTCATACCTTTCAAAAGGTTATTTGATATGCACGTAGGCGCACTCGACAAATTTGAACACGGGTTTCTGGCTTTTCATTCCTAGGCGTTATCTATCACATCATCATCACATCCTAAAATTTTCGAACAATCAACCATTTAGGTACTGACCAGACTCAATTCGTCAATAGCATATTCTTAAATTCCTGTGATCAGAGAAGAAACGATGTTTAAACGAGAAATGCCTGTGAGCAAACACACAAACACTACAAAGAAAATAATACTTAATGATGATATTATGAAGTATTTCTAAACGGGCCAAGGGATTCAAGAAAAAAACGAACGTTTGTCTTGAAAATTATTAGTAATATTCTTTATTATCCAATCAGTATACAAGTACTGTACGTGATACACGCTTAAGCGATCGAGACATGAATAAGTAGTCAGAAAATTTTCCCGCACGAGGTTGCCATTACTTTCTGTAGTAGTCTGGTTACTAATCAAAGCTACAGAACAATCTGAATCTGTCCTGTTATGTAATCCAAAGCTGAAGAAAAAAGACTTTAATACCTTATCCAAAAGTATTTGTGTGTAAGTAAATGCAACGAATTCAACTGAAATTCGAACTCTTCCCTCCGAGAGACATGATCGCCCAATCGTGTATCACGTATGGCACTTAACTGACTGAATGAATTGCACTTATTTAATGTTTTTTTTATATTCCATTGTATTTTCAGTCAATCATTTTTCTCATTCAAAAATCCACTTTTCATGTTTGTTTTAGTTTTACGTTTTCTTTTCGTTGTTTGGTTTCTGTTTTTTCCTTTTAGTCTACATCTGTTCTTGTTTTTCTTCTGTCTTCTTAATGGAAAATATTGGTGAATAGGTTTGCATTTCTTTCATTGTTAATATAATGTGACTCCACTGCTGCCTTGGCTGCCCCATTCTTTAAACTTAAAAACAACTTTCTAAGTAATAATCATATAACTTATGAAGGGCATATTTACTCTTTTACGTTTAATTCATGAAGACAAGTGGTAATGCGCGTGTGATGGACTGCACATTCCAATTATAACATTTGATATCCTACGATCTACGGTGTCACCTGTATACTAAGAATACATGATAGAATTTATTACAGCTCAGTGGTCGACTATAGGTTCTTGTTTGTGCTGGTTTTAATGTTTCTCTTTATTATTTCGTTTCTTTTCTTCTTTAGGGCTTTAATTCATCTTGCTCACTTTTCATTAGATGATTTTTAATGGAAAATATTGGTGTATTCTATTTACATTTGTTTCAAATATAAATATGACTCCCATGTTGTCTTGGCTGCCTCGCCACTTAAATTTAAAAACAGCTCTCTTAATAACATGCAATGATGCTACCTTACTACTCCTGCTCATGAGATATACAATGCATGAAACCTAATGAAAATGCAAGATTGATTTAGGCGAGGAAACTGACAAGCTAATCTGTAATAATGAAATACATATTTACTGTAGTTCATTTTAACTCTCCAAAAAAAAAATATATGTTAGTACCTCCAGTCAATTAAAATCAGAAAATACGAGAAATGCCTTCTGATCAGGTAACCCAAATTCAACCAAACAACGTACAATTGAGGGCGTTCCTAATAATCTAAATATGATTTCCACTTTGTCTTGGTTTCCACATCCTCAAACTTAAAAAGACAAGGACAATCTCTTACTATTCCTGCTCATGAACAGAGATACAGGGTGCATCAATCCCTAAGGGAAATGCTAGATTGATTAAGGTCAGGTTACTGACAACCTAATAAAGAGCATGTTTAGTGTAGTCCATGTTAATTCACAAAGAGAACGAATATACATTGTTAGCACCTTCAATCAATTGAAATAAAAAGTTACCAAAGCTGTGGCATCGGCTTAATGTAATAAGTACTATTATGTTTATAATACATGAGTATAATATATTATTATTACTATATTACAGTAATATAACATTATTAATAACGTATTACATTAGTATAATATAACATTACTACTATAACTACTACTAGTAGTAGTAATAGTACATTAGATTAGTATGATATATTATTATGTCATTTTCATCATAATTCGATTTCTACCTAACAAGTCTGCAGAAAGACCTAAGACAAGTTGTGGTGTGTTGTTATGTCTACATTTCATGTTTTTTCTATCTTCCATAACATCCCTGTTGTTACATAGACAAAGTTCTCCTTAGCGTGTGGGCTGTACTTAACAATGTGTACGTTAGTAAACCAATAGTTGTTGTCGTGTATGACAATTCTAGCTGAACAAGGCCTCTTCCACCTTCTTTATGGATATTTATAGACGGTCTACATCAGCTTTTTGATGAGGCATCTTATGCTTAGAAGGAAACTTTCTTGTCTTAAAATCTCTTTGTCTGACATCATGTAGAGACTAGTTCAAGATGTTGAAACAATATTGACCACTTGAATGGCAATGTTAGTAATGGCCATAAATCTGTTTTGAGAATTCAATTCATTTTTTAATATCATTGATTTGTGAATGAGTACTGAAAGTTTCATTAAAATCCAACAATTAATTGATTTTTACGAGAATTTCCAAATTAATGTGTTTGTCACCGGGAAAAAAGTTGATAATGTCATCATTACGTTTTCCATTATAAACAGTCGCAACGTTTTGGTTACCCGCTAACTCAAATCAAAACAAGATTTTCTGCCAAAATTTCAAACATTTTAGAAAGGATTAAAAAATTACTTTGATCTTTTCTCTTAATAATAATATACACATTTTGATGGAAAAAGTTCGTTTTTATTAAGTACCTTTTTTATTCACTAGGCTGTCTTTGTTTTAGCGATTTAGGTGGGGTACCTAATATTAAGAGAAGACATAAGACTCGATCAATGGTGGCACGTGTATATCACAAGAGAAAATATTACGACCTACTATGGACAGCGCAGTGGCCAAAAATAGGCCCTTAGCGTTGGTGAGTAGAGAATTGTTTTCGTGAACACACAAGTAACAATAGCTGAAATCAGATTCACAGTCATTGAGGCGGTACCAAGTTAGCGTTATTAGGCTCCAAAGAATATAGGAGCCGAATATCCAATAGGGTGTGTTTGTTAGAATTACGACATCGGTCACAGGGTCTTAATTAGGCTCATTGTGTCGCTAATAGGACCCAGGTAGGCTGGCAGCCAGTAATGTGTTCCGATGTTACGTTCCGCTTGAGTGTAACTTTAGACGTTAGTTTTCAACGAAGCAGCGTACAGACTGGCGGTAATTGAATAAAGATGCAAGGTGTGTTCACCTGGCCTTGCTTAGCTCGTTATGTTGGACTTTTCGTGAATATTTGATTTCATTTCTCAACAGCGATATGGTATTCCATTTAAATACTTTTATGTACTTTTTTATAAGTAGTAATTTGAAAAGCGTTCTCAAGTCGACCGAAGAAAAATATGGCCACCTTGTTTATTCGGTGAGAGCCCAACAGATAATTTATCGGATGGGATTGAAACATCTGTTCATACTCGCCTAAAAATACCAGGGAGCTGCGAACGGGCATTGAAACCGCATAATTCGACTTCACTCCGCCTGTCTTCCGAACACTTGAAAAACTAGTTCCACGTTGAGATACGGGATACTAGGAGGTATCATACACTGTAATAGAAATGTCTTCTATGATTTTTAGTCGATCAGTTAGTGATACAAGTTTGGGTGATTATGTCTCTTTCATGTCATGAATGACTAAGCAGAGGATTTTCCCTCAAAGGTTACCGTTTATTTCTATGTTAGTTAGGCCGCGAACCAAGGCTATAAAACCAAGTCTGTTCTGCTATTTTACCCATAGCTGGGAGAAGAAGAGAGGGATTCAAACTTTGCACGTAAGGGAGTGTCACGGAGTCGACTAGAATTCGAATTCAACTCTCTGATTTTCATTCCGAACCGATATCTGTTACATTAGAACGTATATATATATATATATATATATATATAACTTTTGGTATGTCACTGTAATTGTTTCGGATGCATTAATTTTGAGCTTGCCGACCAAGTAATTGAAATTTTCCTTGGATTTTGAATTTTATTTGAATTCTTGGAAATATAAAAAATCATTTCTATTTCCATACTAAGAATTCCAATCAGTGCTATAGAAAATGCATGTCAAATATTGAATAATAAATAAATCTTGACATTTTGCTTACGGTCTACAGAAATGGTAATTTCAAACTTATTCCAAAGTTAGAAATTACAGTTTCTCCAGATTGTAAAAAAAAATTGCAAAAGGCATACAGCACTGTTTTATATTAATCTAATATGAACAAGCACTGTGAAAAAATAAAATTTTGGTAACCAACAGAAAGTAAAGTTCAGAATGTCACATCTTTTTTAGTACAATTCAATCAAATTGTTTTATTTATTCTGCTATAATATATATTCATCTTATTACTTTTATTTATGTACAAGATTTTTATACCATGTTTCACAATGTGGATGCTATACCCTGTTTGTCGGCTCTGTTATGTCGAAATTAGTTTTTATTTCAATTTAGGAGCGATGAACATGTTCGTGACAGAGTTGGGCATCTATGTATCTTTCTTCAAATTTTCAAAAGAAAATTTCTTAAAGGTAACTAAAGCTGTGAGAGACTGTTGAACTTTTCTTCATTGCTTTTCCAACCTCTTATATGGATTAATGTGATTTCAACACAGTTACACAGCTTCTTACTAAAAAATAACAACCTTCAAATTACAAAACTAAGGGAGATCTAAGATTACATCTAAGCAGCATGGAACCTAGCCAGTAAGCACCAAAGTCATCCATCGCATTAAATAGATTGTGTTATGCTATCAAAAACACCTCGAGTAAGAGTTTTAGACACCACTAAAGTCAACCATCGCATTGATTGAGATAAGCTATCAAATGAACCTAGAGTAAGAATCTTAGACAGTCAGCACCAACGTCAACATCGCATTGAATAGATTAAGATTAGCTATCAAATGAACCTAAATTAAGAGGTTAAGCCAGTCAGCGCCAAAGGCAACCATCGCATTGCAATAAGTTATCAAATAAAAATGCATTTTTAGTATTTTATTCATTACATTTTATAACAAAATAACGTATTTTTGCACTAATACCTTGGTGTTATCTTGCTATGAAAGAAGGATTCAGCATCAGCAATAATTGGATAGGTGTAGACGTTGACAAAGAATTTGTGCTACAGAGGGTGCTGATTGAAGAAATTTGGGTAACATTGGTATATACCGTTGTAAATAAAAACTTATACTTCTAAGTTCTTACTTATCTACGAACATATGCACGTGTAAGTCTACAGATATATTTATACATTTATCATTTCTCTGGATGCGTAGTTAGTGTAATGATGATCGCCACGGAAAATGGTATCGGCAGACCGAGATCAAATTCCCGCATAGTCTGTTACGTTCATCTTAATACCTTTCAAAATGGCTAGAATCTCTTCACATCAGTGGATTAAACAGCTCGATAGACTAGACTCCCAAGTTCAAGCCAGTCAAAAAGAAGGATATCTCTGAATTATAAAGAGGAAGTAACGGAATGCCATCGTATTTTCACATAGGAATTCAATAATAATAAAGAGGAACCAGTGGGAGTCGTGACTGTCTACGTCATGAAGAGGCATTGGGCTAAAATTATTTCTTTACTCTGCCTTTACTTCAGCTCAGTCATTTCCCACTCTGACTTTTTAGATATTTCGTAATAATATTTTATGGTAATAAAAATACACTGCCAACTTGTGTCGTCTCTGCAAGGGTAGATAAATTTTAATAGCGACTAGGTAGAGACTTTAATGACCAAAGCATACTTATACAATTGTATAATTTTTATCTCATGTTTCTTGGACTTTCAACTACAGAATACATATAAATCGGATTGATATTTGTTGCCTCAGGCTCCTTTTCATAACGAAATCTATGTCTGTTTCTCTCTGTCTTCTACTTTCTTTTTGAAGAAGAGTTGCCACAGTTATTTATTGGTTCTTGAAATTTCCCCCTTGGTTTGCTATTGGGTTCATCAAGTACTCAGGCATGGCAAGCAAGGTTCGTTAATATCGGATTACTAGGGACTAGATTCCCATTCAACACCTCCTATTTGCACTTAAAAAGAGTAAGATTAGTGTCAGTACCCTGAAAAATGAAAACATATGGCGATTAAACTAAACAGCAAGTTTCGACATTATGTGTACACAGAAACACAAGAAAATATAAATCATTCACAGACAATCTAAAGAGTTATTCATTCTAAAGGAATACAGTGGACTGCGACATACAAAAACCTAACATATGATTATTTTTCTAACTGAACTATTCGAGTAACCACACATAAAATTCGGTTATATTTAGTACTGAAGTAAACGCAACGACCTCAACCAGAATATAAGCGTGCCATGTCTATCCCACTCCTTCGTGACGATAACCACTACGCTATAAGCATATGAATGATAAACTCAAACATCAATCTGAATTCATAACAGTTCATATTGTAATGTGTTGCCATGGAAAAATGGTGAAATATTGAACAAAAGGAAAAAGACAGTACAAATGAACAGGAAATTGGAAAAGGAAAGATAAGAATTCGAAAAGTAGTAAACACGATAGCAAATAAAAGAAATAAGAAATAAATAAACATTTGAACAAAAAATGCCACAAAAAAGAAAAGGAGAAAGAAAGAAAGAAAGAAAGAAAGAAAAAGAAAAGAAAGGCAAAACAAAGAAAGCAAAATAAAGAGAGAAAATACAGAAGAAAGAAAGGAAAAGTTAAAAAGTGGAAGACAAAAGCATTAATGCTTTCCGTGAAGGTAAATAAGCAAACAAAAACAAGTTAAGAAATAAAGATGTAAGAAAAAAAATAAGGGAAAGACACGTTAAAACAAACACAAACAAGAGCAAACATTATAGTCCTAAGTTCGGCCAGTAAGTTGTAATAATTTCGATCAAATTTACCCGGTATAGAGGTGATAGCGTATATCGGGTAATGTCAAATGTTTAACACGAGTATTATTGCTGGTCTTCATGAATTAAACGGACTACAGTAAATATGCTCCTCATTACCGCAGATTAGCTTGTCAGTTGTCAAACCTTTGTCAGTCTGACATTTTCCCTAGGAGTTGATGCACTGTGTATCTCTCTGTGAGAGAGATGGAAGGACATCAAGAGAATTGATTTTAAATTTGAAGGATGAGGTAGCCAGCGCAACAAGGGAGTCACATTTAGAATTAGAATAGAAGGAATGGGAAACGAATTCAGTAATATTTTCCATTAAGAATTCCGAAAAAAAAGAAGCATGAACGAATGCAGACGTAAGGGAAAGACAGAAAGCAAAAGAAATATTAAAATAACAGAAACTAGAACAATGCATTTCTGAATTTAAAAAAAAGAATTAACTGAAAATAATTTTAATAATTTCCATCTAGCAAAATAATAAATATAAACAGGAAAATCAAAAGGCGACAAAAATCGAAGAAATTTGGTGATTCATGTATAAACTCATATAATTAATTTCTTATCGATTATACCTTGAAACAAAACATGATATAAACTTTTCTAGTTTGTCTGGTAAAATTATTTTCTTTACCTCCTCATCTGTTCACTCGTGTTTGCTTACGTTTTTTACCTTCTTCATAGAAAGCATTACTGTCTTCCCTTTCTCTCAACCCTTTCTTTCTTCTTTAATTTTTCTGTTTATTTTTTTCTTCTAATACGAAGATAAACAAGGCAGCACAGGCGTCACATTTAGATATATTGGAACACTTGCAGGATGTCTAAGTGAATTGAGTCAAACGTGTTATTTTTTAACTGAGCCCCACATGGACTAATTTTATCAAAACCTCTCCCCATATCATGCTAATTTGACTGTTATGCATGTGTCCGGTATATCCTTAGACTGATGGGTACATTGTTTTTCGTATATGTGTTTCCTACCATTAATCTGTTGGTCTTATACTCGATCACTCAGTAATAATTATGTGTTATGAAGTAAGCGATTGGCATATTTTTTTCAGTTTGTCTGGTAACATTTGCCCATCATAGACAGGGAAGACTGTTGGTAGTTTTCTGTATACAGTGTTTTTTTTTTAATCAGATCACCCCGAGCAAGACGGTAACATCACTGATGTGCAGGGGGCCACATAAGAGAACAAATTTAGGAGATTGAAGAGAAGGACGAACCAATTAGAAAGGAGCAGGAGAAGGATGAGAATATAGGTGTGTGGGCCAAAAATAGAATTGTACTTAGTAGCTATGCACCCAACTATTTAAAAACATTTTATTACATCCATATTTATTTTTTTAAAACTATGAACATTTATTTAACACGACTTACATTTTTTATCTCAATTTAATCTTTGAGATGTTCAAAATTTTCTTTTTCAGCACTGTAAAATCCATGGTACCTCGGCAGACTACTACTAATACAAAGTACAAATCTCCATCTGCATCGTTTTAAAAAATTACTTCTGAGATTGACTTTTTTAATTCGTCCACGGTGTGGGTATTTCTCTCATAGACCTTGTTCTTTACTCTGTTAAGTGCCACACGTGATACTCACTTCGCTGATCATGTCTTGAAAAATGTATGACTGATTAGACGTAAGATTTTTCAGCAGTAGGTTGCCATTACTTTTTGCGGTAAACTTTATAGAACTGGAATTTGAACGCGGCTCTCCGACTTCAACTGAACCCCGAAAAAAAAATGAAATCCATCAGTCTTAGGTCAGTGAATGACGTTCGATACTACCTCTTTATTCCAAACCAACGTTGATGAAATTTTTCATTAATGTATTCCTTTACTACCGAAATATAATGCGGTGATGCTCTATCTTGCTGAAAGAACAGTTCGGGGAAGAAGCTAAAACGTGTTTCTGAGCTAAAACGTGAATCAAATCGTGAAACAGTTGTAAGCCGACTTTTGGTCCGTCCTGTATAAACACTGATAAATTTTCATTTTCCGTTTATAAATAGAAAATGATGTATATTGGCGGTTATATAAGAGAAACAACAAACGAATAGGGAAATTGATTAAGTATAAATTTAGCGTGTCTTGTTTATCACCTCAATCTGAATTAGTTGTGTAAGTGGATTTAAGGAAACCTCTTACTTAAAGATCAATAGACGCACATGAAGAATAGGGTAGAACGTGTTGTATATTAAGTAAAGAAAGACCAAAAGAAAAAATAGTATTAGTAATTGGATAATCAATAACCTTAAAATAAAAGTCTCTCCAGTGATTATCACCTAAGAGTTGAGAGCAGTAAATAAACCCAGAGTCCGACGAATACGAATCTATATATATATATATATATATATATATATATATATATATATATATTGCTGTAATCAGATCAGCTTCTAGTAGTTCACCCCCCCCTTTCCACTATTGACTAATTCATATCTTATATTTATTATACGTTACTGTAAGTTATCCCGAATAAGAAACTTTGATGGGCGGGAGCGAAACCGGTTGTTTTCTTTTATTCCTCATTATGCCTTGTCGTATTAAACTTAGTACTTTTAATGCGATACTTAAGTTTTTTACCACTAAAAATCTGTTTAAATATTTAAAACTAAGGTCCAGCTCTAGTTTAATTAGAAAGTTAAATAAAATATTGCAGCTTATAGCACAAATGAAAGCTTTGAATAATTTTGCCTTTTAACTAAATGTATGGTACACCAGGTTTGCCCCTCTTTTATTCAATTTAGAATAAGGAGGGCCAAAATGAATTTTAGTTGAAAAATAGGAAATATTTTGACAAAAACAAATTTGCAACATTTTTCTGCTGGGATTGGGATGCTGTCTGTGAGATATAATGATTTAAGGTATGAATATATCCACACACAGTCATTTTTTATCTATTGAGGTTCTCTCTTTATATAAAAATGGTTCATGGATGGGGTTGTCAGAAATTAGTTATTAAGCTAAAAAATAAACAGACAATTTTTGGAAGTGAATATGAAGGATGTCATTTTTAATTATTCTTCATAGACATTGTCTAAAATAGAATCTACTGTTCTTGCACATGGCTTAGATTTATATATAATATATATAGATTTATATATAATATATATATGTGTGTGCGTGTGTGTGCGTGAGAGAGTGCAGAGAGCAATGTCTGCATTGTCGCCAATTTTATGCTTCTAATTTTACCCATGCATGTTGTTTGTTTTATGATTTTATTGACTGCAGATTTGGGTCAATTGAAAAAGTGGACCCTGACTTACTTCTCTCCGCCAGGGATAAGCACCTCAACGTGGTACAATGGTAAGTAAGCTTCTCTTGCTAGAACCTATTACCACTCAGAAGCAAGTTTGATCCTCACTGGGTAAACCATATTTTCGGCCTTGTGTCACATCTAAGAGTCTCTTATAAAATCAACTCTTCGCTAGAAATCTGGAAATTTGGAAACAGCCTGTTGTACTGCTTGGCTTTCACGCCGAACTCCAATTCAAACAATTCAGAGAGGCTGGGTGTCACTCTGAGGATAATGTAGAGGATTCAGAAAGAGTTTGATAGGTCTAATGATGATTAAAAAGATAATTTCGATCGAAAAATTGACTCTGATCGTTCTGAATTTTTGCTGAGGGGCTAAGATTGATACATACAGACATACATACATACATACATGCATATATATATATATATATATATATATGTGTGTGTGTGTGTGTGTGTGTGTGTGTGTGTGTGTGTGTGTGTGTGTGTATCTCTGTATGTGTGTGTGTGTACGAGTGGTTAGTCGTCCAGAGAAGCGTGCAACTACCTCTTAATTACTGTCGTTCCCAGATCCACCCAGACCTGGATGTTAGCACGTGTTAGGATTCTAAATATGAGCAAATAGTGAACCGCCAGGTAAAACCTTTTGAAAGTATCAAAATACCTGCAATACATTTTATATAAATCATGACAAACAATACATTTTTTTATACCAGAATGACCAACAATATTATTTATAATAGAAAGATCAGCAATTCATTTTATAGCAGAATGACCAACAATACATTTATCTGTAGCTGACAGCATACAATTTCATACAAAATATATTTAGTCAAATACATGAAATAGTGTTAAAAGTATTTAGATTTCGGCATTAAAGAACCTAGAGAGGTTGATATACTGAAAAAAAATCAAATAATCAAACAAAAAACGAGCAGTTGGAACGTTCGCTTTCAGACCCAGATCACCATATTCGAGGCGTGCTCATCATACGGCACATTTGGAAAGTGACAGAAAACCCCATCCTTTTGATTGAAATTGGTTGTTTGGAAATATTTGGGAGTCGTCGAAGTAACCGAGGGTTTGGGGGTACTGGTTTTGTTCAGACTGTTTATCAGGCCGAATTGTGGGTGCGAATATGTTATAATTTAAAATTTACAGTAAGAAAATCAGGTTAATTCTGATGTGCCGGGGGCTACGTAAGAGTGAAAAGATTAGAAGAGAGAAAGCCGGAAACCACATCCTGAACAGGGAACAAGGGATGAGCCTCTTAACCTGTTCAATAGACGTGGGTGGAGTGTGAACCGGGCGATAGATAGATCTATCTACTCCAATTATAGTTCTATCCACTCCAATTATAGATCTATTAGGAAGCTTTCGGCCAACACATTCTCAAAGGTGTACGTTGACAAAATTCAAATGATAATCGGGGACACACTAATATAACGTTTGAGAAGGGAAGTTGAAACTCGATTAAAAACAAATTTTAATAAAAAATAATTAAAATGTAAGGAGGTGGGTGTAAACATAAAGTGCCACAAGAGTTTTAAAAAAGGGGTCTCACAAACCCTCCAACAAACGTAAGGAGCGAATAAAGTGCTCCTTTTGTCTGCACAGACAGGGCTGGGGGATTTTTAAGTATACAGCCTCAAGAACTCGAAGATGGTAAGATGAACGAGCGCTGAACAGAATCGTAAAACATGTGTCTTTGTAACAGGAAACACAGTCATGTCTGCTGAGCAAATGTTGTCCAATAGCCGAAATTATAAGTTTTCTTTTTATCACTTTTTTTTAAAGAACAACTTCTTCACTGCTCACATACTCTGCACATTATATTCTCAGCGTTTATCGATGGAAGCACTTCTATCTCGCTTCAAATCTCTTTCACGTCTGCGAGGAAATAGCCCCGCATTTACTGCCATATTGGAGATTAATTATTACATAGTTCAGCAAATGTTTGCAAATATGTTTTCTTGTGTTTAAGGTTATACTCTAAAATATATCTTTCACTAAACCTGCAGGCCTTGTTTGTATCAAGATACCGTCATAATTGTTTCATTTACCACGAAAAAATGTAAAATGTTTGTGCCGCAGTACATGTAATAGATATGAGTGAATGAATCCTGCCCATGATATGACGAATTATATAAACAGATTTTATATACATGCCTAAGACGAGCCTTTTAGACACCGTGACCCTCGTTAAATATGTTTTCAGGCACGCCAACGCTTGTCATTCAGATTAAGTGACATCATCGATGATTTTCAGTTAAGGCACGGGTTGCTAGCGCACCTAACTTGACTCAAGACTTTACAGTTTCCTTCTCAACACGCTGCTGTTGATGGATTTTTACTGTTAAATAATGAAAAGATTACATCAAGGATTTTCTGTGTCAGATGTCGGTTGATAACCCCGAGTAAATACATGGTAAAAGCGATTACGTATTAAGTTTCTCTCGTCAGTGCTTTTATACAGTTTCTTACCAAATATGAGGCAGCATATCAATTAGTCACAGAAACGTTGATGGGTCTTAACGTGTAGGGCGTGACGAGTTCAAATTTCGGTCTCGTGATTTGCGTTCACTTTCTCGCAAAATACTTTTGGAAAAGGAATAAAAATATTTACATACTGTTGTCCTCAATTCTGTTTCCATATTCACATTTCGGTCGTTTTACGCTCCGACCTTCTTCAAGTAATTTGACTTTTGAAGTGAACCGTTTATTTCGTTTACTGGGATACATTGTTCTTGTTCCTTGATTCATTTTACTTCCCGATGGGTCAGTTATCTCCCTTTAACTCAAATCTCCAAGTTATTTGTTCACCATTGTTATAGCCAGGTATAGAACTCACAACTCTTTGGGTTAAATCACTGGATCAAACCAACGCTTTTATCGACTGGCCATGCAGACAACGGTCGAAACTTCGTGAATATGGCAACTAAGATAAGTACAACAGTCCGAATATTGTAAATAATTACAATATTCCATCTCAGAAATATAGACGAGTACGAATATATTTCTCCTCATCCTTGCAGGGAAACTGGGTTCTTTAGCCATGGGTGTTAGCCACTCTAGAAAAAAAAGCTATTCTGAATTTAAAACCATGGGTAAAGCAATGTAAAACTACGCCATTATCTTTCCAAAGAAGTCTTGACAATTTGCATAGAGTAACGAAATAGAATCCACGATCGTATCCACGATCGTAAGCCACGATCGCTTACCTCATTTGGGATCATGACATTAAAAAGGGCGCAAATATACCAATATTATATAGATATAGACATATTGATGTATACAATTATTAATATTTATAAAATAATAATGGTTAGAATAATACTAAAATTTGGAGCACAAGACAATACCTAAAATAGACCTATTTATGTCAGCTAAAATACGGAAGCTTTTTAAATAGTAGTGTACATTCCCTGAAAACAAAACACTGCGCATCCTTGGCCTAACGCTCTTAGCAGACCTCAAGTGGAATGACTATATCGAATTCATTGCTAAATCCGCTGTTAAGAAGCTAGGTTCACAGTGTAGGGCCAGAAAGCTTTTTACCGTCTGAATCCATCCTGCACATATGTAAATCTACCATCCGCCGTAAATTGAATACTGCTGCCAAATCTGGTCGGGTGCCCCTGCTATTCTCCTCGGGCTTCTTGATAAAATACAACGGAGAATCTGTAATGGGTATCCTATCGCTTCAGAAATCTACGTTGCTTGGTGTGACAAATATTCTATGAAAAATGCTTTTTGAGGTTGTACGACTTGATAGAGAACAACCATAATGCACGATTTCCAGTTAAAATCAAAAAGCCATATCAGAATCAAAAATAAAAGCCCAAATCAAGAACCACTAAAACAGAATTACCTTTCCTATTGACATGACTGTTCCTGTAGATTGTTATGCATCTTTGGAGATCTTCAAAAAACTTTAAAATACAGGGATCTTGAGATTGAAATTTTAAAAATGTGGACATCAATAATTCCAGTTGTCGCTCAAGCCCACGGATTGATTAGAAAATTGACCCAATGAAAGGATTCCCATCCCTTAAAGCAATACAAAACATTATATTAACAAGTACAGTTTACATATTACGAAGTGCTTTATATAAGTAAAATGTGTGTGATCGAACATCGATTATCGAAAAAATCGGTTTATAGAAGGAGTGGTCCGATTTTAATCGAATTTGATAGACAAAGATATAAGAATCGACAGTCAGAAGTTTCAATGTTGCAGTTCTTACAATAGTGCAGAAAATCGATAATATATATATATATAAGGCAAGATGTTTATGTGTGTGTCTGTTTATCTACCTGTATTTGGCTCTGAGTAGGTATAATTGTAATTCTTAGTCTCAGCCATGATACCATTTACTCAGAGGACTTAGCCTTCAAAATTCAGTTTGCAACGAAAAATCTCATTTGATATCGATACCAGGAAATCAAAATTTGATTTATATCCATTCAGTTTTCTTTCAGTCTACGGTTTCGCTTTAACTGGAAACAACTATTGTTTTTTAGTCTTTCGTGCCAACGTCCGAAGAGTCTGAGTGGAGCTCAGAGCTACTATGACTACTGACGAGGTATTCCCTGTGTAACTTCGTTATCGTTCGGTAACTTACGGATCACTTACTGTTCACCTACGGATCCCTACGATAACTCTACTGTTCTCATTATGGCAGGAGTATATGTATACTCAAGTTGAGTCCATTATCATAGAAAAAGGGGAGGTCCCGCAACAACATCAAACAAAAAATGGTTCTTAGGATATGGAACGTTAAACAGTTCTGTCCAGTTGGAAATATAAAACAGGAGATGAGGAGGTTAAATGTCAACATTTTATGAATATGGGAAACTAGTTGGCCAAACAACAGAAAGTTTGGCAGTGTCCAATACAAGATTACATATGCACGTGGAGAGAGAAATTTAAAAAATGGCGTTTGATTGATACTAGACTAAGATATGAAGAAATGTGTTCTGAGATCCTGCCAAAATTCAAAAAAAGAATTTTGTTAAACTGAAAATTAAAACCTTTCAACAAATCTGTTATAATCATGTATGCACGAAGAGCAAAATATATGGGATAGAAAATTCAAACGTTCTATTTTATGCTACAGAAAGCCAAGACTCAGTGCTAATCGAAGGAAATTATAATTATTCATGGGAGATCTGAATGCCAAACTAGGCAAGAGAAGAATGGTGAAATATTTTGCAAATTCGAACAAGGAACCTGTAATGTATGAAGAGAAAAGCAGCTCCAAATGTGCACGGTGAATGAACAAGTAATAAAACCTAGTTCCAAGAGTATCCAAGACGAATATAGATATGGAAAACCCAAGAAGAGAAGAAGAAAAAAACAAAAAAACAAAAACAAAAAAAACAAAAAAAAAACCAAATTGACTACATATTTATTAACAAGAGATTTGTGAATGCAGTTAAACACTACAAAACCTATCCAAGTGCCGATTGCGGAAGCGATCGCCCCTGTTGTATGTTATTTTTAGAATGAAACTACGGAAACTAAAGAAGCCTAACGTAGCACCCAAATTGCAATAGCACAGACACTTGATTGACCTGAAACTGAATGAGAAATATATTGACATATCGGAAAGAAGACAGGGGAGATAAAATAGAAATGGTGACACGAAGTGGGACACACGAAGAGAAGCTTCAGCGAGATCAGCAAGCAAGATCTACGCAAAGGAAAATAGAGAAAGAAGAAAAAAACGAAGGGATTACAAATAAAATTCTCAATATGATGCAAACCAGACAGAAAACAAGATCAAGACGTGAAACGAAATATAGAAAACTGTACAAGAAAATAAGGAAAAAATGCAGGCAGGCTAAACAAGAATGGCTCCCCAAAATGTGCAGAAATAGAAAGAATGAATATCACATGGCTATGTATTAAAAATAAGAGGACCGGACAAAAGTCATGTTCATCTGCTAGCTGCATAAAATCCAAGGACGGAACACTGATATTAGAGAAAAAATACTTCAGAGATGAAACGAGTATATTGGAGAACTCCTCCACGACTAAAGAGAATAATCGGCAATAAGCAAAAATAACGACGGAATAGAAATATTGAATAGAGATGTTGGCAGCATTTAAGATTTCGGTATAGACAAGATCACAGAAGTAATAAACGAAATCTACAACAGTGGTGACATACCAGATGATCTTTCATAGCACTGCCAAATAAACTAGGCGCAAAAGAATGTGAATTTCACTAGACAATCAACTTAACACACATTACACCTCCAGAAATTTAAATGCAAAGTCAATACTCATCTATTAACTACTGGCCTTTAGCTCTCTCTCCCCTCCCCTCTATAGCCTTCCCTTTCTCCACCTATGTATCTGTCATCGCACCTGCTTTCTCAGCTTTCTGTTGTTCCTTTCTAACTGGTTTGTGCTCCTCACTCTTTTCTAGTTGATCTTGTTACATTTATGTAAGCCCCTGCACATCAGTGGCGTTTCCGCCTTGCTCGGGGTGAAATGATTAAAAAAAAAAAATTACAAATCTCATCATCCAAATTTTGATGAGTAGAGCGCTTGACAGTATCAAATCGTAGACTGGACAAGAACAGTGAGGGTTCATCAAAAACACCGCAGCTAGGAACGCAATATTTATGGGCAAAATGTTATCAGAAAGAGCAGAAAGGCAGTAAGATAAACATCACCACAAAAATTTATTATAACTGCTCAGCAGCCTTGACATATTCAGGAAAGAATATAGAATAATCGAGAATCTATAATGGTAGCATACCACCTGCATACAGACAGAAAATGAGTTCAGCGTGCATGCAAAACGGCTGTAAGACAAGGAGGTGCATTCTCATCGTGTTTATTCAACCTGTACAGCAAGGCAGTTCTGAGAGAATTACAAGTTCTATCAGCATTCATTAATAGCGGCCACAATCATAACAAAATTAAATATGCAGAAGACACAGTGCCGATAGCAGACACAGAAAGGAAAATACAAAGGTTCCTACGGGAGGTAACCGATCAAAGTGAAAAGAAAGGACTAATTATAAACTACAAGAAAACGGAATGCAAGTTTATCAGCAAATTCATGATCCCAACATGCAAATTACAAATCGGAGATGCAGGTAGAGAAATTTAAATATTTGCAAAGTGTTCTAACAGAGAAAGAAATGTATGAGACTGAGATCCGAAGACGTATTAGAATGGCAAAAGATGCATTCCAGAAGCTAAGCAAAGTATTAAGAAACAGAACAAGCGTTAGAAATAATGAAAAGGGTACTGAAATATTACTTTTCTGTATAACAGCAAATACTGGGCAATTTTCTCAAACATTAAGAAGAGATTTGAAAAAGATATTCTTAAGGAAGATTATGAGGATACCAGGGGCCGAACATTTGGACAGCAACGAGATTTTGGAGTGAATACAAATAAAAAGAAATTTAAACTTATTAGTAGGATGAGGTAGTTAACGTTTCTGTGGTACGTAATGAGAAAAGAAGGCTTGAAAAAACTGATATTCACGAGACAGATTGAAGGAAAGTTGGGCAGAGGAATGCAGCGCGTAACATACTTGATCAGCTTGACAAAATTTATTAAGTTCTACAAGGGATAAAATGATGTGGAGGGAAAAGACATCCTGAAGGAACACCCCACATATAAGAAATATTTATTGGAGATTTTTTTTAAAAAGTCGTTATCATGATTATCCTAACATTTAAAAAAATGTATATATGGGATTTTTTAGGGATTCATAGAAAAAGTGTGACATAAAGGTGTCTGATACATGAATGGTATGCGCAGGTGTCCAATTTTGGTAATGGGAGACACATTCGGCTGACTGGGTCAGTGACTGAGACTAGATTAAAAAAAGATCTGACAAAGAAGAGCGACCCTACCGTACACTAGTATGAGACCGTGTACTACATTTTTGTAGCTTTTCAAAAAAGAATAAATATTCAAAAAGGTTCTCACTTCAGTTATTCTACCAGCTTCATTTTATTGATTCACTCCCCGAACTAATTAATGATTTCCTGCAGCAAGGAAATTAATGATTAATTATTGAATTTTTCAATGCTTTGAAACGAAAAAACTGTCTTAGATCATTTCAGTATTCAATTTGTTGGCAAAGCATTGAAATAAGAAATACCGGTAGTCGACCTACATTAAAGCATCTGTTACTTACATAATCGCACGATTGAAAGGTGCAATGTGAATTCGTTGCTAATGTTTAGCTAGACAATTTTACATAGAAGTGAAATGATCATTTATGTTGGCTTTCAACAATGAAAATATTTCAGTTCGATCATTCTGTACACAAACCAAATAAATTCTAAAGTTAATGAAATTTACACGAAAGCGAGTGGACTAGGTGCCAGCTCAAAATAAAAGAGGTCAACTCAAAATCTTAAAAAGAGTGGACAGCTCAACCTAAAGTAAATAAGCGGGCATGTACATAAGCACAATATAAAGGAATTAACCACAAGCAAAACCTACACCACTTAAGAAACGGCATAAAGCCAAAGATAAAAAATAATACAACGTTCATCAAGCAAAAGATCACGTACACACAAAGATATCAAATTATACTAAACTTAATATGAATAAGAAAAAATTGAAAAGTCGCAGCTGAGAAAAACCGGATGCTCTTGAGTGGAACAATTCAATAATGCTCTCATAAAAATTCGAATTCGGTATGACTGAAATAACACTGCTCAGCTAAAAGACAATTTTATCCATATTAATTTACATATATATCGTTCATTCAGTAACACTCTAACTACTGGAGTGTGTATACATGGTATACCTCTTTTTACCGAGCGCCCATAGCTCAGAGGTAGAATTGACGACGGACGCCAATTCAGTCGGTTTTCAATCCTAGGTAAAAGCAATCGGATGTCTAACGTATTGATGAGCTGTGATACAGCGAAACAGATCTGTCTGCGGATATATATATATATATATATATATATATATATATATATATATATATATAATTCAAAAGTACTTAAACGTAGCATCATATTGTTTAACCGATCTTTTAACCATAATGTTCAAACAAACATTGGAAGAATTTTTATAAATCTAATTTACAAGCAGTTCACCCATTCCCCTACACCAAAACAGATATTCAGCAAAATCAATGATAAAGTTAGTTATAGTTGCGTTAGGATCATCGATCAATATACCTCAAAACATAACAATATGATATTGAATAAACACATGCCATGCCTACAAAATAAATCCACTATAAATAATAATAACTCACCTCAAAAATAGTTGTAACTGCTGAAAAACAAAACAAAACAAAAACTGTCAATATTTAGCAGAATGTATAATTTACAAATCTACCGATATTACAATCATGAATCGACTTTAAGCCATAGTAAAATCCGGAAAAGCTGTACCTTCTCGAAATATTTTTTGGCAATTAAAAAACAACAAAAATCCAGTTATTATCTGAGATGTCATCGGAAAAAAACAAAACCAAAACCAAAAAAAAAAAACAAATCTTATTATGGAAAATGAAATAGATGTAACTTATGCCTTTTAGAAAAGCCTGTCGTCATAAAGCCTCTACATAACCCGAATTTATTAAACTAAAAAAATGAATTGATGACCACATGCAAACATAGTAATTAATATCTGCTCAAGTACATAAACCCGGATTAACATAGATCTATCATTTCATTTTGTTTTAGTTTTTAATTATTTAATTTTTTATTTCTTTTATTTTTTACCTTATTTTTATATTATTTTCTCTTTTTTATCTTATCTTCTAATTTTTCACCTGATTTCATTATTTCATTATGGTGTTTTTATATATTCATTTAATTTTTTAATGTCTTCTGTTACCCGCAAACAATAAACTGCAGGAGGTTCTTGAACGACACGTAGAACCTCCGCCCCTGGTAAAATTTTGCCATTTAATAATAATTTATATTTTATTATTTTATTTTCCTATTTCATGCTAAAGTTTCAGTTTAAACCAAAAATAAATTATACATTTAATAAATTAAAAATAGCATTCCTGAGTTATAACTTATAACGAACATGGACACCGCGGTAACTAAAAATAAAAATAAAATTCTAAAAAGAGTCAGTTCATAATATGCACCTAATTATTGAATAGTGCAGGAAACTCTGAGTCGTGCTATAGATATAGGATAAAATGTATATTTATTAATATTTTTTTATAATCGTATCACCCCGAGCAAGGCGGTAACGCCACTGATGTGCACGGGGCTACGTAATACTGAAAAGATTGGAAAAGAGAAAGCCGGAAACCACATCCTAAACAGGGAACAAAGGATGAGCATCTTAACCTGTTCAATAGGCGTGGGTGGAGTGTGAACCGGGCGATAGATAGATCTATCTACTCCAATTAAAAAAAAAAAAACAAAGTGAGAAAATTTGAAAAGAGAAAGCCGGAAACCACATCCTAAACAGGGAACAAGGGATGATAGATAGATCTATCTACTCCAGGTCTGTTATATTACAGCGAGCACTTACTTGTTAACACAAAATCATATTTATATATGTATGTGTACTTGCGTGTATATCCATGTATATATTTTTTGATACCTATACCTATATGTGTGTGTGTGTGCGTGTGTGCGTGTGTGCGTGCGTGCTTGCGTGCGTGCATGCATATTCATATGAGAAATAATCCAACATTTCTATTACTTCAAAATTTATATTTATTTATTTTTATTTCAGTCATTGTATATTACGCCTATCTGTCTGCATAGTCAATAAATCTTAACAAAAAATATCTCTTTTCCTACATAGGAGAGAAGTAGATTCAAACCCTGTTTCAGAGCACATTTAATTTATTAAACTTTATTAAGCACATTTACTTTATTAAGCAGGGCGATAGAGGTAATACACAATGTTTTAAAAAAACTGGGCGTCTATTTCCATTTTCAAACACGGGTGTCCTCTAAAATAATGTTTAAAATAATAAAAATATACATGTATACGTATGCATATAACAGAATTAAGAGTTAGTAAATTACAATAAAACAACAAATTAAATACTGATTAAAACAGTTTCATGCAAATGTGTTATCGTCAGAGACTTTCAAGCAATACATCTGGACTGATATAATGGTAATCGTTAGGTCAATCGTTCTCCCAAAAGGAACTTGTTAACATGCTGACATTTCGGAAATAACGAATATTAATGTAAAACAGTTTGCTTTTCTTGACCAAACTGCAGAATGTGTGTTTTCCTTAATATCATTCATGTAATAACATTTGTATTCTGTTACTTCAAATCCCAATATTCACTTACGTATATTGGGAAATGTATAAATCTATATTTTTCTTCTCTATGGAATAAAACGTTGGAATTGTAGATGGTAAAATCATTGTTATGATCAAACTATTATTTTAATTTAAAAATAAAGTACGACACGGCCTTCAGTCCGTTAAGTGATATACGCTTGGGCGATCAAGTCACGTAATAAACATGGTTGAGCAAAAGATTTTTCAGCATTTGTTTGCCATTAAATTCTGCAGTAAACTGGTTGCCAACCTAGGCTATTGACACCAGTTCGTCCTGCTATTCAGCTCATAATTGGAGGCAGAAGATATTTGTGCGTAGGTGAATACAACGAGTTCAACTGTAACTCGAACACGACTCTCCAATGTCTCTTTCCGACCCGAACTGATATCTACCACACCACAAGGCACATCCTCACAATTTGCCATATAGTTTAGATAAGGTGTAAAAAGAGAAATTAATTTATTTCCATAAACTGTTTTATTACTGAAAACTTATTATTATACGTTGTTAGAATTTGCACAATGTTTTTATCATTAAAACATTATTTTTAGTGAATACTCATTTTTCAATAGTCTTTTTGTGTATAAAACAGCTCATTTATTTCTGTCTATGCACTAAATCTGTAAAAAGTTCATTAATTTAAAAAAATAGATGATTATATATATATATATATATATATATATATATGAACATATATATGAGCATATATATTTTTTAATCATTTCACTTCAAGCAATGCATTCCACTGCCGCTATTGCGCAGGGGATTACATAGAGGAAAGTGATGGAAAAGAGTGGTTTGATAGAGGAAATGTCAGAAGGAGGGTGATAGACGGCATATGTGTAAATTCAACAACACTGACGAGTGAGGGCATCATAAAGGTGTCCCCACGAAACTTTGAAGTCGGCAGGAATCTGTTCATGTAAAGTGACAAAGACTTTGTACTTATCAACGCTCTATCTCCAACCCGATATCAAGCACTTTACGGTAAAAAAAATGCTTGCCAAAATACATTTTATCAGTAAAACCACCAAAATCAACAACCTTCATGCTAAGCATTATCATAATTAAATACTATATATATATATATATATATATATATATATATATATATATATATATATATATAAGAGATTATAATTATACTTGTGTCGAAAAACCATCCACGAATCTACGAAGAAGGGAAAAACGGTTTTAAAAGAAAAGAAAGAGCTAAGTACATGAACATCAGTCAAAATGTTTTGGACCGATTCAGCACGTAGCCCAAAGAAAAAACCCCGACACGAGTAATCAACTAACAAAAGCGCTCATTACTTAGGTAGAGCAGAATAAGTAAAGAATACCTAGTGAGCCAGACAGACCTATCTACGTTTCACCTAAACGGATAGTCAGGGAAAGCTGGTTAAAAAAGTTCTCCCCTATTTGTGTTTGGTGTCTTCTTTCTTGGTCACGTGGGTTGATTGAATTTCCTTTATACATGTCGTCTGTTTCTTTCCTCGTTAGTCAGCTTTTCCCTGACGAACCGTTCAGGTGAAACCAAGGTAGGTCTGTCTGGCTCGCTAGGTATTCTTTACTTATGTATATATATATTCATTTCGTGAATGCAGGTTGTTTGTTTTTGATTTTGTCGACTGAGCAGTATTATATAGATTAGTTGTGAATCATCTGTGAAAAAAAGACCACCATGACGCAAATTAAGCCGCCAGTATTTTGAAAATGGCATGCTGTATAGCATAGTACTCAAGCCGGAAGCTCCAACACGAAAATCCTTAATGGACAGTGCAGAAGATTAAGAAAGAGTTAGATGAATCTAATGATGATTACAAAGGTGTTTGGAGAGATCACTCATAATGCCAACGTTATGACTCCATTTGTCTTACCACAGGGCCCCATGGAGACCTACATCAAGTGACTTGAGAAAGTAATGCTGCCATTAGTCAAGAGGATGGCTTAGATCCCTTAGATTTGGCTACCTTACTGCCAAGACTGCCATCCACTTGATTATGTGTGGGATGCAGTTGAGTTTTGCGAAAGCTTCAGCAACACTGAATTCTCACAGTATTTATTATTTTTGAAGTTGTCACTAACAATGTTTGTCAAGATTTACAAACTCTAAGTTTCATTCAATTACGCAAACCAATCGATGAAATTTGAATAAGATGATTTGTTTGGAAAAATATTTTGACCAAAATTTTACTTTGCGGTTTAATAATTCTTTAATTTAATTTCATAGGACAAAAAATAAATTTTCTTAAATATTGTTTACCATAAAGATAGATTATATTTTTTAAGAGTGTTTTCTTTTTCCCATTTAACAGCAAAGAATATTTTCTTAGAATTTCTTACCCTTGAGCATGCAACATACAACTATCCATGAGTAAATATTTCTTTCTGGTGATTATTCGGGTTGTAATGCGTCAAAGTAAGGTTTGACGTTAACGCAGATTTTAATTTCCTAAACGCTTATTGACAGTCGTTTGTCTAGTTCCACTTTACGTCTTTTTTAAGTAACTGATTCAATAGAGCTGTTAATATATGCATATTTGGTATATAGATATTGTAGTAGTTAGCTAGACTTAAAAATGGTTGTAATAATGCAACGTGAGTCGGTGTGGGCATGTGTTTTATTGCGCCCGTCCGATTAGGAGCAGGAGTTCTGCCATTTTCATCAATTACTTGTCCCAAGTATTTGATTTACGGTATAAAAATTTCCCATTTTTTCTTAGTCTATTTAAAACTAAATTCTTTTGTTTTTTAAAACAATTCCATTACATGTTTCCCATGCTCTTCTTGATTTTTGCTTTTTATTAGAACCTCATCCAAATAGGCTGTTGCGAAATCCAGATTCGCTAACATTGTATCCATTATTCACTGGAAGATGATGGGGGCTACCTGTATTTCATATTGTATCCTCTAGATTTTGAATAACCTTCTGTGCTTGTTAAGGGTTTATACTTCTGCCCACTTCTCTTCCACTGGGATTTTCAGATACGCCTCTGACAAATCTAACTTAGAAAATATTCGTCCACATGTTTAAATTTGCAAAATATTCTTCTGCTGTTGGGAGGGGGTAATTTATTTATTTTAAACAATCATTACGACCGGTCGAATAATCAACACAGATTTTAATTTTTTTTCGTGACATATACCGCTGGAGCTACCCAAGGGCTGAAGTCCCTTTTTTTCTATTGCACCCAGTTTTTCCAGTCGCTATAGTTCTTTGTCAATAATTTTTTCTGACGCATAGGTCTTTTAGGTCGGAAGACTGGCATTCATTTTTTTATTTAATTTCAACCTTGCCTTAACTTTGGAAGAAAATCCAAACCCCTATGAAAATATTTCTGGGAATTTTTCTTTTAGTTCATTTTTTAGTTTATCTTAATTTGTCGTAGTATCATGTATTTTATTGCAGAAACTATTTATTGGGACGTTTAAATAGATCGAATTCTTCCATCGAATCCGTTCCAAATAAATTTTGAGAATTACGCATGACGAATGGTTTTAATTTTCTTTCTTTTCCATTGAAGCAAACATTTATAAACGTTTCGCCCATAAATTTTAAACTTTCTCCAGTAACACCTTTTGCTAATTTTTGAGTTAAACAAGGTTGGCCATTTTATTTATTTCAAGATTCAGCATTAATGGTAGTTAAATCAGACCCAGCATCTATCTGAAATTTTATTTCTTTATTATTGAGACAGATATTGACACATTTTCTTTATGTTGCCTGTTCAGTAGTGAACTGTACAATTTTTCATTTTTTATTTTATTTTATTTTTTCAAAGTTTTTATTTTATTTTGTGTCTACAGTGTGAAAATTTAATTCCTTTGAACCCTCAAGCATGACATTTCTGTCCGCTCTTAAATTTAATTGACATTCTTCCGATAAACTTTGCAAAGTAATTTTTTGGTCAAGTTCCAATTTGGCTAATAAATTATATATATATATATATATATATATTAAATAGGATTAATTCAAGGATGTTGAATGACCATTTCGATATGAAATGCCCCCCGGGGATAACACATCACCTCAGCAACAAAAAAATCCTTTCCGAAACTGGAGAAAAAAAAATCAGTCTATTTTTCCTTTTTAAATAGATTTGCAAAAAAATTAAAAAGAAAGAAAAAGAAAAAGATAAAATAAAATAAGTAAACAAGAAACGAAAAATTGGCATCGTCTGGGTTCGCCAAAAAGTAAAGAGAATAGTAATAAAAAAATAAAAGAAAAAAAATGAGATAAAAATAGGGAGGGGAAAAAAGAAAAGAAAGAAAAAAATATATTACAGACGCTGGACATATTAAAAAACCTAACTTCACAAAAACGTTGAAGTATTAGAAAAAGGCCTTTTACTTAAAAACGTATTTTTATTTTTAAAGGGAATAAAAAGATATAGGATTTAAAATAATTTCTTTTTTAAATTAGGTCATTTAATTTAAACTAAAGATACCGCTAGGTAAAAAAAAAAACACTCATTTACAATTATACATACATATGTGTACACACTTACACACACACACACACACACACACACACACACACACACACACACACACACACACACAATTTTTCAATTATGAATACATATATACATACACACACATACATTCAATTACATACACACTTATATACGTATATACACATACATGCGCATACACACATATATATGTACACACATATACAAAAAATTCACACACACAATATATATGTACACACACATACATATGCATACATATACACACATAGACACATATACATTATACATATGCACATATACACACATACATATAAAAAATATATACAAATTTAATGAATATTATGAAGGGAAATATAAGTAGAGTATTTAAATAGCTAAAAAAAATTTTTTGCACACATAAATACATATATACACACATACATATATACATATATACACACACATATACAAATATACACATACACACACAAACATACACATATACATAAAAATTATAAAAAGAAAAATTTAAAATTTAAAAATTAAAAATTTAAAAATTTAAAATTTAAAAATTAAAATTTAAAAAAATTAAAATTTAAAATTTAAAATCCGCCCTATGACGGCACTTATTAATGAATTCCTTTCTAAGATTCAAAAGTAAGTCCTGATGAGGATACTTCAGAATCATCTCCAACAGACATAGACGGCACCTATCACGAAAACATTTAGGGGTACAGGCTGAGCCTATTAGTTTCCAGCTGATTATAGGGTCCTGCTCTTCTTTTTTGCGAACCCAGACGATGCCAATTTTTCTTTTCTTGTTTATTTATTTTATTTTATCTTTTTCTTTATTTCTTTTTAATTTTTTTACAAATTTATTTAAAAAGGAAAAATAGACAGATTTTTTTCTTTAGTTTCGGAAAGGATTTTTTGTTGTTGAGGTGATGTGTTATCCCCTGTGGGGGATTTCAAATCGAAATGGTCATTCAACATCCTTGAATTAATCCTATTCAATTTATATTTGCTCTGTAATATTTTATTACCTGGAGCTCTCTTCCTGTATCATTTTTTAATATCGGGTTTTTGGAATTTACCTTCCTGCTTTTTCCGCTTGGATTAAAGTATCTGAATAATATATATATATATATATATATATATATATATATATATATATATATATAAATTAATATGGAGAAAATTGTCCTTTAGCTGAGCAGTGTTATTTCAGTCATACCGACTTTGAATTTTTATGAGGGCCTTATTGAAATGTTATTCTCTTCAAGGGCGTCAGGTTTTTCTCAGTTGCGACTTTCTTATTTTTTTGTATTCATGTTAAGTTTAGTATAATTTGATATCTTTGTGTGTACGTGATCTTTTGCTTGATGAATGTTGTATTATTTATTTATCTTTTTCAGACGGCGACGTTAACCCCTGAATAAAAATTAAACATTTAAACATGCCGGGCGGTAATTCATTTAATCAAAACTTTTCACAATATCTATTCACCGAACTGGCGATAGTTGTGTAGTCCTCAAAATCTTTTTTGTAGTATTTAGACATTGCCAACATTGCCAATAAACTTTGTCCCCAAATATTTTCGTTAATATTTGAGTAGTTTTTTTGGAACGTCATTTCACCAGGTTGCCTCGGCATAATATAGTTTGCATAGTGTTCAAATTTGGCTAGTAAAATTTCTTGTTTAAAGAATTCCAACATACTACTTTTGAAGTCCTCTATTATATATATATTTTTTCTCTTTTTAACACTTGAACGACGCTTTGTTGGTAGATCCCTATGAATTCGAATATTTCGTCGCCAACTGTTGTATCGTGGAATGAAGAGATACACCAAGAAAAGTAGCTAAACTACTTTATTAACAGTGTTACAACCAAGATGTATATAAAATATTTACGTTCTCTCGCAGTAGTAAATGTAACTTCCCGAAGTCCGTAATAATGACAGCGACCACTCCCGTAAAACTCATTATCTTTTATACATTCTGGCGACCGGATGTCACATGGTACGAGCCGCGACACAAGTCTAACAAACTCAACTGGCATTTGAACCCGGTCCCTTGATTTCTAATTTCGAGCTGCTGTCATTTAGGCAAATCGCACATCAAAGAAAAAAGAGAATATATAAAGGCGTAAAAAAAAGAATTAGTAAAATAAGGAAGCAGATGTATTATATATGCTCATATAGAAACCTTTGACCAATATCTATAATTAGGGTTGATGAAATTGGGCAGTGATAATAACCGACACGAAGAAATGAAACACGGAAATGAATGTTATATGATTCATTTTGAATTTAGGATCATACTTCACGACGATATAATATTTCTGTTGAAATAACTAAGTTTAGAAGACAGATGTTGAGAAAAATTATGAATCTTCTTTTTAATGTTAATATATGTGAAGTTAATCTATCAAACCATTAAAAGCAGGCATTGTGAGAAAGTACGGAATTCAGTGAGTGTCAGAAGAAAGGCAATTTTATTTCCAGTACACGAATAAACGACCATATACAAGTTAGTTATCGCAAAATAAAGGCAATAGTTGCTGTCTATTTCACAAAGGACATTAGGGAGAATGGCTTTCTTGATAGACGTGTTTCATTCCTCACACGTTGCAATCAACCGTAGTCGAAATTTTGCTGTATCAAAATAAATTATATGGAAATGCAAAATTTGTCTTAATTCACTCTTTCTTTTGGGATTGTTTCTTCTTCTGACGTAATGTGTTGTTAACGTCTTGGCAAATCCCGAGGAATTAGAATTTAGTGTGACAAATTTCCCGATAGAAACCAAATGCACAAGAACACATTGTTGAAGGAGACACGCGTAGGAGTCCAGCCATCAAGAACACGCGAACTCTTCGAAGAAGCGTGTACTGTGTGGCATATATAATAGCTCTGAGGCTTTAATTCCTTGACATTGACAATTCAGTTTTTCTTGATTTTCATGCTACGAAGGTAAAATAAATTTTCAATGAGATCTTATTAAATTAGTGGTTTAATCATCAAATAGTTACCTTATTTACATATTTTTCGGGTATCAAACGATTAAGTAAAGCCTGGTGAAATAAAAGTAATATAAGTAGGTAAAGTCCGACGTGCAGATGGTGTAATGAATTGCTGCTGATAATGAAAAATTTGTGAGCCGAGTTCGGATTCCAACTGAATTCGTTATATCCACTTACTCGCAAATACTAGCGGGAAAGTAATGAATGCATCTTTTATGCCCACTCAAAAATGCCTGTTAAAAAGCAGGATAGTCGACACTGTAGCATTGGTTTGCTGCTATTCTAAGAATAAAAATTTCGTTGCAAAGTTGGTAGCCACTCAGTTCGGATGTATCGGCCGATGAAAACGGTCAGTGCCTGAAATCTAGCAGTCGTTAGAGTTGCGCATTATTGCCGCAGGGGGAGAATCGTTTACTTTCCAAACGAGCACTGATAAGAGATTTTAAAGTTTTATTCATTATTGTATAATGAAGCCACGCGCGGTCGTAAATCAGATGCCACATTAATTATTTTCATTTTTTCACACTTACTAAAATTGGCTGTATATATAATACAAACAAATTTATTTATTTATATATATATATATATATATATATATATATATATATATATATTAAAAAAGGATTAATTCAAAGATGTTGAATGGCCATTTCGATATGAAGATCCCCACGGGGGACGACACATCACCTCAACAACATATATATATATATATATATACACACAGTAGTTCAAAGCAATTGTACATCCATCTTTCGATAACGGCTGTTTTAAAATTTTAATACGGTTAATTTGTATGTATTTCTGGCAATAGAACTATTCAGGAACGGTAAGTATATATATATATATATATATATATATATATGTATATATATATTAGAGTTTACGTGGATGAGAAAAAAGAAACATTCAATCGATACTAATTTATATTGATTGTAACATCATATATATATATATATATATATATATATATATATATATATATATATATATACACTGGTATTCCCATCCTTCACTTGCTCTTTCTCTGACACTCTCTGTAACCGATTCGTCTCTCTCTCTGCGCTCTTCTTCTGCTTCAACTTTCACCCTTCTCTTATGTAGCCGCTTGCGCATCAGTGGCGGTATTGCCTTGCTTGGAGTGAATCGATAAAAAATGTGTCTATGTACCTATCTGTGTACCTATCTATCTATCTATCTATATATATATATATATATATATATATATATATATATATTGTGTGTGTATTTTGGCAGCATGTTTTCATTAATACAGGTTTCATTGAATAATATAGACAAGTTCTGTCTATTTATTTTGTGTAAGATCCTTTCGTATGATCTGATTAGCTTGATAGTGTTGTCATGGAAAGACGACAAGAAATCGCTATAATTGTTTATTTTTTTCATCATGTCTGAGCTTTGCGATTTACAAAAAACAATGTAGTTTATAAATTCAAATGCCCCTTTCGAGAATGTATCTCTAACAAACTAAATAATACCTACATTGGACATACTACTGATACCTACATTGGACATACTACTGATAAAAAAATCACCAAGCATTGCGATTTCTTGTTGTCTTTCCATGACAACACTATCAAGCTAATCAGATTATACGAAAGGATCTTACACAAAATAAATAGACAGAACTTGTCTATATTATTCAATGAAACCTGTATTAATATATATATATATATATTTATATATTTCATCTTAAAACGAATTATATTACACATATTAGATGTGCGTTGTGGTCCAGTGATATCGGCTCGGAACGAGACATTGGGGAGCTGAGTTCGAATTCCAATTGATATTCATTGCATTCAATTACGCTCAAATACTCTTGGGGAAGGAATTAATCCGAATCTTCCCTCCAGTTATGGGTTAAATAACAGGACAGATTGGGTTCTATAGCCCTGGCTGGCAACCAGTCTACCGCAGAAAGTAATACCAACCTACTGCGGGAAAATCTTCTGCCTAGTCAGGCATGTCTCGGGAGAGACATGATCGCCCAAGCGTGTATCATGTAAGATACACGCAAATATTACGCAACCCAGGTTTCTAACATCGAATGTCTTCAGGCGATTTACAATATAATAAATCGCCTGAATACGTATATATATATGTATTTGGGTTGAATATTGCTCCGCCATAGGGTCTGGTGATCCTGTTATTTATTCAGAGATCGTTGATAAAGAAGAATCAGCAATGCCATTTGTTCTGACATGACAGCTCGGATTTATACACTTTTCACTGCTATAATGTCACTTCCCTGTGTCATTTCTGTAAATATTTTGCTGTAATTTTTCTTAACTTTCCTCTGTAGTACCTAGACTCTACGGATTTAAGCACCGTATTAGATTGGCAGTAAAGTTTCATTCTTTTACGGTTGAAATGACTAGATGTAATCGCAAGTTCCAGATTATCAGTTTCTTCACGCATTGCCTTCTGAGTTCTTTCATTCTAATACATTTGCGCTCCACAAATGTAAATATATATTTCATACGTTATATTTTTCTTCGTTTTGTTCTTTTGTTGTCCTCGATCCTTTATAATGTTTTTCTTTTTCTCATTTTCTTTCCTACTCAGTAACCCTCTGCATCTTATTGGCTTTATTTCATTGGAAAGAAGCGATCAAAATATATATATTGATTCTGGATGTAAATATAACATTGATGATACAGAATTTAGTTTTTAATACCTTATCGCTTTAATGAATTACTTTTTCTCTTAATTAAAACTGCATTTTTGTGTAGAAATTATCGTCAGACTTTATAAAAACGATGGAATAATGGATAGCGGCTCGAATTTGAGAACCGGTCTAGGAGAAGGAAAACACTGAATTTCAGCATGGAGTGCGTTGGGCTCCTTCAGTCTAAAGAAACACTACTTCTACTGCGGCTGCAGTAGAAGGGCAATTGATGAGTCACAGGCTACATTAAAGTTCTAATCCAATGGATAGGAGTATTATTATGATTGAGAATTCATTTGTGAAGTCAGTGTAAGTTTTTCTCTCTAAAAAGCTACTGGTAAACTCATCAGGATTTCCATAATCGGCTGGGCATGGACTTTTTTAATCTACGTGCTACAAAAATCACAGCAGCGTAGTAGAGATATAGATATTTTTCATACTACTGTTCAACAATACAAGCCTGCAAGAATTTTAGTGTGAGGTGGATTATAAAAGTATGAAAAACAAGAGAGGCATTCTGTTCAGGAAAGATAATGTCTAACCTTAGAGTTAAAGTGATTATGATTGTAGCGACTGGGAAAACATCCTGCCAGGAGTCTGCTAGACAAAGCAGCATTTCTTAAGAAGAAGCTGATCAAGTGGGGCTTCTTACTAATAAAGTACGAAAGAAACAGATAATTCCCACCTATGTATGTGGAATGGCAAGTCCTAGGTGTAAATATCAAGGACGATCAGATTAAACAATGTACTTCGTCAGCTATAGGTGTTTGTCTGTTGGAAAATCGTTGTAGGTTGGTAAGTAATTCAGCAGCCACAGATTTGCATAGATGCTTTTGAAGTCCCCAAGAGGTGAGTTAGGACCACGTTTCCACCATCTATAGTAATAGATCAGGTATAAGAGTTTCACTTGAGGTTTGTGAAGATCTTGAGTCCCAGTAGACATTTAACACATTTATCATGATATGTGATTAAGCGACTGCACATTGGTAAAACGCTACTAGTTTTGTTATGGACCTACTGAAATTTTCAAGCTAGTTCAAATTGAGCTACCAGAAATAGATCAGGGAAGTGGTGAGCTGCTAGGTTCTGTGATCCAGAGTTTTGGAGTCGTAGCGATAAAGTGTTGCATGATCTACATAGATATTCAGTAAGGATCGAAATATACACAGGTAGAAGAGGAGAGAAGACAGGAACAGGGAGAGTGCTTTGTGGAACGCCACCATTGATGTTATGAGTTAACAACGACCATCAGGGAGTTAACATTTAGGAAGAATTTGATAACTGAGAAGAATATACTTCGTGCGTTAAAGAGTACAATGGGTATCAGCTCTGAATAAGAAATCGAAGTGCCGAGTTCGAATTCTAGTTGAATTCATTGCATTTCTTTACGTGCAAATACCATTGGGGAAGGTAGTTGTTCTGGGATTTCTCCCTTTTTTTATAAAGACGGACTCATCTAGTGTATGCATATACTCCTGCCATAGAAGCGATACGGAAGATACCGAGAAAAATACCAAGGTTTCACGGAGAATACAGTGTTAGAAGTTCATAGTAGCTCTATGCTCTACTCAGACCGAAGATTATTACGCAGCACCCGTCATGTTCCGACGTGGACATACGAAATATACTACGGCTTGATTTCAGAGACTTGTATATATACTTCTTACTAACCCGTATTTCTGAACTACTAACCTTCGTTCAAGTTTATATCCTTACGTTAAAATACTTATTTTTTAAATCTCAATTACTGATTATTGTTCATTTATTTTTGCGGTTCCCATTCCCGGGACCCACAACAGTATACATTTATTCTCTTTACAGCTATAGGTTAGATAGCAGTGGATATTGGGTTATATAGTCTTGTTTGACAATCAGTCTACCGCAGAAAGTAATGACAACCTACTGCGGAAAAATATTCTGCCTACTCATTCATAGGTCGAACGAGACAATATCACCCAAGATTGTATCACGTGTGACACTTAACCGACTGATTGTTACTTCACTAAGAAATTACTGGGTTAACCTGTGTACATCTACATGTGCCTATGTGTGATAGTGAGGATAGGAAAAATTACTATATCTATGATATGAGAATTAAAATGATGCATTGTTTAAATTATTGTATGGGTCTATCGACTATGAGCATTTTATGTTATAACTAGAATAATAGAATCGATCCCCTACTTCCCTCGTGGAATTGAAACTTGCTGTTGATGTATTCACTAAGTTCACCATATAGCTATTTTTATATACATAAGGAAAAGAAAATGAAGTAAAAATGAGCACGTGTCAGGATAGAATGCTCAAGAGAATTTGTTCTTTGCTTGTGATCTGTAAATGCAAACTCAGGCTAAGTTATTGTAATTCAATAAATTCCGAGAAGAAGATAAAAAGAACCAAACGAAACGAGCAAAAGTCTTCGACTGAGAATAACTATTTAGAATTGATTCTGTAGCTGAAAGAAAGCAGAAAATCAAGAAAGAAAACAAAAAGAAAGCAGAACAGAAGAAAAGCAAACAAGCAAAAGAAGGTAAAATGAAAGCAAGCATAAAAAAGAAAACAAGAAAGAAAGAAGGAAGGCAAGAAAGAAAGTAAGCAAGAAAGAATATAAGACAAAAAGCAAGCAAGCAAGCAAGAAAGAAACAACAAAATAGCAAGCAATCAAGCAAGAAAAAAACAAGAAAAAAATTCAAGCATGTAAGCAAGCAAGAAAGGAAGCAAGCAAGCAAGTAAGAAAGAAAGCCAAGAAAGAAAGAATGAAAAGAATTGAGAAAGAAAAGAAGCATGAAAAAGCAAGCGAGAAAGAAAGAAAGAAAGAAAGCAAACAAGAAAAAGCCAACAAGAAAAATTGCAAGCAGGTAAGCAAGCAAGAAAGAAAGCAAACAAGTAAGCAACCAACCAACCAAGAAAGAAAGAAGGAAAGAAAGAAATTGGGAAAGAAAAGAAGCAGGAAAAAAGCAAACAAAAAAGAAAGAAGGTAAAAAGAAAACAAGAAATAAAGCAAGCAAGAAAAAACAAGCAAGAAAAATGCATACAAGAAAGTAAGCAAGAAATAAAGAAGGCAAGCAAATAAAGAAAGCAAGCCAGTAAAAAGCAAGCAAGAAAGAACACAAGATTGAAAGACGGTTAAAAGAGTGCGAGTAACAAATATAAAGCAAATTTCGAACTTGCAAAACGTTTCGAAGGAGCAGATAAAAAAAAATAGAAAGCGTAGTACAAACAAAATTATAACGTAAAATGAGAAGAAAAAGTATTTCGCCTTCATCCCCATTGCAATCAATCCTTTATCCGCCTTTGTACAAGAGACCAATCAGGATATTTTAAGTTCTTTTATTGAATAATCTGCCCGGCACAAGCTGACCTCTCATATGACCTCTTCATCATCCTGAACCCAGCGTTCACTTCCTGCTGACTGCGCATGTCAGACAAAAATAACTTTCTTCAAGTAAGACTGTTGCTTATGTTGGGATTTTACTAATATTTGTTTGCGCGGTGTTACGTGTAAGTTAGCGTTCGCTCGTATAAAGGTCGTGATAGGTAGAGAGAAATGATATATTAACAGAGAATGAGTGTTTGTCTACCCGTGTGCACCGGTGAAAGGTTTGGGGGAAATCAGAATGAGATTGAAAAGTAGACATTGAATAGGGAAAAGGATATTAAGCATCTGAGAAAAGTTATTATAATGTAGATGAAATGAAAGTAAAACGGAAACCACAAACGAAAAACGTTAAGAAATGTGAAATCTGGTTGAAAGAGTAAGAAATAACGAAAGAAGAAAGCGAGGAAAATGTGTACACAAGCAAAGGAAAACCAAAGAAAAAAAGACAAAACGGAATAAAGAGGGTGGAACAAAAAAAGAAAAGAATGTTAAAGAAAAAAAAGGAAACAAAAGACAAAATATATAAGAAAGAAAGCCAAATAAAGCAGAAATGAAGTAAAATGATAAGAATAGAAGAATAAAGACAAGGGAAGGAAAATAGAAGAGGAAAACAGAATAAAGCCTAAAAAAAGCAAGAAGTTAAAAAGAAAGACGAAAGAAAAAAGTAGAATAAAAACGAAAGAAAATAAAGGATAGAAATAGATGAATGAAAATAAGTAAAAAAGCTGATTTAGATAGAAATAGATGAACACAATAATTGAATCACCAATAATAGCATAATAATTCATTTTTTCACTAAAATGTTTCATTTTTTTTACAGATATCTTTTAAATAAGTTCATTAAAATCAACATTTAAGAATTTTAAGTGATCAACTTCATTCTATGGTTCAGAAACTGTTCCCGAGGCGGGGAATACTATATTTCAGGATTATAATGTACCCATTCATATTGCTAAAGTTGTAGCTGAATGGCATAAGGAAGATTCTAGAAAGGTAAAACAGATAAGGAACATTCTAGTAAAGTAGAACATCTGACCATCAGTCCCCAGATGTCTATACTACTGAACATATTGGTCATTTTGGAAAAACGAGTGAGGAGACAAAAATCCTTCATCAGAATCATTGAAAAAATTGGAGGTTATTTTAGCTGAGGAATGGACACATATTCCTGGGAAACAATTCAAACCTTGTACTAGTCGATGTCACACAGAACTCAAGCTTTAGTTCCCGCCAAAGGTAATTCTACTTTGATTGAACTTTGAGGGTATTTTCATTATTTTGCACACCTCCTGCATTTGTGGCGTCAACCATCCAAGATTGCAAATCAACATTTTTTACCTTCAAATTGAGTTGCTAACATATATAGCAGTTCAACCAGGACTTCCATCAACTCATATCATAGACCCACAAACTCTAACTCTTAAAATAAATTATTCACAGTATTTCAGTATATAATTTAAATTTTAATCTCTTAAAAGAAAACGAAAGTGATATGGGATTTGCACATTTTTCAACCACAAGATAAGTGTATATTATCTAACCAAATCCTGATTCCGTTTGACTCATCTCATACAAAGCTTTAAGATAAAATTTACTCTGAGGTATATCGCTAAGGCTAACTGACCTGCGTATCAGGGATTAGTTTCCATTTCATCGCATCTACATAACATTTAAAAGGATGTATGAGAATGTTTCCTATCCGATATTATTGAAGTTATGTGATTCAAGTCTGAACAACGTGGCAGGTAGTCACATTTTGTATCATGTAGGGTATTGGATAGAAGCCAAAAATTCCCTTCTCGAATCTCCACTGGCGGGATATCAGAATTACATCAATGAATGAAAGGAGAAAGGCATAATACTGAAAGCGCTTCATTTTCATTCACAGGTTCGCTCGCTGCTCGGCATTCATGCAATGTTCGCGTTTCTATTATTTCTTGGAATTGCCAAATGAATTACACATTCGGTTTGCACGATACCGATGCATTTCCGACACCTGTCGCTTTCTGTTATCCGAAAAGCCATAGATACAGTATAAGCCTATCGTCTTTTGACGAAAAACAAGAAAAGATAAATCGAGGTGGATATATAGATTAGATAAATCAATCAAAATGTCCAGTCATTTCTCATTATATTTCGATATCATTTCTTTTCATTAAGACATGGCTTATGTCCATATCACGTTGAAACATCGGTTCTGGTTCGACTACCGAAGTTAAGCAACGTTGAACTATGACAATACTTAGATGGATGACCACTGGGGAATACCAGCTGCTGTGCGGGTCGGTGTAACGGGTAAAATCTCGGAATGAGAAATCGGAGAGTCTAGTTCGAGTTACTGTCATGTTCGTTGTATTCACTTACGTGCAAGTACGCTTGAAAATGGTATGAATCCACCTATTCTCCCCAAGCTATGGGTTAAATAGTATGACATATATTGCTAAATCATTATTATCTAAAAAACATATTTACGATCACAAATTATATTTCAGCTTTAAATAACCTCAAAAGTTTGATAAGCTGTAAAAAATGAATAAATAAATAAATCTTTAGGACCGAATATCAAAGACAAAGGGTTTCTAACAGTGAATTTGTTAGGAGGAAAAAAGTTTATTTGGCTGTTTAATCTAACGAATATTTGCTTTTTCAATCAAATCAGTAAAATTAAATTATAGCACGAAGTTTTCATATATGATGTTAACCAGTTGATATTTTAATATTGAGGTAATTTTGCTGCGAACCCAAATTTTGTCGATGTAGATTTTAATATGTTGGATTCGATTGTTTTATTCACGTTACAAAATAATGGATTGCAAAATTGTATTTTTAGAATAATAATAATATTTTCAACTATCGCCGAGATGGACAAAATAGACTGACAATTTTAGGAAACTGAAGCCAGAAGCGCTATTATGTCATTTTTTCTCATATAGTCCTGTATATTTTAACTTCGACGTGGCGTAATGATTCGCAAACTTGTTACCCTAGATCAGTTACGACTGAATAGCGAGTTAGGTCCTCATTGGGTGCCCCTTAATTTTGGCCTTGTGCTACGTCTAAGCTATGTTTAGAAAATCATAATATGTTTTAATTTAATATTTTAATTGTTCTGATGAACTTTTCTCTATAGTACCTAGACTTTATAAATTTAAGAGCAGTACTAAATCAGCAGTAAGGGATGTGCGCCTTGGTGCAGTCTCGGAACGAGAGATCAGAGAACAGACTTCGAAATCCAGTTGAATTAGTTGCATTCGCTTACGCATAAATAAATACCATTGGGAAAGGTATGTATCCATCTCTTTTATCTTCAGCTATGGGTTAAATAGCAGAACAGATTGGGTTCTGTAGCCTTGGCTGGCAGCCTGTCTATCGCAGAAACTAATGGCAACTTACTGCAAGAAAATCTTGTGCTCAGTCACTCATGTCTCGATAGAGACATAATCGCCCATGCGTGTATTACGTTTAAACCATAACTGACTGAGCAGATCAGCAGCAAAGTCTTTTCAGTTAGTTCTCTGCTAGCAGTTCCTTCTTTCACACTTTTCGCTTATGGATTTTTTTTCCAGCTTCTTCCTTTACAGTCAACTTTGATCTTCAGAAAATTAAACAGAAATGTAAATATAAAAAGACAAAAAAATCTTCTCATTCTTTCTTACTCAGTAACTTCCTTGGCGTCTTAGTTGCTTTATTCCCTTGCCTGAACGAAAAAAGAAAATATATCACTATTACCATCTATTTTCCTCTTCTTGGTTCGTTTGAAATGACATGACAGTAAACCCAATTCCAGTAATGCGTTAAGCGCCTCAGCGTAGACAGATGGTAAGTTTTTCTGTTTGACTATTACTATTTAATAGGGAGATTAATCAGCAATTCGAAGTTAAAAAAGGCGCGGCCTTGTGCAAAACGCTGCTATGTATAATAATTTAAAAGGCGCTTCAGCGTAAGCTCATGATATGCGAGATATTATGACTGAATATACCGACTAATTATTGAGTATAATGCTCAGTTCCATTCTCCATATTTGTTGCTTTGATACCAAAGTGTAATTAATATTTTGGCCGTAGTTAAATGGTTAGCGAGATTATCTTGTTGACCATTCCACTTTAGCATTAAAGTTGATTTCAATGAGGGGTTTAATAGATGTGAAGCAGTACCTTAATAACTTATGGTCTGAGAGAGAGCTTTAATGAGACGTTTTTCCTTTATTGTTTTTGTCCACCTCACGAACGTCTTCGAAGGCTTTTCAGAAAACCTTTATTCATTCTGTGGTTACACATATTTTATGGCTCACATTTACTGTAACAACTCTGACTGAAAGATATAATTTTGTTGGCTAGCCCACCATTCTTCTTTGGGGTGCTGTGTCTCTTCAGGATGTTGCCGACCATGGCTTTAAACCAGTTTCTGTCATGTACAGCTCTTAATAAATTTTGTCTTTTTCGTATCTCTAGTAGAACTTGTTCTTCATCTATTTACTCATGGTCGCTAGATATTTTTTCTATCTCACTTGCCTTCATTTGGGTCTCTTTAGCAACAAATTTCCCAATCCCCCATTACTCGTTATTTTTCCTAATATAAATTTCAACTGTTTCTCCTTGATGTCAAGTACAAATTTTCTTTGTGGTATTAATTAGTGTCATAAAAATCAAGTATTATTTATAACTATCTTAGCCAGTATCTTTTCTATGAAAATCTGTTTTAATTAAAGCAATGCTGACAAATATTAGTTTCAAACTAATTTTAATAATAGCAATCGATATTTGTCTATAATTCTCAGGAAAACATGGCACAGTCGATAAAATCATTGGCTAGTTCCAGGCTTGACTCATAGAGTTGTTAGTTCAATACCACTGCTACAGCAGTGGTGAAAAAGCAACTTAGAGAGTTCGGTTAGGCGGAGATAACTCATGACTACCAAAGAAGGTTTCGCACTAAATCATAGTGATCGTAAAAAAAATCCCAAGTTCGAAATTCCAAGCAATTGAAGAAGGCCGCAGCGTACAACGGCCGAAACATCGTACAAATGTCAAGAAAGATTAGGATAATAGTCCGAATAATATAATGTGTGTGTTTGTATCTATATATACTCTCTCTCTCTCACACACACACACACATATATATATATATATTCCTCCTCTCATGCACTTAAGGAGAGAGAGAGAGAATATGCGAGACAGCTTCGGTTCCGTTCATTCTGTTTACTTGCATATATATATATATTCTAAGCATTACAGAAGGAAATATATATATATATATATATATATATATATATATAAGAATTTATAGACAAGAAGCGTGGGGTAACGGAATTTTTTTAGTTTCAGAGAAATAACATGCTGTATGAAATTAACTGAACATTAACAAACAAAATTGACTACGAACTCGTAAGTACACAACAGCTTTTAAATAGGATGAGTTTGATATGAGCTTTTGTTGTATTTTCATGTGTAAACATGAGCTGTTTCCATCTTTTCCAATGGCATGTATTTACGTGTAATATAAGATTGGCATATAGATCCTATCATTTTACCGTCAAAATAGTTAAATTTAACCATCTCTTCTAATCTAATAGTTTCTCTTCTCGCACTTTGTGAAACTCATTTCCGTTTGCTTGCTTCTGCTATAGTTACGATCTCGAAAAGATTAAACCAATGTCAATTGGCATTAATCTACTTGAATTCCATCTATCTCTTATAATCTCTTCGACACCCCCCTGTACATTGTTTTTTTCTTTCACTGTAACCTTTAACGCAGCAGAAACAGTTCTGCCTTATTTAGTGTTTAATGAGTATAAAAAATGAAATGATTTACACAAGCGGGATAAGTTTAACAGGCAAAAACATGAATAAACACGAGGATAATTATTAGGTCTTTAATCCACAAAGGAATGCTTAAAAGCTTTTAGGCTAGATTATGGAGCCAAACTTATTTTAAAAGATGATTCCGGTTAATGTGAATCAACATGTTGCTATGTAATCAAAGAGAGAGAGATTGTTGGGAAACACCTAACCCATTGCTTTCCCAGCAATTACAGGATTAAAAATGAAGAGACGGGAGGTAACAAATATGAAAACCACAAAAAGTTTAGGAACACCATGCTCATGGGAACGACTTCACTGTTTTTATTGTCATGAGACATCTTAGAAAGACTCGAATCTTGACCAGCTTCACAGAGGCCCGTATCTAGATATAACGAGCTAACCAGGAAAACACGGATATAAAGATAGTAATGGCAAATATCCAGAGCCTCTTTTTCATCTGTACCGACGTGCGTTTGTCACAATCTCCAATATTGATCAACACGCCTAATTTTGAGTGGCGTCATGGTGCAAATAGTCGGAGTTTAATACTGAGGTTTTGGGTTCCAGCAAAAGTTGGCAGAATGTTTAGGCGCAAGTAGGGAGAGATAGGGCAGCCCAAAATGCCAAATAGAGGTCGGGGATACCAGAATCAAGCAGGTACAAAAGTTTAAATGCCTGGGAAGCGTTATAACAGAAGACGGAAAGTGCGAATCAGAGATCCGAAGACGAATTGGCATGGCGTAGGAAGCATTCCAGAAGTTGAGTAAAGTATTAAGAAACAGGACAATTTTGCTAGAAACTAGGAAGAGAGTACTGGATTGCTACGTGCTGTCTGTCCTTCAATATGGCAGTGAATGCTGGACTATACCATCAAAAATGAAGGAAAAACTCGAAGCAACTGAAATGTGGTTCTACAGAAGGATGCTGCGAATATCATGGATCGAGCATGTGAGCAATGATGAGGTCTTCGAAATGATGGAAACAAAAAGAAAATTAATACTGGAAGAGACAACTGAAGATCCTGGAAGAGACAGCTGAAGATCCTGGGACACGCAATGAGGAAGGAGGGCTTGGAGAATCTGATGCTAATTGGCCAGATAGAATGAAAAAGAGACAGGGGAAAGCAACGGATAACATATTCGAAGGACCTAATCAGGTGGATGACGGAACGAGGATTACATGGTGTAACAGGAGAAGGCGTGCTCAGAGTCATCAGTGATAGGGAAAAGTGGAATGCCATGATCGCCTACGTCCTGAAGGAACAAGGCACATAGAAGAAGAAGAAAAAGGGGGAGATAACTATTCTTTATAATTTGCAGTACTTTTACTTGAACAAATTCATATAACTATTTCATTAGTCGATGTAATTTATTTTTTACGAACGTACTAGTAACTTATGCAACATGCACCAGGTGTTAGCAGCCGTGTGTTTCAATATTGAAAACACCTTTGCAAAATATACGATTACTGTAAAATTATATATCAGATGAACACTTTTGTTGTGTCGTGGCTTGCACCATGTGACATCCGGTCGCCTGAATGTATAAAAGACAATGTACGTTTAGCACGGGGAGTTGTCATTATCACGGATTTCGTGAAGTAACACCTACTACTGCGAGATACTGTAAATATTGTATATACCTCTTACTTGTACCACTCTTGTAATAAAATAGTTTATCTACATTTCACTGTGTATCTCTTTGTTCCACGATACAACAACTTTGAACATATCTCTTATTTTAAACATAGGAATGTATAATGTAAATACGATCTGCGACTCTGTTGTGGCGAAAACTTCGTCGCCAAGTTGTAGTGGCCTTGTTAGGGCCCAGAAGTAAAACACGGAAATAAGAAGGTAGGTTCAAATAGTGTATTAGAATAACAGGACATATATACAAGTAAGAGTGTTAGTAATCAGCAGATAGATGTGTACATCCGAACGGTAAAGTTACACTCCGTCACGACTGTCACTAGACTGCGTCCTAGCAGCGTCCCCGGAAGTCACTCCGGTTAGTATTTATAGCAGGAGGAAGACCACAGTAACGGATTCAAACCACAGCCATATAGGATTAACATTTCCTGACTATTTTTGTCTAAATCTATGAATTTATAAGCCTCTTATAATTTAATTATATTTTGGGTTAAATCGCTATATATTTTGCCGTTATTCCTTTGGCTTCACTAATACTTTATTGCCATTGAAGAGTGAACTTTTTTCAAATAGTGTAGTTTTATGAAAAAATTGACCTGTTTTGCGTAACCTTATCGTTGAAATTCTAAACTTTGCTACACAATTTACTTAAAATCTCAGCTTTCCAATATACATTAAGAATTTAACGTTTTTTTCATACAAGTCACGTGATAACTTTGTGTGACCTCCATACGATTTTTTAGGTGGTTGGAAACCGCACTTTGCGATCTGAGATTCTACAAACACTTGCCTGCAGAGTAAAACAATGGTAATTAATTAACTTAAAGAAGATGTTTCAAGACAGGATGTATAAAAGAAATCATTTTTATTATATCATACGAGTATTTTGTATTTGTTTTTTTAATCTCGATTGATTTTCATGGAAAAATTCCTAGTTTTTTATCTAGTTTTGGATTTTATTATATTGTTACGCGAAAAATAACATCATATAAAAATTACTTAAAATATTTTGTCGATACTAATTCTAGAGTGAAGATCCCGCCTTCAAGGAACTCGGTACATCATACATTTTCTATATAAAAAAATAAAATCATAACGTAAAAGATAAGCAAGAAATATCGCGTCTTTTATTTACATTATATCTTTTATCAGTCCTTGCACATACAATATAGATAATCCTCTCTATTATAATAAGTACGGTTGTTTATTTAAATGTGGAGTATTTGGAACTCTTTAGCTGTGTTGAAGACACTCTTTATAGATGAGGTAAAATAACCTATGCCGTAGGTTTTCGACTTAAGACGGAGTTCTGTTCCGACGATTTCCAATGAATAAACAATTATGTCACTCACATAATACAAAATATAATATATATAATCACATGAATTGAAAATAATACATAAATTACAACTTTTGGATATCAATTGCGAGCGATGTCTTTCTGAATTTAGTACCTTATAACGATGTAGTCTCTCGCCGTGACATTTGTAAATGACGTAAATCGAAACAAGACAAAGATTGCGTCGTAAACTAATCGTCGTAGTTTAGGACTGTAACGAAAGAACGAAATTTTGGCCAATCAAAGCCTAGCAATTTACAGATAACTATCTTACGTTAATCCATTATATCAGAGGCGAAAACAACTGTTGATAATGACCTTCGCTTTGAAAGCAATGGCTTATCCATTATCAAGAAAAATACAACAAATATAGGATGCATAATAGTAATTTTTGATAAATTTTAACGTTTCCAAAATAAAATTCTTAGCATTTAATAATCACGGGGAACTTTTGCTACGTTGATCAGAATAGCGTATTCTAACCTCCAGGAGACCAACTGGTTGTACTTTCGACGAACATGAAGTAGAGCTGTTATATAGAATTAATTGTTAGGTCGATTGAAAAAAGTTGGTTCACTGCTATACAGTTTTTTTTTCAGAATCCATCTTACACATTTCTGAATCAATCATTCGTCCCTGTATTGAATATTGCTGCCATATCTTGTACGGTGCCCCAACTATATACCTCGATATTCTAGAAGAAATCAAAAGAAAGGTTTGTAATTTAATTGGTTTTGACTGGACACCTCAATTTCACCCACTATCCAACCGGCGTGAAGTGACTTCTCGCTGTACTCTCTATAAATATTTTCATGGTACTTTTTCTGATAAGCCTTCCTTCTTGATACTTCGAACGAGTGGATTTAACCGTATTTATATATTGGCAAGTAGGTCTCATTGTTTTACTGTTGAACTGGCTAGATGTAACCGTAATTGCTATTCTAATAATTTCTTTTCTTGCACTTCTCGCCTGTGAAATTCTCTTCCGGCTTATTGCTTCCCTGCCATTTACAATATACAAGATTTAAATGCAACGCCAATCACCATTTTTGTGTTCCTGAATCCTGTTCTTCTATTGTCTATTCTTTTCACGAAAGTCTTCACATTGTCTTTCACTATCACTAACCCCTTGCGTCTTACTAGTATTATCACATTAGTGGGGGGAAATGATTAAAAATAAAATGTGTAATGTCAAAAGGTGCCGCTTCTGCACATAGGAACAATTACCAGTCAAGAATGTTTGCTGTGAGGAACAAGAGCCTGCATGCTCAGCCCTGAATTTTGTTTGTCGCTCATATCGGCGTTGCCACTGTCGAAATATACTACTTACCGCCCAACTGTGCTCAAGTTCATTTAACTAGCGTTCATGCATGACATTGAAGTTAAATTATTTTTGCATGATAGCATTCAAGAAAAATCATCCAATTCATACAAAAATTATGTCAGACTTCCTTTCCCAGACAACCGCTCACAAGGTAAAAATAATAACGTGTTATTGCCGTGACAGTTCAGCTTCTATGCATGCCATCAACATTTGTTGCTGACGTCATAAATCAAAAATAAATGCATTTCTTTCGGATCGATCAACGGAAAATTACATGCATTTTCACTAAAGTATTATCTCTAATATAAAAGTTTAAAAAAATTGCGTTCGAACAATAGTCATCTAAATTAAGGATGCTTATAATCTTTGACAGCTCAAGAGATGAATCGATCGATCAAATACACATGTTATTCATTTGATCTCTCCTCAGTTTTCACAGAAAGATGTGCAAATATGTCTACGTGTCTATTATACTAATGATACATTCGGGGAACTGGAAACTAAACCACCATCACTTTTATAACATTAAATTATTGGCTATTACATAAAGCAGGGAACATATATTCATTTCTACTTCCAGACATTTAGCATTTGATAGGAAATCATCTGATATCATCAAACAGTAACTATGCAATGTAAGTTCATTCCTTAAAATGAATAACTGCTTTCATTAGTATATATATATATATATATATATATATATATATATAATACAGTTAAAATTTTGAACTCCCTAGAATTAGTATGGGATGAACTTGACAAAAGTGTGAAATTTTTGTATCAACCTCCCTCCCAAAAAGGCTAAAGGAAGTTTCATTTTTGTAAGCACAAAATTTAATCGTAAATACTTTCTACTTTTTGTTATTATAAAATTCATAATAAAGAAATCATAACACAACAGATATTAGGAGAGATAGCAAAATACAAACTTGAACAATAGACAGGGAGTTATGGAGAGTTTTACACACATACTTTATAAAGAGAAACAGCATATATATATATATATATATATATATATATATATATATATATGTAAAAGTGTATCTCAAATATTTCACAAACTAATGTAATTTTACTAAACAAAAGATAATTGATTTGGAAACTATAACCTGTACTGTGTGTTCTCATTAATGAGCATTATAAAGAAATAATTTCAAATATGTTTTCATCTTTCGAAAATAAAAAATGTAATCATAGTTTTGTTTTATTGATCTTATTGCCTTATTTTAATTTTATTGATGTATTTACGTATACTACCCAAAACACCAGAAAACAAGCTCGAGAGCGCGCCAAATATGTGGCAGTCCAAAAGTAATGTTTGTTATTTATTTCCCTGGAACTTATAACAAATAAAAGATGCACAATGACATTGTTAGTTACAATCAGTTTTAAACAGAATAGAAAATATTTCCATCTCTCCATTACAGTAATGGTTCTTTCAGGTTTCCAGAAATTGAAGTAGATCATATTTCTCTTGTCTACAGGCCGTTATTTTTACAACGTAACAAATATTTCCATTACGTCTTGCAGAAGACACAATTATCCATTCCTTCTTCGCTTGATAGGAAATCAACTGATACCATCGGACAGTAACTATGTAATTGTATTCCTGATATTAATAATTTCTATTACACACACACACACACACACACACACACACACACACACACACACACACACACACACACACATATATATATATATATATATATTATTTACATTGCTTGGGCTGTTGTCCTTATCTTTGTTGCCATATTCACTACGTTTTTGCTGTTTTAAGCTCCGACCTTCTCCACTTGATTGGATCTTTTAAGTAAACTCTTTATTTCGATTACTGGGATAGATTGTTATCGTTCCATGAATCATGCCACTTCTGGATGTCTTAGTTAAATACATTTAACTGAACTCTCTAATGTTTTTGTTAGCCCCTATTGTAGCAAGATATTGATCATACAACTCTTTGGATCATGTCACTGAATCCAAGCAACGCTTTTATTCATACACACACACACACACGTGTGTGTGTGAATATTTGTGTGTGTGTGTGTGTGTGTGCGTCTGTATGAGGAGAGAGAAAGAAATACACAGAAATAGAATTAAAAAGTGTCTTCTACATATCTGCCAATTTTATTGACAATATCGATTATATTTTGTTGGGTTTTTATTCCTTAAACATTATTAACTTGTATTTTAAATCTTCATAATATAAGAAGCACACATAGACCAATTTTCGTTTTAATCATATATATATATATATATATATATATATATATATATATATATGAATTAATTGTACATTGCGACACGGAAATTTGTATGTTTCGAGATAGATTCTCATCATCAGGCAATGTTGCTATTAGTTGTGCAGATCATTTATACGACAAAAATCTTTGTTTTGCTGTGTATGTATGTGGGAAGATATAAAAATTTACATGTGTGTTTCTTTTAGCTAATCAGAGTGGAGATTCATTTTGGGATTTGGCCCCAAAGAATACATACTAACCAAATTTTTCTCTTTTTTTTTCTTCCCTCATTCTACCCTTTTCCCTTGTTTCTTTTCCCTCCTTAACGGTCAAGATGTTAACCTGCCTTTGAACTGATCTTATCATTTTCCCTTCTTTCCCTTCAATTTTATTAATTTTGATGCGTTATTCTCATTCAGGACAAATTCTACATTTTTTCATTTACTTATAATTATTAGTCTATTTATTTATTTGTTGTAATTTTTTTTAAAGGAAATATTTTTTTATAAAATATATTTATTATATATGAAATATTTTTTTATAAAAGATATTTTTTGGTCTATTTATTTGTTGTAAAGTTTTTTTTATATAAAAGTGAAGATTTATTTTAAAAAATAATTTTATGTTCCAATTTATTTTTATATGGTTCGTCAGTAATTATTTTCCTTAAGCACGTGTTGGTTATATGCATGTTATTTCATTTAGATTTTATCCATTTTCTAATGTGAATAATTTGCAATGTCTACATATGACATTTATTTCGTTGCGTTTATTTAATAGATTTTTATTCTTAAGGGATTTAATAATGAATAGTTTTTCGTATAGACATAATGAACATGGTTCATTTAAGAACTTACATGTTTTAGCTTCTTTTAGAATTTTCCACTTTATTGTGGGTGTTTTTTGGTTTCCTTTGGGTACCAATGATATTTCGATTGGGATGTTTTATTTTTGTATTTGTTATTATTAAATGAAACGATGTGATGGTAAATTCGCTGCTTTAGAGTGCTTTTAGTATTCCCTATATAAATTTTTATATTAGTTGGGCTTTGCTTTGAGGATATTTCATATTGATAAAGTATTGGTTCCGTTAAGCACCTGTCTTCTAACGGACAGTATATGAGGTTTTTACAATTACATTTTTTCTTGTCTACCTTCTTATTTTTTGTTATCCGGTTGTTTTTATTGATTTTGTTGAAGTTTTTTAAAATGTTCTAATTGTAGTTTCTTATAATTTTTTCTAGATTGTTCATACAGCTGTAACTTAATTTAATAGTGCTTTTATTAAAGATCTTACTTAGTGGATTTTTTTTCTGGAAAGTGTTTCTTAATTAAATTGTTCTTTAATTTACTACTAGTCATCTGGTTGAAAGGGAGTGTGTACCAGATGATATTCTTATTCTTATTTTTTCTTCGAGTGTTTCTTTTCTCATTTACATATTTAATATCTGGGCTTTTGTATCCACTATTTTTTTATGCAGTATTATTGAAATTATATTGAAATTATATACTCATTATATTGAGCACTGTTCAAAATAAAATAAATGCCAGATCACTCAAAATAAAAAAAAACCTTGAGTCCTTTTCACCTGGATTTATATATATATATATATATATATATATATATATATATATATATATATATAATATATATATATATATATATATATATATATAATGAAAGATTGTCCAGGTATACTTCGTACAATATATGGAAGCTTGATGAGAAAGATGTTAGAAATCGAAATTTTCAGACACGTTTGTGTATCTTTTCAACGAGAAATAAAAATAAGATATCGAACAGTTTGCTTTTGCTTGAGATTTTTTCTGTATGTGTTAAATTACTGACACCATCTAGTAGGCTTTTGTTTTGTTATATTATTGATGAGATCTGGAAGGATTCTTTGAAGAACTGTATTTATTAAAAATTCATTATTCCACAAAAAGCATTCTACAAACCCTTTACAATTTTAATCGTGGCAAACCACTAACCTAAAACTACTAAATTTTAAGAGTAATATGACAAGTATTAAAATTCTAATTATTTTTTAACGCTTTGTTGAGAAAGAAGACAGGCTTTCCGAATGTTTAGAATCTTAATGTTTTTCCCATCATGCTTCTAATTGATTAAAAGGTTAATATACAATAAATAGCGGCAATAATAATAATAATAATAATAATAATAATAATAATAATAATAATAATAATAATTAAGCAATAATAGTAATAATAATGGTATTATTATCAATAACATTATCTTGTAGTTTTATCTCTCAAATCTTTTTCATTGGCCTACTGTATTGAAGCACACACACACACACACATACATACATACATACATACATACATACATACATACATGTCCATTTATCTGAGATGAGGTAATATTTACATTATTTACACTGTTTGGGCGGTTGTTCTCGTCTTTATTGCCATATTTACGACGTTTCAGCCGTTGTGCGTTCCAGCCTTCTTCAGGTGCAAAGACACATAACCAGTAGATATAGGCCTTGGTTAGTTCTAGTGACTTGACCCAAAGAGTTGATAGTACAATAGATGGCTAGAGCAGTGGTGAACAAATAACTTAGAGAGTTGAGTTAAAGGAAGAAAGATAACATTCGGAAGTGGCATCCCTCATGGAATGAGAATTATACACCCCAGTGATCGAAATAAAGATTCGGTTAAAAATTCCTTGAACCTGAAAAAGTTCGAAGCGTTCAACGGTCGAAATGTTGTAAACATAGCAGTAAAAATGAGGTTAACAGTCCGAACAGTGTAAATAATGTAAGTAAATAATTTATGAATCAATAATAAAGAATGAAATAAATGCTAATAAACAAGACTTTAAATAGCTACAAATGACCGCATTCTGACCAATAATTATTCTTACCTCTAGAATAACAAGAAATATAACCGTTACCGCCGACACAATAACCGGTCGGTTAAAGAATAGCCCTTTTTATTCATAAAGGCCAAATTACGCACGCAGATAATAGAATTGATGTGGTGAAGGTTTGTGTAGGATCAGCTACACATTTCAGAGGAACTGTTAGCAGAGAAATGGTACATAGTGTGCCAAAAGTTCTTTTCAGGTTGAGAATTCAGTGTTTTCCTTCTCCTAGATTCGTTGCAACCAAACTATAGACTGTTGTTAAACTGATTTGTAGCTTTAACAAGTATATTAGTGCAAAAGTGAAACTTATATCATTGGCCTGATTTTCATCTCAGCATACCAATCCATATTTCCTAATCTATAAACACCAATCTGCACGCACATCCTAAATCGATTAACTAAGAGCAACTTAGATGTGGCACAAGGCTAAAAATATAGATAATTCGGTGAGGATTGAACTCACTACTCAGTCGTATCAGAACTAGCAAGGCAAATTTAACATATTACACCACGTTAAATTTTGCAACGCGGATAGAATGTTTCATTTTGAATTATACACTCGATTTCTTCACACTGAAATTGTTATGTACTGAACGTGCTTTTTAAATTATAGCATATATTCTTATCAAATATTGATAACTTGTTTTTAGGTGTGTATATTTTTGTTACAGATGAATTCCAAAAATTTATTATATATATTTATAAATATAATCCGAAATACATTTGCCATAAAAGCATATATTTGATTAACACTCAATCTCATAATCTGACGTCGTATAACTTGTGTATGCCAGTGTTCCAACGTTAGCTTCTTTGATTGAATATTTTTTTCCATTTTCATATACATCATATTAATATATGAAAAGAAAAATGGGTGTCATACCATTAATTTTATGCTTCCGAAAATCTTGTGCGCACTGTGGTGTAATGAATATCAACTCGGAATGAGAAATCGGAGAGCTGAGTTCGAATTTCAGTTGAATCTATTGCAGTCACTTACCCTTGGGAAAGGTATTAATCCATCTCTTTTCCTTCCATCTATGAGTTGAATAGCAAGGCAGATTGGGTTACAAACAGTCTACCTCGGAAAGTAATGGCAACCTCCTGAGAAGAAAATATTCTGCTTAGTCAGTCACCTCTCAAAAGAGACATTACCGCTCAAACGTGTATCACTCATGGCAGTTAACTAAGACAATTCTCGAATTTGCAGAAAATGAACGCGGATTGTCTTACAAAAGCGTACACTTTGATTTAAATCTTCTTGTACCACAAAAAAGATGTTCTAAGTAACTGAATATATTTATCTTGGTACTGTTGTATCCTTGAAAAGGGTTACAGTATATAAGGTTGTTATTCGAGGGGAAAGAACAACCAACCCAATATTAGATGGAAAGAAGTGTTATTGCAATAGAGAGTACAATAAGTGGATACACACAGATTAATAAGACATTACTAATCACCGAAGCAAGACGCCGGCAAATGTAGTGCTCACTATATATATTTCTCTGTATTAGTAAGACCACATAGAGAAACGTGAGTGTAGGCTATTTTATTGATTCAATGGAGCTCTACAATGATTATTAAAAATTACAGCTGAGAAAGTAATTTTCAAGTTTCGAAAATGCTAACTTTTGGTGATTTTTATTGAAATATGGTTACGTTCATCTATTTAAACAATCTTCATAATATCATCTTTTCTATCTATGCAGCAACTGCATATATTTTCTTGCTAATTTAATGTTATCGGTTGTCACCCGATTCATTATTTTTTCAAATGTTTCTACAAAATCGTAGTTTGTTAAATTTTTGTTCTTGATTTTAATTAATTTATTTTTTTATCTATCAATTTTTTCGCTATTTCCAACGTTTTGTTTTCATCTCATTGTAACTTTAAAAATATTACTCTTTTGAGAAATATTTCTCAGAACTAATGTCGATATTTATAGATTAAATTTAGAATATTTCTAAGTAACTTTATTATTTTGTTAATAATTTTTTATGTGATGTACATCACTCGATTAGCATCATAAAATCTTACACCAGGTAAATATTCCCAATAGAAAAGATATCAGTTGAAGTTTACACTTATTCAGCGTATACAGTAAGGTGATTCTCAAAGAATAAGAAGTCTAAACCGGATTTATTATTGTATTCACAACATAAGATATGCAGATAAGTGTTTTAATAACATACAGGAAAAGGTAACTTCAAGAAATATTACCGAAGGTTGTGAAGGAAAGTGAGAAGAAAGTTGCAAGATAATGGAATGTATAGTTGTTAGCAAAAGGAACTGCCCAAAATACGTTGTGAAGATAAATGGAAATTTTAAATATCTTTTATATATTTTAAGTGAAGATGGAAAGTGCGACACTGAAATTATAAGACACATTGAGATTGCAAATCACGCCTTACAAAATATAAGCAAATTATTAAGAAACAGAAAAAATTCGTTAGAGACAAAGAAAAAATTTCTGAATTGTTATGTAATATCAGTCTTTTCATATGGTAGTGAATGTTTGTCAATCTCCTCGCAAATGAAGAAGTGACATTAAGCAACAGAAATGTGGTTCTACAGAAGGATGCTGTGATACGATAAACCGAACATGTGAACAATGTTATAGTTTTAGAGAAAATAGAAATAAAAAAGACACTTATAGTTAATACCAAGAAGAAATAGATGGAATTTCCGGGGCGCATAATGAGGAAAATGATTTGTAAAATTTGATACTCACAGGACATAATGAAAGCAAGAGCAACTGAGGATAGCAATGAATAATTTACAGGACGAGCTTGAGTAAATGGATGTGGAAAAGTTTTTTAGGAGTGATAACAAAAAGGCAATATTTATTAAGAAGAACAAATGACAGAAACCTGTGGAGAGACATGGTTGACAACGGACACAGCACATAGAAAATAAAATAAACAGACTTTTTTTATATTGACGTATTATTCTTTTTTTTCAAATTTCAATATTTAAAATTTTTTTTTACGCACAAACACACACATAAAAGCCGAACTCTCTACCTCCGATGTAAGGAAACACAGGAGGGTAAAGAAGATAATCGTCCGATCCTGATTTATACAATTTTTTGCCGAGCTTAAGGGCTCGGAATTCTCACTTAAAAAAACCGACTTTGTATCACACCTGGCCTCAGTGGGAAGGCTTAAATACACAGACACGTACAAAAAACATTTGTGAACGTACACCGAAGTGACGCTCCGAAAGTAATGCCTCCTATGTTTTTCCATGAAACCCACATAAAAAAAGCAAGAACCAAAATAACACAACGATAGATAGTTTTAAGCCCTAAACAATATTTTTTCTCATAGATTTATCAATATTTGCTACGCATTTTTTGATATCTATGCATACTGTTCGTGCCGAGCAGGCAAGATCGTCACACATATTCCTGTTGCTACTACCGAAAAACCGTAGAGGTGCAGCCAGCGTTGAGATATATCAATATCTGCAATTATTTTTCGCATAATAGGATTCAACTGCACATCTCTGAGATGTACACATTTTAATAGCAAACGCCAATTTTCAAAATTACTGCTAAATTATGACGCGTAACAAAACAAAAAAGTTATGCGTTCTTGTTAGAAACGTTCAGTCTCATCTTTAAGGCTGTAGAAAATGGAAGCATTATTTTCGTGGAGACCCTAACACACACACACACACACACACACACACACATATATATATATGTTTGTGTGTGTGTGTTTTAGTCGTCTGAAGTCGCGAGAGAGTGAAACATGAATAACGACTCTAGTGCCCTTTGTTACGAGCTGGTGTTGTGAAGCATCTTTGCCCTCTCTGATTAGTCTAGGCGTCGTGATTCTGATTAATCTACTGCGTAGGTAGGCGTTTGCTTTTTGGTCTTATATCCTTTTTTCTTTCTTTCTTCGTGATTTTTTCTTTTTTAAGATGTTAGATTGTATGGAAAGTTGTTTATTGGTCACACCAACCTTGTTTATTTTTCGTTTTTAGATGGTTAACTTTCAGTATATATTTTATTACATCGATAGTATATAGGTGCTATTACAGGTACAACGCTTAAGCCAGGGATTCACAAGCAATTATCAGGAATCTATTGTTTATGGGATATCTGTGGATTATTGTGCAGTTTGTCTCCGTGATTTGTTTGTTTTTAGATGATTTTCAGTAAACTTTTTATTATTTCGAAATCATTATGTCATCTGCTAAGTCAGTTAAATGCCACTGCGATACACGCTACGGCGAACATGTTTCGAAAAAGACATGTCTGACTGGGCAGAAAATTTCCCCGCATTAGGTTGAGATTCGCTTCTGTGGTAGACTGGTTGCCAACCAAGGCTATAGAACTTAATCTGTTCTGCTATTTGACCAATAGCTGGTGGAATAGACGGATTAATGCCTTTCCCAATGATATTTGTCCGCAAGCGAATGCAACGAATTCAACTGCACTTCGAACTTGGCTCTCTGATTTCTTGTTCGGAGTCGGTATCCACTGCCCCACAACGCACATCCTATATCATCTAGTATATAGGTGTTATTAAAGTCTCGATGCTTAAGCCAGATATTCTCTAGCAATTTTCGGGTACCATTGTTTATGGAATATCTGTGGATTATTGTATTGTTTGTCCCTGTGATTCCAGTTATTGTTCGTTCCAACTAAATTGGTGCTTCACTACGAAATCAAAAGTTTGATCTCATGACCACTAGGTGACAGTAACACATGTATAACAAGTAAAAAGAGTATATTAAATCAACAGTGAGGAAAGTAGGTTCACCGTTTCGTGCTAAACAACTTTGTCGCCAGAATCTATCTTACATAGTCTACCATTCGCCAATGCTTTGAATATTGCTGTCACATCTGGTCTGCTGCTCTTGCTCTGTATGTAGAGATTCTTGATAAAATTAAAAGAAGAATTTGCAATGTTATTGGTACTGAATTAGTATCCCGCATTCAGTTACATTACCACCGCCGTAACGTAGCTTCCCTGTGGTTCTTCTATAAAATAATTTCATGGTCATTCATCTGATGAAATCTGTGGTATATTTATTTGAGATTTATTTTTAAAAGTTGCTAAGTTTATTGTACACCCACCACAGATGAATGGTACACTTGAAAACAAGATAGCATTTCATAGAGACTGTGAGGTATTATGGTGGCTCTAGTAAAAATGGAAAATAAAAATGTGTTGTTTTGATGAGAAAAACGGTTATATGTTTGGGTCAATCATTGTGTCGAGCTAAGTTTAAGATAAAAAAGATTGAAGACCAGCCATCTTTTATCCCTCCTTCTGGCCTTGTGACACATTCTTGTATTTTCAAAATAGATATTACTTACCTCTATGGCACATAGACATTACTACTTTAAAAGGAGTACAAAATTAGCGGCAAGGTACTATCTTTTTACAGTAGCAATGACTAAATCTAACCGTATGTTCTATGCTAATAGTTTCTTCTCTCTCACTTGTTGCTTGCGGAATATACTTTCTGTTTATTGCTTTCAAGCCTGATTTGATCATAAAAAATTGACATGCTATATCAACCATTTTCTACTTTTTTAATTATAGTTCATTTATTGTACTCTCTCCTTTATAGGATATTTTTCTCATGTTACACCCAGTAACTTCTTCGTATTATTAGTTTAATTCTCTTTCTTAGTGTAAAATGTTAAAAATCAAATCCTATATGCGCATTTGTTGTGATTTTTGGTGTCTTCGTATTCAATACCGTTTCTTTTGATATTTGGTTTCTGCTTCTATATCAACATCTATGTGTACATTTATATCAGCCATGATGAAAAAAAATAGTTCTCAATAACAAGAGCATATGTTTAGAGAATCATTCTCTCCTTGTTTGAAATTGAGGCAACATTATCTTGCTGAACTTCAACGGGACAGAAAATGTCCTTCACGTGTCCTTACTCTAGAAGTTTTGGCATGTCTGTAAATGCACGTTCGTTTCTTTTAAAATATATACGTTTGAGTCAATATTTATGAAATAATCATCATTTAAAAAAAACAACAAATATATAAACAAGGTAAAATGCAATACACAAACATCGAAGCTTGTTGCATTTTCTTTAAGTCTCGATCGTGATTTTTATATTGAGTACAAATGTACAAACACTTAACTAAATACTGATGGCTTTTATTAAGTTTTATTTGTTGGACAATTAATTCTCCAATTTTCCTTGTATGCCTTTCGTCTCTATATGTTTAGGTTTCTTTTCAAATGATGACTATCTTTTTGATTTTTACGCCTTTTTGTTTTCACTTTTACACTTCCCTTTCCTCCTTTGTCTTTATTTCTATTTTTAGAGTGTTTAATACTCATTCCCCGTTCACTCTATTATTATTAGAAACCATTAGGCGCCTTCAATGAGGAAATCATTATTAAACAGTAATCAATCCTTTAAATATAACGCTAACAAATACAAATGTGAGTTCGAGCTCTACACCTCATTTTCTTGATGTTTCTTGATGTTCTGTTACATCGAGAAGTAGGCGGTCATGAACCTCCACAATTTTTCCCCTTTTAGTTCTTAATATAGTTCATCTTTCTATTATCTCTCCCAAACTCTGTTCTGTCATCAATTTACTCATGCTCATTAACTATATTATGCGTTGTTTAACTCTGTCTTCCTTTTCTTCAATCAATTCGTTTGGTATCAGATTTTACAAGCCCACTTTTCTCAATATGTGCCCTAAAAACCTCATCAGTCGCTTTTCTGATATTAAATATAAGTTTCCTTTTTTGTTTCCATTTTATCTAAAACTTCGCTTTGACCACTTGCTCGATCCATTGTATGTTCAACAACCTTCTGTAGAACAACCTTTCCGTGTTTTCAAGTCATTTCTTTCATTTTTGAAGACATAAAATGAATTTGGAGGCGGCATGGAATTGCTAGTCTTTGTTCTTAGGAAGGAAAGGTGATAATAAAAAGAAGTGATAACAATTCCCTTCTTTATCAATAATTGTTTTCGATCCACGAGATTCTGATCTTCTGCCTTTTCTCAACAAGCACATCGATGCGTAAAGTATTATTTACCTATTGGATTTTAAACAAAACACAAAAGTTTGTTTTTTTTTCTGTTGGAACTCTCTTTATTATCTTTACTTACAAATGAATTTCGTATTATTTATTAATATACATTAAAAGAAAAATAAGAGATTCATAATTTGAATGAAATAAATATTCTAATGATATTCAAATTTTTACACACAAATGTTGATAAATGATAATTAATAACCAAAATTTATAACACCTACACACTTGTAAAAATTAATGCCTTTCAGGGATGTTTGACACCTTCCCCGATCACGTATGTGTGGTCTCTTGGTGTTTTTTTTTTTGTCTTTTAGTTGAAAAGCTCTTGCCTTTACGTTTTAGACTGGTGGATCCAGTTTGTTTATTTGTCTTGATGACATGACTGGCAATTACAAAGCTGGCACCAACAGTATCCTCTCTCTCTCTCTCTCTCTCTCTCTCTCTCTCTGTGTACGGCATATCAGTGTGTTCGGGCAGCATTTCAATTTTCGTACACATCTTGAAGTAACGTCCATCGTAGCGTGATACAATCACGGATGACACAATATTTTTCAACGCCAAAAAGAAAATTCACCATACACAACTTGAAAATTGTAGCTATCAGGGAAGTAAGTATACAGAAGGGAGTCCCACAGACGGGATGTGTAAAAAATGAAACTGATAGAAGACGTTCGTGTGGTCAGGGTACCAGGAAAAGAAGCTCATTAGAGCAGAAGCCGTTAAAATATTCGTAGAAAAGACAGAGGGAAGACTGTGAATGAAGGCGAGCTATCAAGTCAGGACCGATTATGTTGTTAGATAGATTGAATTGAATATTCGGATAGATGGTATATATATATATATATATATATATATATATATATATCGATATCAGAATATTCAAATAGATAGATTATATAATAATGAAATATAAAAGGGTTGGAATGAACGGAAGGTTGGTGAAAACTGAAGAGTTATAATAAAGACTTTCTCTTTTGATTGAGAAAAAGCAAGTCGTGTGAATATCAACATGCTCATTAAGCAAGGAATAAAGATGGTGGAATAAAAATAATACATAAATAAACAAAAACATAGGAGGAGAAAAAACGAGATTCGTAAAAGAACCGGAAAGATTAGAAGGAAGAAAAATAGGATACATAAAAGAAAAAAGAAAGAAAAAAAAAACAAAAACGGAATGAAAAAAAATAAATTTGTAGAAAAAAAAATAAACGTAAAAAGCGAAGTCAAGGTTTCTGAAAAATATGATAGATTGTGGAAGGCGAAAAAGGGAAATCTAAAAGAAAAGGAATATGATGGAAAGAAAACGTGAAAAACTATGTAGAAAAAGTGTTGAAAGAAATTGGACAAGATGAAAGAGTGTTCAAAAACGATGAGACACACCTTGCTTTGTGGAAGAAAGGCTGTAAGCAGGTTGTTGTGCGTAATATATAGCGGACTTAGATCACGTACCCGTGGAAAAGACAAATAACCCGGATTAGAACTGGAAAAGAGGTGAGAACTGACAACGGCGAAGAATTAGCATTAATCATATTCCCCTAAAATAAGTATTTACCATCAGTACGGTTTCATATAAATGAGGTCTATGTAGAGAGTGAGAGAGAGAGAGTGGGTGTGTGTGTGAGAGAGAGAGAGAGAGAGTGTGTGTGTGTGTGTGTGTGTAAGAGAGAGAGAGTGAGAGAGAGTGTGTGTCTGTGTGTGTGTGAGTGTGGGTGCACATTTTTAATTTTTTCCTTTTAATAATGTTTTTCTTTTCTTTTGTTTTGATAATGTGGTTTGTTTTTTATAATGTATTTTGGGCTACAGCAGTAGTGAAAAAGTAACTTGCAGGGTTAGAGGGAGATAACTCATGTCTTGCAGTCGTTGCTTTACGCAGGGAATAAGGATGATATACCCCAGTGAATGTAATAAAGGTTTCGGTTCTAAATTCCTAGCACCTGAAGGAGGCCGGAGCGTACAACAGCCGAAACGTCGTACAAATGGCAACAAATTTAGACAATAGTCCAAATAATCTAAATACTGTATAATACTACCTAATATCAGGAATTTAGACAAATGTATTTTGGGTTAATAATTGATCTAATTTGATTTGATTTGCATGGTGTCCCATAAAAGGAAGGACATTTAGCAGAGTTTATTTAATTGTGGTAGTTCTTGTTACATTTATTTTAAACAAAAGCAAAATATATAAATTTAATAAATTAAAACTGAATAAAATCACAAATTTTACAAGTGGTGTTTAAACTAAAAAGTTAAAATTTTTTTGTTAGTCAGTTTTTACTTTTCATCATATAGTAAATCGAACTATTTTTATTCTTGTTTCCATCATCTTATTAAATATCCCACATTGTGATAATGAGAAGATCTATGTAAGAATGATGAAACGTTGTTCGGAATCTGGATACAAATTTGCTGATGATGAACTAACAATCGAAGCATTTTGTAAATATTTACTTCTTAGTGAATCGCTTTCTTTTTTAATTCGAGCAGCATTTTATGTCAAATATGTGGTTATATATATATATATTTATATATTTCGACATAGATTTATTCTCCGACTGATATGCTATTTTATTATATTTGAAGTAAATTAATGATTCCTTTCCCCCTAGAACTTGATGTCTTTCATAGTAATAAACTGGTTTCTGTGGTATAATAGTCCCCAGATAATTGAAGTTCTTTCCATAAAATAATTGTGTTGAGAGGGTATGAAGTTGCGTATTTTACTTACTTTCGTTTATTAGGCATTAAATTACATCACTTCGCATCTTTCATAATTTACCTTAAATTTCACAATTAGCTAGAGGAACGTTTTGAGCCTTCTGAAATTAAAATTTTGAAAATCTAACGATATTTTTACTAATTAATTATTGCCATTTCGTTTATTACTTTTCTTGAACATTTCTCTTGTCTGTTTTCCTAGGAAAAAAGAAGTTGGTAAACTCTTATATCGAATTTAAGAATTATATAGATTTGTGCATCGCCAACGTTGATGTAAATTCACGGAGAGTGACTCCACACAATTGTATCTCTGTAGTCTAAAGGTAAGTGATCAAGTCTTCCTGCATATCTTTATTGATGAGTTCTAATTTCGATCCTCATTGTTTGCTGTGTGCGTTGCAACTTACCGACGGAATAAAATAATGGTTAACGAGAAAGATTGTTCAACCGTTACTGTTCAGTAGCGTTCGAATTTCTCTGAATGTCTCGTAACACAAACAGATTCGCTTAGTAAATGATAATCTTATCTAGCTCATTTTTTTAAAATTCCATATCCGTTCAGGACATAAACAATCATTGTTCTTTCCAGATTCCTATTTTTAATATCTTTATCATACTTGGGAAATCCAAAGAAGCTAACTAGGCAAAAGATCCCAGTTTAACATTTGAAACCAGGAATAAGAAATAAAGTTATGTCTATACGTACGGTATATATCTAAGAAAAGCTTGGATTTAAATTTGGTTCATGGATTACAATTTCTGCGACAATAACAGTTACCGTACTCGAAAGTCCAATACTAATGTTGATTTCAAATTTTATTTCTTATTGTAATTTATAAACGAAAAGAGATAAGCAATCTGACGAAGAATATTTTTAATTTTAGTTAGATCATCTGCCATGAATGAAGTATTCATGGCATAGTCTAAGTTTGCAGTAATGTTTGTATGACAGATTGAGTGCGTCAAGGTTTTTGAGAGGAAAATTCAGAGAATTTATGAACGAGATTTCAGTGTGGAAAATAACAACCTCTACAATAGTCAGAGAGAATAACTAAAATAGTTAACAATCAAGAATTATAAATTCTAATAAGTTTTTTGCACTTAAAGTATCTTTAAAATACGATAAATCAAAGAAGCAGAAAGAGTATGAAGTCCATGCCTCTCTTTCGCCATTGGGATAATCTGGGTGAATCAATGACGAGGTAGCCGAACAGAGACCATCTCATTCAAACTAGTTTTCAATAAAATTTTTCCTTTTCTTATATTACATCAAATACAGGAGAGTATAGTATTCCATTCTTTTTAACCCATAGTTGGAGGAGATGAGTGCCAGCAAAGGCGTTATTACAAAATATGCGCAACAGAGTGGGTAGAAATTTGAACTCAGTTACCTGATTTCACTTTACGCGCTAATAACCATTCGAACATAAAATATGAGACAATATTATGTGGATATGCAGACGAAAGCCAAACATAAAATATATAATTAATAATTTCAGAATTATGAATACATGCAAACCAAATCTATACATAGTTTGCAGCTGAAAATAATTAATAACTATTTCTATTAAAATAAATAAATTGAAGACACTCTCTGAAAAGTGAGCATATATGAAAAAAAAAAGAAATAAAAGGAAAAAGGGTAATATAGTTCTGATTTCAAAGAAAGTAAGTTTTATCGGGTGCGTGTAGGAGGGTGTTGTATATTGCAAGTTCCTTCTGGAAAATCAGACTTTGATTTTACAGAAATAGTCTTCTCATTTAAGTTAATAAAATGTAGCGATCGATTAAAATGTATATAGAATTGGGTAATCGGATGGGTTCTGTCTCCCATCAGGTCAACGTCAGACGTTACACCTCCTTAGAGAACCGGTAGTAATTGGTTCAGCTTGGATTGGATGCTTCTTTACATCCACTGCAGTCGGATGGCTATAAAAGGTTTATCGCTCATTTCAAATTTTTCTTGAAAAACTTGAAATTTCTGAAGGCTGTAAAAACCACTTAGATCAGTTCATCACCGAGAAAGTTATCAACTTCTGGGAGAATAGAATAATGCCGCTACCTCAAAGATGTTGAAAGGTAACGGAAGCAAATGACACATATACGGACAAATATCTAGATATTAATCTGAAGTTCACTTTGAAACGTGATGGGCTTTTGTTTCGGCGAAATATGTAAGAGAAAGAAAAAAAAAGAAAGTAAGACAAGTAAACAATCAAAGATTAAAATGAATGAAGAAAAACACGACAAAAATATAAGATAAATATAACTGGCAAGCAAAAAAGATAAAAAACTGAAAGTTTGATTAGATGAAGCATGGAGAAAAAGGTGAAGAAGAAGGCATAAAATTGTTAGAAGTAAAGAAAGAAAGAAAGAAAGAAAGAAAGTATGAAAGAACTTAGAGTGAAAGGAGACAAAAAGAAACAAAAAAAAAACGAACTGAAATAAATAAATGAAGAGATAAAGAAAGACAGAAAAATAGAGAAACAAAGTATTGAAGAAATAAAGAATAAAAGGAAACAAAAAGAGAAAAAAATACAAGAGAGAAAGAAATAACAAACTGTGCCCGAAAGGACAAGTAAGATAATCTCATTCAAGGAACTGCCGTAGGCATACCGCGTGACTAAAATAACTGACAATTTCCCATAAGTGTCAGTGATCGATGATCGAGTCTAACCTAAAGGAGTTCGAAAGTAAGAAAATGGAAGGAACTAAAGAAAAAATAGAATAAGGTTCATGAAATTAATTTGCAATATAAAATTCTAAGTAATATACGCGCGAAGGTATATACATGATTGCAGCTGCGTCTACAATAATGACTAAAGTATTCATTGTTCTCATTTTCTCATTGTCTGCAGGCAACACATCGTTTCCCAGCTGAATGACATCACTCTCTCATTTAGTTCTCTACGCAATCATATGGCTCTCTCAAATAGACTTTTCATTATTCATATTTTCTTTGTATCAAAATGCGCTGAATGGAGCGCCATTTTGTATAATATTTAAAACCAAATTATCATGGTGGCAAATGGCAACACTTGAAATACAAGCAAGCAATAGCATGAAATATCTGGCGAAAGATAGTTCAAATTAAAATTGGAGGCGAGCTTCCCTTTACTAAATTTTGTTTCATAAATTCATGTTAAGATTCCAAAATTTGCATTCAGCTGGAGTTATAAATACAGAAATAGAAAATTCACCACTCTCGTGATCAATATACTATCGATAGATTGAACATTAAGGTTTGATTGCGTTTGGTAGATCCGCGTTTTGGTATAATAGATATCGACTCGGAATGAGAAATCTGGAGAGCTGAGTTCAAATTCCAGCAGAATTCGTTTCATTCACTTCCGCATAAATGCCCTTAAGAAACTTATTAAGCCATCTATTTTCCTACAAATATGGGTTAGATAGCAGAATGGGTTGAGTTTTATAACCTTGGTTGGCAAATAGTTTACCGCAGACAGAGATGGCAACCTATTGGCAGAACATCTTCTGAATCGTTTGTCATGAATCAAAAGAGACATGATTAGCGTTCAATGTCATTCCCTCTGCGATGCCACTTCTGTTAGCAATTTAGTTATCTTTTAACTTTACTCTCTTAGTAATTTACTCACTACTGCTATCACCTCGTATCGAACTCACAACTCTTTGGGTCAAAACACTGAAACTAACCAACGTCTATATCCACTGGGACAAGTGTTCTTGAAGAAATTGCACATGAGATGAGAATGATATACTCCAGTGATCGTAATAAAGAGTTCGGTTCGAAATTCCTATCACCTAAAGAGGCCAGGAGTGTACAACAGCCGAAAAGCCGTAATAATAGCAATAAAGACAATAGTCCAAACAATGTCAGTCAGTTAAGTCCCATACGTGAAACACGCCTGGGCGATCATGTCTCGAAAGAGACATGACTGACTGGGTAGAAGATTATCCCATAGTAGGTTGCCATTGCTTTCTGCGGTAGACTGGTTGCCTGCTAAGACTATAGAATCCAATCTGTCCTGTTATTTAACCCATAACTGGAAGGAAGAGACGGATTAAGACCTTTCCCAGGGGTATTTGTGCGTAAGTAAATGCAATGAATTCAAATTCGAACGATGTAACAATCAAACAATGTAAATATTGTGTAAATACTCAGAATTATAAAAGCACACTAAAAGTTCTCTTTTTGATTCTATTTACCCGTTGCTGCTCAGATGTTCAATCCATGGGATTTCACCTTTTCTTTTGTAAAAACATATTTCTCTTGTCTCAAGTCTTTTCTCTTTTTTCCAGGAGGAGATTGTTTAATATTCACTGCTGTATACGAGACCCACTATTACATAATAGTTCAGTAGATTTTCTTTTTTTTTGCTAACGAAATTTTCCTATTACGTGTTTTGTTAAAACACTTTTTTGATATTTATTTTTTTGTATTTGTCTGATTTAGCTATCGCCAATTTGTAATTTGTATGTTGGGCTGTTCCTTTTGCTGACAACCATACATTTTGTCTTTTTTTCAATTGACGTTTAACCACCTTCTTCTCACTTTCGATCACTAGTTGTTGCTTTAGATATCTCAAAAGTATTTGGCAGGGATTAGCATGCTGGCATTCTATGCAAGCTTCATCGCTTTGGTTTTTCTGAAAGGTTGTTTGATTTAATTCAGTCGTTTTTATCGAATCCATAAATTTTGAATGGACAAGCTTCCAGATCATTTCACACGAACGCGGGTGTCCCTCAAGTCTTTCTTAGGTTCTACGCTGTTTTTAGTCTTCATCAATGATCTTCCTGATGTCATAAGTTTCTACATGGGCATCTATGCAAATAACACCACAATTTACTCCTGTCTCAATAGAAAATCCTCCAAGGATGACAAAGTAAACCTAGCCGCTGCTCTAGAAACAGACCTCCACTTAGTAGTTAAGTTGGGTAGGAAATGGCTTGTAAAACAAAACTGTGCTTTAAAACAAAACTGTTCTTGTTTAAAGAATATAGAAAAATCTTATTGCCGGTCATCAGAATGTTTAATGCATGTTTCCTTGAGAGCAACACATTACACCAAACTTGGTCTCATTTTTTCAACAAACTTGAAGTAGAGTTAATACACCAGTTCTGTGACTTCATCTACTGTTAGGAAGTTATCTGTATCAGTCAAGAAAGTTTGTTTTTTGCACATTTATAAATGTACCATTCGTTTATGCCTTAAATATTTTTGCCATATTTGGTAGGTGCTCCTGCATATTCATCACTTAGTTCTTCATAAAATTCAAAGAAGGATCGGCAGCGTAATCAGCATCTCGACTTCAGTTACTTTCTCACGGATATGACGTGATTACCCTCGGTCTTTTCTACAAATAATTTCATTGCAACTGACTTTTTTTCCTGGTGCCCCGTCTCCGTGAATTTAAGCGTGCTACTAGACTGGCATCTAGGCCCCACCCTTTTACTGTTCAAATTGTTAAGTGCAACCGTCTCTTCTATTCCAAGAATTTCTCTCCTTGCACTTCCTGCCAGTGGAATTTCCTTCCGTTTACCTACTTTAAATACAAAGTCAATTGCTATCTTTTATCTTCTTGGAACCTAGTCATCTTTGATTTTTTCTTCAATACCCCTGCACCTAATCTTTTCTCACTCTGTAACCCCCTGCGGACTAGTGGCGGTCTCGCCTGTCTTGGAGTGAAATGATTAAAAAAAAGATTCTGTCTGCAATCAACACTATTTCATATGTGTATCTTATGTCGTTAAGAATGTGGCTGACAATAATGAATCGTAATGGGGCTTCTAATTCTCTCAGAATAACCTTGAATAAGTTAAGTGAAGAAACGCGTTCGTGTCTGCTGAATTCATTTTCTACTCGCGTAGAGGTTGTTTGATCCCAGAATGGGTCCTTGATTATTCTAATAACCTTCCCAAATATGTCAAGTTTACGTAGCAGTTCCAAGAGTTCTTTGAAAACTTTAATATATAATTTTAGTTTAAATATCTATGAGAATTAAAAAATTGATTTGTTAATTGTAATATTCATTTAAATAAATATTTTTCTGTCCTTTTTCAGAGAATGAATTTTTCATTCATTATAGTCATCTATTAAATGTTAGAACTGCTTCTTTAGATAATGTATTCCTGCTTTCTTTGAAATTTACTGATTGTTCGATAAGTTTATGTATTGAGTTGTCCGGAAATTTCATGTTGGTTTTTAGACGTTCATGTTCCAACACATTAGAACAAGCCAAATTTAGTGCCAGCTATAATATGCTAATAATTCGAATCGAATTCGAATTCCCGTTGAATTGATTGAATTGCCTTACGCGCAAATACCCTTGTAAAGGTATTAATCCATCTTTTCTTCCTCCAGCTAGGGGTTAAATAGCAGAACAAATCGGGTTATATAGCCTTGGTTGGCAACCAGTCTACCACAGAAATTAATGGTGATATACTGTAGGAAAATCCTCTGTCCAGTCAGATATGACTCTTTAGAGAAATTTATTGCTCAAGTGTGTATCACGTATGGCCTTTAACTGACTGATAATATGCTTACATTACCATTTACAGCACACCTCAAACTATCATTTGAAAAAGGAGGTTTAACATGACTTAATTCGTGACAATTTGGGATCCTTATGAAAATGGAAGATCATAAGGTGCATTTTAGTCACTTGGTACGTTTTTATTATCGTAAAAGCAAAAATGACTGGCAAGCAACAAAAAAGGTATATGCTGAGTACGGGGAAGGTGCTTTAGCTGACAAAACTCTACGGAAGTGATTCAGTAATTTTAGAGTTGGTGACTGTAGTCTTATTGATGAAGAACACTCAGGTATATCACGCTACTAGAAATGACGACCAAGTCAAGACATTGATTGAGAATAACACAATTACACAACACAGGAACTGGTAGCAACTCAAAGTTCATCAAAATGATAACTTAGTAAATCTTGGGTATTCCATTCATTACTATGTTTGGGCACCACCTAATCTAAGTGAAAAGAATTTTTTGAATTCAATTTCTTTTTACTGTGTAAACGCACCGAAAATGCACCCTTTTAAAAACAAATTATGACGTGTGATGAGAAATGAATCGTTCAGCGAAAAAGATCTTCGGTGTAAGCGACGGGAGCCAACTTTAGTCACTTTAAAGTCAGAGCTTCATCCTAAGAAAGCATCTGGTGGGATTGGAAAGAATTCTTGTACTATGAGCTTCTGCCAAATAACCAGTCCATTAATTCTGAAATATACGGCTGGACGAATTAAAGGCACCAACTAAAAAAAAAAATTGTTCAATATTAGTGAACTAGGAATGGGTTGTTTTCCATCAGGATAATGTCAGACTTAAAGTTTCTCTGGAGATGCGGCAAAAATGGATGTTTGGGATGGGTTACCACACCGACTATTTTCACCAGACATTGTTCAACTGTATTTTCATTGATTTACGTCCTTGCTAAATAATCTCAGTAGTAATAATTTGATATAAAACAAATTACTGGGAAAACGGAATCTTTAATTTGAAGGAAAATGGGGAAAGGTTGTGAAAAAAAGGGTTCATATTTAGGTGAAAATTATTTAAAAGCACAAATTGTTTTGTTTTAATTTCCCTTAAAAATCGACGTGAACTTTCCGGATAATCCAATATGTATTTGATCTTTTTTCTCTCCCGTACGGTGGAAGAAGGCAGATTTTACCGTGCTAAATATACAATGTAAACACACGCTAGTAACCGAGAGTGCTTCAGATATATATATATAATCATCCGCAGACAGATCTGTTTCGCTGTATCACAGCTCATCAGTACGGTTTGACTCCGATTGCTGTTAATCTAGGATTGAAACCCGACCGATATATATATATATATATATATATATATATATATATATTGAATGTTTGAGAAAAATTTAACTGACCGACAGGAATCGAAATGCAAAGGGAACGATTGTATAGCCCGGTATACCTTGCCGCTTAACACTAACAACAGTCTTTCAGGCGAAGGCAGTTTTACGCTTTCAAGTTAAATCTCTCCTGCCATAGATCTCTCGAAGATTTTCATATTTGCACATAGTTTCCTATCCAAACTAAGTAAAGAGAATTGCAGAATAGATTTTGTTTAATCCGACTGTTGTTTATTATTTTAAACTTTATTTTGAGACGAGCAGTTCTACAAAGTTAACTCATATAATCTCTTGTAAAAAGGAGATACAATAGATCTTGCCAATGATTTGTGTTTTTCTTGATGATACATGTATACTACTACTACAACTACTAGTACTACTATATTCTAACACAATTATTATTCATTTAGTATTAATATTAGTTATTCGCATTAACCCATTAATGTCTGCACTAATGTGTGAAACTGATAAAAAATTGATATAAAAATGTGATGTTAATTATAAGTTTTAAAAAATCCGGTATTAATTATAGGCTTTAAAAAAGTCCGATATTGATTATAAGCCTTTAAAAAATCAGGTATTAATTATAGGCTTCTAAACATTCCGGTATTAATTGTAGGCTTTAAAAAGATCTGGTATTAATTATAAGCTTTTAAAAAAGTTAGGTATTAATGATAGGCTTTTAAAAAATCAGGTATTAGTCATAGGCGTTTAAAAATCAGATATTAGTTATAGGCTTAAAAAAACAGGTATTAGTTATAGGCTATAAAAAACAAGTATTAATTATATAATCGTCTATGATCCTCACCATTTGCGTATTAGTCCGGGTTGACTTTGCTTAACTTTGGTGTTTCAACGTCATATGGCCAAAAGGCGCAATCATAATAGAGAAATTAGTTGGAACTCGGTTAATCTGTTCTGCCCATCATCCGTTTCGCCTTGTTCTTGCAAAAACTGATTATTATTTTTTTTTGATCGCTATAAAACACAGTGAATGAGAAAACTTTCTGTAATGAAAACCAAATTCAACAGTTCGTTGAGACGTTTTTTACATATCATAACCAACTGGATTTTAGTACAGAATGTATCAACAAAATGGTCAATAGCAAATAATAATGAATATTTTTTGCAAAATAAAGTTGATAAACAAAAACAGAAATTATTTTTAACTCGACCGAATATTTCTATTGACTGAACGAATCCTATTTTTCATTATATGTCTTAGATTGGTTCTTTTGGTTGATAAAGACGCTCTCTCAAATAGTAAAGAAAATTATTCATAAGATAAAGCATCAAATAAAAACCAGTATTGATAGAAGAGAAACAATCGAAGAAATTTTCTGTGACAGTTATAGAAAACTTCAAGTAAATAAAGATCAGACGTCCAGCACAGGATTTTATCACACGAAGTAATTAAAAATGTCTGAATCCAGGAAACCAATGACGTTTTTGTCATTTCTCTCCCAAGAGAAAATATTTATTTAATTAAAAATTTGACACTTCGAATTTGAAAGAGAGTTTATAAAACTACTATTTTTTTCCTTTTTTTTAATCTGTCACGAAGAACATTTCTTTGGGGAGCAGCTTGATGCGAAGAAAATCATACAGGGTGAAACAAAAAAAAAAGATTGCAGTAAATCTTACCATAGTTATTTTAAAGAAAGTTAAGTGATTTACATTTCCGTCTGTGTACGATCATATTCCAAAGTTTAATTAAATTGCTCGCTTTGCATAAAAGTCGCGATCTTTCCAAAATATGTTTGAAGTGGGTTCTGCGGCGTTGTAGACAAACTAGCAAACGTCACGCAAAATTCTCAATTACTCAGACACATTCCTCTTTGGGGATATCCCTGATTTTTGCTGTGATGGACGTCTTCTGTTTACCTTTTGTTTGAGGTTTTTCTATCCTAGAAATACCCCCTCTCCAGAAAATAAAATCTGGGGGATTCAATTCCGGTGAGTGCGACGCCAACTTCACACTCCCTTCTGATCAGTCTCTCTTGAAATTGCATTTTTAGCCTGGCTAGCGGGCTGGTTGATGTCTTGCTGGAACCACCGCTCATCTTGATCTATGCCTCTGCATCGTCCCAGTGGTTATCAGTTTTATTAAAAAATTGCAGGTTCTGTTTTTTTTTTCTTTTTGTTCACCTTGTATATAATCCTCATATATATCATTGTGTAGGTCCAGGAAGTTTTTCCTATCTGAATCCATACTGCACATCCGTCCGTATATCGAATAGTGCTGTCATATTTGGTCGGGTGCCACTGCTATCCACCTCAAAATCCTTGACAAAATTCAGCGGAGAATCTGTAATGCAGTCACTTTCTCACCACTGTGATGCGGCTTTCCTGTGTCACTTCTGCAAATACTTTCACGGTTTCTGTTATATATTATATATATAGCTCACTGGTTCCCACTATGTATAAATTGACTCGAGCTACTAGATTAGCAACTAGGTCCCACCCTTTTACAGTGAAACCAAGAAAATGAAAACGCAAATTCTACTTTCAGCTTATTCTCTCGCAGTTACCGCTTGTGGAATTTCTTTCCTTATACTTGCTTCCCCGACAGTTACAATCTCCAAGAACTTAAATGTAAGGTCAATAGTCATCTGCTATCTCACTGTCTCGCATCCTTTCGCCAATTCTTTTTTCTCCGTCCACACCACTTTCATCAAATCAGTGTTCTCATCCTTCTCTTACCCACTTTCTGACATCCTCTATAACTTGTCCCTCTTTCTCATCACATTCCTTCTATGAAACCTTTTTGTGCACCAGTGGCAGTAAAACCGCCTTTTTAGGGCGAAATTATTAAAAGCATTTTACTAGATTAACAAGAGTCCAGATGATAGACACTGTTTGGTACCTGTTTTATAATACAGCGTTTTAATAATAGAGGTTTCTTCTAAATCAGTTAATAGAGAGCTCAGTCTGCCTTAGTTAACCCATAGTTGGGAGAAGAAGAGTTGGATTTGTACCTTTCTCAAACGTATTTGTTCGAAAACGAATGCGACAATTTCGACAGGAATTCAAACATAACGCGCCGATTTTACGTTCCAAGCCTCAATCCATTACACCACGTTTAAAAGAAAGGAGTCGACAAGGTGGGGATCATCTAGTTAATACAAAGACCCTTAGCAGCATAAAATGTAGCGTTTGAGGGACAACTTTTCTCTTTGGCCCAAGTAAAATGAACGCTGCTGCATGTGAACAAAACCAGGGCTACATATAGTTTTGAATTCAGAGTTTTTTCCTCCTAAACCAGTTACCATTCAATGCACCTCAGTCATTAATTCAGTTAAGTGCTATACGTGATAGACGTTAGAGCAATTATGTTTCTTTTCGATCGATCAATTACTAGGCAGAAGATTTTCCCGCAGTAGTTTGCTATTATTTTCTGTGATAGAAAAATAGGCAACCAAGGCTATAGAATCCAATATGTCCTGCTATTCAACCCATAGATGGATAGAGAAGAGATGGATTAATACCTTTCCCAAGGGTATTTTCATTTAAGCGAATGCAACGAATTTGACTGGAATTCAAACTTGGCTCTTCGATTTGTCATTCAGAGCCGCTATCCATTAAACCACAGCCCACATCGAGCAGTTAGTTACTTGGCATTAAGTGATCATGTTTCTTTTGATCGATGACTGACTAGGCAGAAGAGGTTGCCATTACTTTCAGCGATAGACCGGTTGCCAACCAAGGCTATAAAACCCGCTATGTCCTGCTATTGAACCCATAGCTGGAGGGAGAAGAGATAGATTAAGACTTTTCCCAAGGGTAAGTGAATGAAACCAATTCAACGGGAATTCGAACTCAGCTTTCCGATTTGTCATTCCGAGCCGATAACCATAACGTCACAACGCATAATGCACCTAGTTATTTATCAAAAGCTGTGGGAGAAGAAGAGTTGGATTTATACCATTGCCTAGGGCATTAGCACGTAAATGAATGTATCGAACTCCACTGAAATTCGAACAGAGATCCTTCAGTCCGAGCCGCTCCCGCGCCCTCACAGATTTGTAATATCTTGAATTTTCATTATTTATTTATTTATTTATTTATTCATTTGTTCTTTCTTTTCTGAGGACTGCTGTAATGAATAATGAAATTGAACATCAGTCTCCAGATATTTACAAGAAGAAAAGAATATATATATATATATATATATAACGGTACATAATTTTATTATGGCTTTAAAGACAAACATTTTTTATTATAATTGGCCATGCCAAATTTTAAAATAAAAACACCAGTCGAGGGAATAAAATAAATAATGGGATGAGAAAATCAAATGTTGACCCAGTCAAGATGGAAAATGGGGCAAAAGAAAACTGGGGAGTTTGGGAATCTTGAATTGGATCATAGCAAAAGAGAAAGCCGGGAACAAGCTAGGAACCCATTCATTCATTTAACTAGGTACACAAGAGACGTCTAACTTAACATTAAACGCATGCATACGTCACAAATAAAACACTGCATCAAATAAAGAAAAGTATTGACGTTTAAACATGTCCGCGTATAGCAGTGTTCATTTTTACTCAGGGACCAAGAATATGATTTGTTACTGTCTACTACAATATCTGTTAGAATACTACATTACACTGCCCACAATGCATCTTGTCGGAGGTTTTCGTTTAAGCATGAAATATCTCTTCAGGGTCATTCCATGTCAAAACACCAGCAAAAAGTTAAAATCTGCACACACCGACACCAAATTACTTGAAATTTGGTACAAATATTTCCTTTCATGAGTTAGGAAACAGTGCCAAATTATTTTGTGCTAGACCTTACCATTCTGATTTTAGAGGGGTGTAAAATTTTCATATTTTGATTCTAAATTAAGGCCATGAAACATCACAGAATTTCAGCGTTTTTTAAAAATTAAAAAAAATACTTCCACACATTCAATATTTCTGAAATTTGCTAGAAAGGACAAATAAGGACGGCAAAATTCAAATATTTAATTTTTTTAACCCTATATCTGATACAAAATAAAATTTTGCTCACCCAAATGCATGCCCTACACAAATCATCAATTTTTTACCTATGTAGCATCTGTAGAAAATGTGTCCTCTTCAATTTTCAGAATATTTTTTCCTATTAAACGTAATATACAACAGCATTAAACGTAATATACAACAGCAGAAGAGACTCATATTGTGCAACCTAAATGAACTCTTCAGAACATTCAAGGAAAAGAACCCAAAAGTATCCTTGGGTTTTTCAAACTTTTGTAGTCTAAGGCCAAAATGGTGTGCCCTTGCTGGTAGTGCAGGTACACATGCTGTATGTGTATGCACTATCCACCAAAACATCAAACTACTACTAGAACCACTGAATGCACTGTATCAAGATCTCTTGAAATATATTGTCTGCAATACCAGCAATAGTCTGTGTATGATTCATAGGTGACCAAATTGTCCAAAATCATCAGAGAAGCTGAAAAGTTTTCTTTAGGACACTCTTCAAGTATGTATTAATAATGAAAAATCTATTGAGTTCTCCCAATGGACAACAACTGACAGATCAACTTTAATAACACACAAGGAATCCTGTCAAGCTTATGTGGATTTAGTTATTTTGCAATTGAATAAATTAGCACCTCATTCTTACTTGCCTAAATAAAAATCCAGATATTTAAGGCAAATAAAGGAAGATATCAGTGATAGCAAAGTTTTATTTCTTGGGGATTTTGCCGAAAATTACAAGTTTGTTGTTCATGATGAGATTTAGAGTTTTCATTGGGGTACCTGTCAATGTACTTTACACCCAGTGGTACACTATATTAAGCTTGAAAACACAATGCAAAGTCAATGTTTTTGCATTATTTCGAGTGGAAACTCGCATGATGTGGCATTTGTTTATATGGTACAAAAAAAGATTATTGAGGTGATTAAGGCTAATTTGCCAAATGTAACAAGTATTGAATATTTTACTGATGGTTGTGAAGCACAATAGAAGAATTATAAGAACTTTGACAATTTGTACAACCATCAAAACGATTTGGGATTTGATGCAAAGTGGAACTTTTTGCAACAAGTCATGGCAAACAACCATGTGATGGTATAGGTGGGACAGTGAAAAGGACAGTAGCAAAAGAAAGTCTACAAAGACCAACTTCCAAACAAATACAGAAACTATGTTTGAAGACTGAAAATCTGCAACTGAAGGAATCAAATTCATTCTGATTGAAAAGGAGGAAGTTTAGAAAGCAAAGAGAAGCCTCACTATAAGATTTGCAAATGCATCCACAGTTCCAGGAACAAGAAGTTTTCATCAATTTACTCCACTCGAAATAGATAAAATAGCCATGAAACAATGTATTGAAGATGAAATCTATGATCTAATATATGACATGTTTATTGGGGTTGAAGAAAAACTAGTGAAATTTGTTGTTTCATGATATGTTTGTTGCAAGTATGACAATAATGTTTTGGATTGGTATGGTCTTAGAAATTGATATGGAGAATAAGGACTTGCTGATTAAGTTCATGCATCCAGCTCTTCCAACACATTCATTTTATTGGAAAGAGGATTTTAAGGATATATGTTTTGTGCCATTAGTAAATATTCTGTGCACTGTTGATGTCCCTACAACACCAAATGGTAGAGTGTACCATTTGTCCAAAGTGGATAAGTTATCTGTGCAAAAATTGTATACAAAACAATACACAACAAATTCTGTAAAGCTTAGTTTAAAATGTGTATATTTATAATTATCATTTTCTTCTAAATAAGCAAATATGTTTTTGTTTCATGAAAATAATTTTTAAAAATTGTAAAAAATATAAATAAAGTATTTTTTAAAAGTGTTGAATATGAAAGCATATTCTATCTATAAATGTATATATAAATGTTTAGTCCCAACTAAAAATATTCTAAGTTTTAAAAAACCACATTCTATTTTTTAAAAAATACAAATCAAATGTATTTTTTCATAAAAATAATTCAGAATAAAGTTTTTCAAACTTTTCTTTTAATTTCATGTTTAATGGCATCTACAAATATTCTATCCAGTGTTAATCATCATGCATGAGTCAATGTTTATCACTTGTTAAAAACAATCTATCTGTACCATACAAAATGCAATATCTTCAAAATATATTTAAATTATTTTCTTTTTAAATTAATAAAGACAATCTTATTGAATAGTTTGAGAACTCACTTAGCACAATATGAACATTTAAGAAGTCCTGGTGCATTAGGATGATTGTTTTTATCAATCTTTCACTGAATTCCCGTACGTAGATAGGGAAAAACTATAAATTTGACAGGGTCATATCTTTTAAAGTAGGCTTGAAACCATCACAAAATTCTTTGAAGAACTTAAGCAGTCATAGTGGATGCTAGGAAAATAATATTATGAAAATTGAAGAGGTCACATTTTCTACAGTCTGGCCGGAAGCTACAGTGGTAAAAAATTGATGATTTGTGTGGGGCATGGTTTTGGGTGAACAAATTTTTTTTTCTATCAGGTATAGGGTTAAAACAATTAAATATTTGAATATTTGTGCCAAATTTCAAGTAATTTGATGTCGGTGGGTGAATTCACATGGAATGACCCTTCAATGTACACTTCTACATTTTTATATTTATATACGCTCTATCTATATATATAAAAAGCAAGAGGTTTGTGTGTGACTCTGTGTGTGTGTGTGTGTGTGTGTGTGTGTGTGTGTGTGTGTGTGTGTGTGTGTGTGTGTGTCTGTTTGTCTGTATGTCCTTTATAGAAATCCACAATGTTTATCCAATTCTCACCAAACTTCAGAAAAATATTCTTTACGCTTCCGGTCAGGTCATGGGTTACTTATTTTTTCCGATTTCCTTCTGATATCTATATATATATATAAAAGGCAAGATGTTTTTGTATCTGTCTGTCTGAATGTCCTTTATACAAACCCACAAATTTTATCCCATTCACACCAAACTTCAAACAAATATTCTACTATATATCCCGATTTCCTCCCGATATCGGAAATCGATACCCGATATCCGATCAGGTCTGATCAAGATCAGGGTTTCAGCACTTCTAGCGTGGTTCTTGCTGCAGAATTTGCTCTAACTTGGTAAAATTATAGTTTTTAGTCTAAAACATTAGTAGATCTTCTCATACGATTCATTCTCCTCGATATTGGAAATCGATACACTCGATATTCTATCGAATCTGATCAAAAACCGATATTCAGCCATCAATATGACTCATTTTCTTTAGTTTTACTCCCGATGGGTACGATAAGTATTTATGGACGTACTTAAGTTAGTTTACCATTGGATGACTTATTTGACTCCGATATTGCAAATCGATACCCCGATATCATATCGGGTCTGATCAAAATCAGATTCTCAGCGCTTTTATTTTGGCTTTTGCTTCGGGATTTTGCTCTAAGTAGGTATAATTGTAGTTCTTAATCTCAGCCATGATACTATTTACTCAGAGTACGTGTCTCAAACTCATATCTACAACTTCAAAGGCTGCTTATATGCACATTTAGCTTATCTGATTTCACTGTAATTCTTTCTAAACGACAAAAGTTGGCCACGTAATTACACAAACATCTCTGAGTTTGTTCCTTTTTAAATCCATGCCACCCCCAAAAAGATGTTTTACTGGACGCCGAAGTGCTTCGGCATCGGCAAAGAGGGCTACTGTGGCCAATAAAAGTCCCTCTCTTTGTGCTGTGCGATTGTCGCAAAATACACTGAGGTTAGCAGAACGTAGGGCAACTGAAAGTTATGATAGGCGTTCCATTAGGTTATCCAGTGATTGCTTCCGTAAAAAAATTAGGCAATCCAGGTTAGATGACTCCATACGGGCTGAGCTTAACGCCCAAGCTACTGCTGATAGGGCCGTTTTAAAGACTTCTGAAAGTACAGAGCAGCGAATGTCACGGCGCTTAACGCACGCCTCTGCTAAGGTACGTTCACGGGTTGCCGAAAGTACAGAGCAGCGACGGTCGCTGCGATTAGTGGACTCCGCTGCTAAGGCACGTTCACAGGCTTCTGAATATACAGAGCAGAGGCGGTCTCGAAGCTCAATGGACGCCGCTGCTAAGGTACATTCACAGGCTGCCGAATGTACAGAGCAGCGACGGTCTAGGCGATTAATGAACGCTGCTGCAAAGAAACGGCTGAAAGTACAGAACAGTAGAGTGCTCGCAATTTAAGCATCTGTGTCTCAACTTCAGCTTCACTGGCTGCCGAAAGTACATAACAGCGGAGGGTTCTCAATTTAAGCAAACGTGCCTCTACTTCAGCTTCGCGGGCTGCCGAAAGTACAGAACAGCGGTATGCTAGGCTTGCGAGGATTGCTGCCTCCTTTGCATCTGACAGAGAATCATATACTCCACAGCAACGGAATGCTATGCTTGAAAACAATAACCGATGTCGGGCAGCTAACCGAGGGATAACCAGTCTTAATAAATCATTTTGGTTACGACGTACATTCCACTATGTGCCTTCCGTCAACTACGCTTCACGCGCTGACATGCAAATTAGCAGTATGAGCAACACTTGCAGACGTTGTCAGTGTCGGGATCTCACCTTACAGAACCATGCTTCTCACACGGTCAACTTTACATTGGCTGCTCACGTGTGGGGAGTAAGAGTGATTTTTTTGCCTTATCAAGCAAAAAGTGTAGTTTACACTGAAGTTCTGTAGAGTTGCCAACCATTACAGCGTCTGTCTGGTAACCGGCGGCTCCTGGTCACCCTTAGCCTCTGTGTCTGTGGGTATCTCACGGAAAACTTAGGAATCTGCATTAGGAAAAAAACACTATATAGGGAGCAATGCTTCTATCCACAGTCCACAAAGGCAAAGGTTTGTGACAGTGCCCTCTAAATAGTAGTTTTCCTCTAATTAACATGACCTCGGTAACCAGGGTGGCCAAAATTGAATTTTTGATACGTGCTGCGTAATGTTTTAAGTACCTTTTCAAAACCTTAAGATAGTAAGACACATTTAAGTGCTCTGTCTGCATGGGGCCGATTTATTAATGGTCTAAAAACGGTTAAAATTACTAACAGGATTAATTTTTCTTTCCTACGGATCAGGTGAATTGTCTGATAGTTACCAATACCGTACATTACGGAGGTTAGATCCAAAACTGCCGTGTCTTAGCAACGAGATGCAATTGGAGAGAGACAGGGATTCGTTCTCAACATTATTTTAGTTGATCCAGGTCAGGTGCTGTATTTACATGAAAATGTTTCTATTTTTTTTTTTTACATTTATCATTTTATTAAAATGTTTTAAGTATTCATTTATTTTTAGAACCGAACATGGATTTGAAACAATAACTTACCTTTTAAGTATTGACATTGTATTACAAAGACACAACCCTGCCCTTAAATAAGAAATGTTACGCATCAAAAGAATCAGCAACATTATGCGTTTATGAAAACAAAACAAAATATTTACTGGATGTGCAAACAAGAACTTTAAGTTTCAATACAGGATATTTCTTTTTTTTACATAACCATTTCACCCCAAGCAAGGCAGTACTGCCAGTGCCAGTTTTGAGCTGGGGTTTACGTAAGAGATGAGAAAAGAAACAAGTTATAGGGGTGTCAGAGGATGGATAAGAAAAGGAAGCAAAAATTGGTGTGAAGAGAGCTGATGAGAGTAGAGTGGACGGGGAAAAGAACACGAGAAAAAGGTTGATAGTCAAAGAGATAGGAAATGACAACTGGCCTTTCATTTAAATTCTTGGAAATTCTTGGCTATCAAAGAATTCCATAGGCGGAAAGTGCGAGAAAAAAAGATGGTAGAGTAGAAGTTGCAGTTACATTTTATTGGTCTCCATGTAAAAGAGTGGGACCTAGCTGCTAGTCTAGTTGCTCGAGTAAATTCATGCAGAGGGAGCACCAGGAAGCAAAGCTCCTCGGAGCAGAAGCCATGAAAATATTTATAGGAGAGACAGAAAGAAGCCACATTACACCGGTGAGAAGTGACTGCAACTGAATTACCAAGTTGGAATTGATCACATTGCATATTCTCCGTTGGATTTTGTCAAGAATCCCGAGGTGAATAGTAGGGGCACCCGATCAGATGTGACAGAAGTATTCAATACACGGCCGGATGGTAGATGTATATATGTGCAGGATGCATTCAGACGGGAAAATATTCAAACCCTACATAGTGAACCGATTTTCTTTTCAGTAGATTTAGCTATAGATTAGATTCCACTTGAGGTCAGCTGAAAGAGTTAGGCCGAGGAGTCGCAGTGTTTTGCTTTCAGGAAGACTAGCCTGATTCATACTAATGGTGGGTAGGAGTGATTTTCTGTGGTGGTTAACAGAAAGCAGCTTCGTTTTGGAAGCATTACCATTCACAAGCCATGTCTTACCCCATTCCACCACAAATTTGAGATCCTCTTTAAACTCAGCAGCGAGGTTCGCTTTGTCAGCCTCAGCGGATTTCTGATGGAGGCGGGAGTAAATGGCGGTGTCGTCAGCGTAGATGCCTACTTGGCATCTGATTACATCAGTTTTATGAGCAGAATTGTATTAACCACACACAGAGATTCATGTATAAAGTGAAATAAATATTCCTTAGAAGATGAAATAACACCAAATAAGCAGAAAGTAAACCATTTTTGCATGCTTTGAACCGTGCATAACATTAAATTCAATAAACCCTGTTTATACAAGTTTCAAAAGAAGCACAATCAGTGACCAGGGTGAAAGCATTCAAACTTCAAATACAACATTTCATTAAAAATGATTTGGCGGTGGAAAATTTGGTGTATATCTAAAATCCATGTCTTATATGAGAATAAGAGATAATTATAAGCGCTGGGATATTTTTATTTTTTTTTATAACCGTTTCACCCCAAGTAAAGTAGTGCTACCACTGGTTCGCAGGAGGCTACATGAGAGCAGAGCGAAAAGAAAAAGGAACAGTTACAGAGGGTATCGGAGAATGTATAAGAGAAGGATAGGAATTGCTGGTGTGAAGAGAGTTATGTGAGAATATAGCCAAGTGAAGAAAGAACAAGATACAGAGGGTGTCGGGGAAAGGATGGGAGTCAAGGTGATAAGAGCTGTTAATTGACGTTACATATAAACACTTGAAGATTGTCGCTTTCAGAGGAGCAAACATACGAAAGGGAGTCCCACAGGCGGTAAGTGCGAAAAACAAGCAACAAGAGTAGAAAAGACGTCTACATTTGATTGTTTTAACTCTAGAAGCAAGGGAACTAGTTAGCAGTCTAGCATCTCGCGTTAATTCGTGCAGAGGAGGCAACAAGACGATAACCTAGTCAGAGGTGAGAAAGTGACTGCACATTCTCATTTGGATTTTGTCGAGAACTTCGAGATGAATAGCAGTAGCACCCGACCAGTTATGACAGCAGTATTCAATGCTGATGGTAGATGCGTGTATGTGCAAGATGGTTTCAGACACGAGAAATTCCAAGCCCGACACATTGACCTACCCTTCCTAGCTATAAGGTTTAGGTATTGATTTAATGTGGTCGTTCTACTTGAAGTCGGATGTGAGAGTGAGGCCGAGGAGCCGCTGTGTATTGCTTTCTGGGAGACTATCGTCATCCATGTTGATGGGAATTAGAAGAGATTGTCTAAAGAGTAGTTAAAAGATAGCAACTTCGTTTTGGAATTATTAAATTTAGAAGCCCTAATCTACAACAGATCGGAGGTTCTTTTCAAGATAAAGAACGGGGTTTTATTGAGGAGAGAGTATTTGGTAGTGTCTTCAACATAGATGCCTGTACGGGATGTGATTCTATTAGGGATATCGTTGGTAAAGATCTGAAAAAGCGTAGGATCAAGGATAGAGCGTGGCGGGACATCCGCGTTCAAATGAAAGGATACAGCAACATGCTCGTTCAATATGACTTTCATTATGCAATTTGATAAGAACGAATGAATTAAATCCAACGAGCGTCCAGTTTTACCATTACCCTGTAGCTTGAGCAGAAGGCCAGAATACCAGACTCTGTCAAATGTTTTGGAGGTATTTCATCAAGAGCCTGGAGTATGTATTCGGTCATGGTCGTTAGCATATCAACGGTAGGCTTGGCAAAGAGGAAGCCGTAATGTTCGTCGGAGAATAGGCTGTGGGAGGTGAGATGTTGAACCATTTCAACATTGATAATAGCCTCGAACACTTTGCCAAATATCAGTAGGAGACTAATAGGGCGATAATTAGAGGGATCTGAGTGTTTGAGAAACAGAAACAACATAGGAGAACTTCCAGCATGCCAGAAAGCAAAAAGCACAGAGGCAGTAGTTGCAGAATCTGTAGTTGACAGAAGAGTTCAAAGGCACAATTCTTCAAGACGAAGATTAGGAATCTGTCATTTTCGTTTGCCTGATGAGGGTCAAGCTTTAAAGTTATGTTATAGAATGTGTATATAGCAACAAAAAATAACTGATAATTATCAAAAGCAGCAAGATACTTTAACCGTATAAAGAAATACATGACTGAGTGAAAATTTAACCCAAAGAAAATTGTTCAAATTACTTCGGTTTAATCACAAACCAATAAAATATGCACACAAAAGAACGACAATCTTAAAATACAATAATATCATGGCATTTCAAATAAAAAAAGTCAGATAAAGTTATCAGGAATCGTCATCATTCTCAGGAGCGAGTGTGGTCATCGGGTCGCCTTACCTTACCAATTTCTCTCAAAGAGAGCCAGAGATATATTTTTTTCATGCGTAGCGTGTCTTGGTCAGGTAGAAATGGCGAAGTCTTTCCCACTCCAATTCAAATTGCAAACAATATTCTCTATCTTGAAAGCTGGTATTTGCCACGATCACGTGACTGATGATCTCATCGTAAAAACCGACCACCCTAGTCGTTGGCATCAGTTTCTGTAGTCCTTCGCCAAGTGACTCTGTTTTATCAACGCACTGGCAGCGTATATAGCAATGAAGCGCCGTCTGCCCTATCATAATGTTTATCCATTGAGAGATCTTTTTTAAAAATCCCTTTAAAAATTCATTGTCTTCTCCATACTCGGGTTAGAAGTTAAACATATTAAACTACTCTTATAAAAATAAAAGACAGCAATAATGTAAATGAAAATTGTATAAAAATACTATTAAACTGTCATACAATAATCAGCTATAATAAAAACAAACTAGAAGAAACAGTTATAGGAAATCAAATAATAGATACCTATAATCTATTGAGAAAAATTAAATTTATCTATTATAAAATGATCCTTAATAATGACAACAATATATATTAAAAAATACTGGCTAAAATTTAATTACCCATTTGGGAAATGCTTTAATAATTATATTTCAAGCAACAAATACTTTGATTTCACAACCACTTCATTATCATGAAGTTAAATCTGCTATTGATTTATTAGTAGCATTAATAAATCACATATCCCCAACCAACACGAAACATGGCAAAAAAAGGAACCAAACAAATCTTTACTAATAACACAAAAAATATTAATATTATGAAGACTGATTAGAAATATAAGACACATTAATCATAAATATCAAACACAAGGTTAATAGAATGATATCAAATTCAAAAACAACTATAATAAAAAAGAAAAACACAAATAACTGAGGGCGTGAACCATCATTTTTAGATGCAGAAACGTAATGCTTGAAGTTAAAAATCAAATTGACATAGCTTAAAAACGAAATGTTTTGATAATCGCTAGTGATAGAAGAAATTACCCAGACATTTAAATATGCAGTGGTAAACAGAAAAAGGATCTGAAATACAGAATTTATAAGCAATAAGGGAAATTTGTTGGTATTTAAGTATTATATTAGATAACTGAAACATTCCTAAAAAAAGAGCATCCATGATGAAAAAGACCATAAACTTGATAAAAACAAAGTTTTATTTTCCAAATGTTTATGTTATTATTAAGAAGAAAGAAGAACATGCTTTAGATTATTTTGATAATTCTTTCTGGCATCAGCGGGTGGGCAAAAGATTAATCTGGAAATTGTTTTTATTGGAATTATTAAATTTAATCCATTAGATTGAAATTAAAATAAAAATAAAAGCCTCAAGAAATATTTTACATTTCTTTTTAAATTAACACACACGTGCGCGCGCACACGCACACACGCACACGCACCCGCACACGTGCATTAATTTTTATTGGAGAAATTGTATGAAAAAATAGGGAGAGTTTACTTGTGACACATTTCGTACATCAGAATTTTATTAAACTAAATTTCTTATGTTGATACGACTGCACATGCGTGTGAATTAAGAGCTACTCAGAAATTTTAGGCCTTTTTTAATTAGATGAATTCATTTAGAGTCTTTTCCTTTTTTCCATCACTTGTAAGTAGATATTTCACACTGTCGGAAAGGGTAAATGTAAGCACCATGACGAATATTTACTTTAGATGACCTTGTAATTAAGTCTAACAATACCTTCCTAGATATTATGTGACATAAAACTACTAAAAAACTTTAGTTAGAGCTTATTTGCATGTCTTGCTAAACAGCTCTGCTCTCTTGGCAACTCTGATCACACGGTGATAACTATAAACATTTCTTTCAGCTCTTCCACCAGTGAAGAAACACCTATGAACAATATATATTTCAGTTATCAACTTGTGGAAAAACCTTGTTATAGTTGCCATAAAAGTATTTGTAGAAAAGACAGAATGAAGCCACATCACGAAATGGAGACGCCATGTCAGGATTAATTCCATTGCAGATCCTTCTATAGATTTTGTCAAAAACCTCGATATGAATATCATGGGCAGCCGACCAGATATGGCAACAGTATTGAATGCATAGACGAATTGTAGATCTATAAATTTGCAAGATGGATTCTGACGAGAACACTTTCTGGCATTACACAGTGACCCAACTTTCCGAGTAGTAGATGCAGCTCTTTATTCATTTTAGTCGATCTTTTTCAGGTCGGTTGAAAAAGTGAGACCAAAAGCGTGTTACTCTCAAGGAAATTAGCATCACCCATACTGATAGGGGGAGGAGGGAAATTTGTATATGGTCGTTTTTTGATTTGAGCTGTTTTGTTTTTGTGGCGTTAAAAATTACAAGTCAGTTCTTGTTTCAGTTAAACACTAAGAGGATGTCTCAACCAAGAGCATCTTCTAGGTTTGCTTTGTCAGCCTTATCTTATTTTCTCTTGAGACAGGAGTAAACGGTGGTTTTATCTGCATAAATGCCTACTTGAGAACAGAAGAATCAGGAAGAAACAGAGTAAAGATAGGATAGAGCCTTCTGGGATACTGGAGTTTTTGTGAAATGATCTGGAAGCATGCCCGTTTAAAACGATCTTCATTTCCCGACTTGATAGAATTAATTGGATGAAATCAAAATGGCGTCTAGTAATGTCATAGCCCTAAAGCTTGCGTAGAAGGCCAAGATGCCAAACCCTACCAAATGTTTTCGAAATACCTATATCCATCCACAATAGCTTCGCCATTTTTATCAAGAGTCTAGTATACATATTTAATAATAGTCGTTATCGCATCAGCGGTAGATCTGGCGAATCAGAAGCTATATTTTTGTTAGAGCGTAGGTCGTAAGATGTGAGATGATTAACCAATTCAGCATTGATTGGTGCCTCGAGTATTTTGCTGAATAGCGGTAAGAGACTAATAGTTAGAAGGGTTAGAATTTTCACCAGAGTTCTAAAAAATATAGTAAGAGATAATTTGAGTAATAGAGTAGACATAGATTATAGATAAATATATAGTCTGAGTTATTGAAACGTTAACATGTTCCCTATGCACAGTCACAAACATACATTACAGAGAAACAATGGACTTTACTGTCCCCAAGAATTTGTGTTCCTGATTAAATTAAATTTCTGAATAATTATATTGGACATACCACTACATGCCTATCAAAAAGCGCTACATCTCTTTGACCATCACTTAATTAAGACTCATTTAAAAATACCCCACCAAAATCCACACAATATACTCTTAGAAAATGCAACTATATCCGTATCCAAATATAAAAAAGACTTAAAATAATTGAAGCATTCATAATAAAATGAACAGGCCGGCATTTGATTAAGGACATGGTCACATTGTGCTGACGGTGTTTGAAAAATAAAAAACAACGACATTTTCATAACTATAGGTACATACATAAAATCTTACGCATTCAGCTTAAATTAAAAACCATAAAATGCAAGAAATTTATAAAAACTGATTTTCCAAAGTTCGTCAAAAGTACAACAGGGATTTTTACGAATGCGCGACTAGAATTTTTAAATAACTGAAATCAAATTCAGTCGTGCGTTTGTAAAAATCTCTCTTTTGTACGTTTAAAAAACTTTGGAAAGTCAGTTATTATAAATAGCCTAAAGTTACCAAAAAGTTGAAACCTATGCCGCAGAAATAACTCATTACCAATATATATATATATATATATATATATATATATATATATTTATATATATTTATATATATATATGTGTGTGTGTGTGTGTGTGTGTGTGCGCGTGTGTGTGTGTGTGTGTGTGTGTGTGTGTTATCTTGAATATGTGACTTATTTGCTATTCATGTTTCCTGTCCTTAAAATGTGTGAATATCTATTCATAACAGAGAAAGTTAAAGAATCCTACCTTTGACATTATACTTGTAAAACTCAGGAGTTTTACCAACGAAAATCCAAGGTTGAACGTTACTTGGAGGGATATACATATGACCGAATGATAGCTGTCTCTGGCACTCACCTGAAAAGAGAAGAGAAAATCTCGTTTAAGCGAAGAAAACAATAATAATAACGGACAGAAACATCAACGTTTGAATGCCATTAGCATCTTGAAAGCTTTTTACGGGTGGTACATGTGAAATCTTCAGATTTCATTCATAGCAAATGTCCAGTGTTAACAAGTATTAAATGTGAAATGGTGATTTTATAAGCACAGCCGAAAGTATGAGATACCAAGCGAAGATCGAACACACTACTCAATTGCAATGATTCTAGCGAGACAAGCTTGCTAAACATGTTGAAGTGTCTAATGATTTTCTAAGCGTAGCATAGATGTGACATACAGCCAAAAGTTTGGAGCACACAGTAAGGATCGAACACAATATTTAATCGTAATTGATCTAGCAGACATGCTTGCTAACCATTGAAACACGTCAAGATGCCCAGATGTTGATTTTTAACCTCTGCTTAGGTGTGGCACAAGGCCACAATTATGGGGTTCAAACTCACTCTTCAGTTGTAACAGGCTTTATTGAAGCAAGTGGCTAGCCACATATTAAAAGTGAAAAGACTGGAAAAATAATATCAAACGCTGTTCTTTTACCTCAATTACGTTTTACATAGATATAAATATTATATATATATATATATATATATATATATATATATATATATATATAGGAAAAGCTACTAATAAATTGTAAGTTAAAATGTTTTTTGACAGTATTTATTTATTTCTATTATATATATATATATATATATATATATATATATATATAATAGAGCAATATATATATATATATATATATAGTAGAAGTAAATAAATACTGTCAAAAAACATTTTTAACTTAAAACTTTTTAGTAGTTTTTCCTATACATATTAAGACAGTATACGTGGATTATCATTATGCTATATATATATATGTGTGTGTGTGTGTGTGTGTGTGTTTCTGCGTGTGTTTCTGCGTATGTTTCTGTGTGTGTGGGGGGGGTTTCCTGGCGTATGGGCAGATGTGGGTGGCACAGATGTGGAGTGCTTAGAGACCATACTACGGCTGAAGCCGTATTTGCGAATTCCTAACTAGACAAAAGATACAGAAGCTATGGATTTCTGTGCTAGAACGAAGTCACAAGTCATCGTGACTGAGGGTTTGAAGTATGCCGACTTTGACCAAGCAGTAGTCATGTCAGATTAATGCTCTTTTTCTCAGAAAGTGTAAATAAAGCACATTCAGCGTCGATGCTATATATAGTAAATGTTGGAGTTTTGCAACGGGAGTATCAACCCTACAAAACAGAATATTTAAAAACTAGCACTCAGACATTATATATATATATATATACCAAAACTATGGGTAAATAGCAAGACAGTTGACCGCAGCAGGAATTGACAACCTACTGCTAGAAAATCGCCGTACCACATGCAAATGGGGACTGCTTGTGGAGTCAAAAAGGCCCATGATACTTATAGGGAAGTAGCCGGCTCAAAAGTAAAAATAGCACACACGCACACACACAAACACACACACACACACACACACACACACATATATATTAGTGTGTGTGTGTGTGTGTGTGTGTGTGTGTGTGTGTGTGTGTAATTTTGTGTGTGTGAAGCCTGGTAAAGTATTAAGAAAAAATTGAATTCTGTTAAAAACAAAGAAAGGTATTGAACTGTTATGTAATAATGACCCACCATTGAATACTAGACAATCTCTTTACAGATGAAGGAGATACATAGACCAATCTGGTTCTACAGAAGAATGTTGAGAATACATAGGGCTGAATATGCGAGCAAGGAGGAAGTTAGAAAAAAAAACAAAATACTTATACTTAGAGTTATCAAAACAGAGTGGAAATTTTTACGGCACATAATAAGGAAAATCCAGTGAATTCGCTGCATTCACTTACGTGCAAATACCCTTCGGGAATGTATTTATCCGTCTCCTCTCTTCAGCTATGGGTTAAATAACAGAACAGACTGGGTTTTATAAGCTTAGTTACTATCCAGTCTACCGCAGAAAGTAATGGCAACCTACTACGAGAAAATGTTCTTACCAGTAAGTCATATCTCCTTCTAGACATGATCGCCCAAGCGTGTATCATGTATCGCACATAACAGAGAAAATTTTGAAGGCAAGAGGGACAGAAGATCTTAACGAGCGTGGACAGCGGAAATTTCAAGAAGTACAGAAAATTGTGAAGATTTATGATCCCCACGTCCTGAAGGAACATGACTCATATCAACATAAAAACATGCACAGTGAAGACACCACATGTTAGAAACCTAGGTCACGTAATAACTCGTTTACAAATGAAGTCCTACAATATAACTGTATTGAACACTTTTTAATAAAATATGTAATGGTCAGTCAATAAATCAATCAATCAATCAATATATATATATATATATATATATATATATATATATACAGGTTTCATTGAATAATATAAACAAGTTCTGTCTATTCATTTTGTGTAAGATCCGTTCGTATGATCTGATTAGTTTGATAGTGTTGTCATGGAAAGACAAGAAATCGCAATAATTGCTGATTTTTTTTATCAGGTCTGAGCTTTCGGTTTACATAAGCCATTATCGAAGGATGAACATTTTATGTTCAGTGAACATAGAACATTTAAATTATTATTAACAGAGTGGAGTTATACAGAGAAAATTAGACAGGTCCATTTTTTGTGTCGCACATGGCTGTAGGCCGAGAAGGAATGGTGGTTGTGGGTTTTTGATCAATTGAGTGTATAGTGGCATGAGGGATTGGTCTGGGAACTGCTGCTACTATGGTGTAGGGGGTAAGTATAATAACTATGACCTCTCCCGTCGATTATAGGCATTGAAGTATGTTAGTGGAGGTGTCGAAATTTATTTTATTTAGGCTAGAGCAATATATATATATATATATAGTAGAAGTAAATAAATACTGTCAAAAAACATTTTTAACTTAAAACTTTTTAGTAGTTTTTCCTATACATATTAAGACAGTATACGTGGATTATCATTATGCTATATATATATATATATATATATATATATATATATATGATCGCCCAAGCGTGTATCATGTATCGCACATAACAGAGAAAATTATGTTTGAAACTGTTTGATGTAGATAGCTTCTAGAATTTTAAGTTTTCGTTTATTATTTTCTTGTCTAAGTATATGCGTATTTTAACAAGTGTTTTTCTAAGAAGTATGTGTTGATAGCCGTGGTGTTTTAAATGTCGGAATATGTTAGAATTTTCATTTAAGTGCAATGTAAGTCTCCGCGAAAGCGAGTTAGTAGTAATTTCAATGTACGTATTATTTAGTTTGTTAGAGATACATTCTCGAAATGGGTATTTAAATTTATACACTACATTGTTTTTTGCAAATCGCTAACGGTGGAGGAGGAGTCGTTGCGGACGATTGAGTTGGATGTTGTGGATTTCATATACAGCCTTCAAAAAGAGTAGAGTCACTTTATCTTGAGATCGCTCTTAAATATGAGTTACGATGCAGTTTGATTCGTTATGTCTATATCAGCATTTTTTCTCCGAGATTGAACACACTTCCTTTTTAAATATTCCACAATTTAAACAAATTACATATATTTACATAATATTTATATATATATATATATATATATATACAAGCATACATTAAATCTATCTCTTTTACTTGTGTTCAGCGTAGGTGTGCTTATCATTTTCCTTTATCCTCTACTTTCTAAAAGATGATAATTGGATAAAATTTCCCGTAAAGCAGATCACAAAAGGAATCATTTTATCGTAATAATACGTGAGGCAGTATTGGAAGGATTTGACTTTTCTCTTATGTTCCTTCTTTTTCTTTGTCGCATTCTGCTCTCTTCTACTTAGCTTTCTTTTTCAGTTTTGCTTCCTTCCTTTCTCAATCAATCTCGCCTTAGTTTTTATTCACTATCTCAAAACTGCCTCATGTAAAATTTTTCTCATTTTTATTCCCACAAATTTTCATTTTGTTGATCATGAAAAATATTTTGCATTTCTTTCCTTTCACTTGAATACAGAGGCTGGAAAAATCCACGCAGACTCTAACAAAGCCTTTTTTAGTAGACGCCATCTCAGCACGGAACGCTAAGACGCCATCTTTATTTAAACAATCCGATTTGTTATGATCATTTTAAGCATGTTTCCTCATCACAGTTGTCCTTTTATCCCAGTTGCATTAATAATAATAAATGATTAAATATTTAATTTGGAAATGTTGTTTTGCGAATTATATAAATTAAAGTCGATTCCCGTCAATGAAATTCAGAACATATAATTGTTCAAATAATTAAAATAACGTTTTGTTTATTTGTTTTTCCGGCAATATTGCTTTTCCAGAGTTGCAAATGTTAATTTAGTTAAATGAATATAATAGTTAATGAACAGAGCTCTAACAATTTGAAACATTGGCGTACTATGTTTAGCAATATTTGGAGTGTTAACCCTATAATAAGTACGTTTAACAACTCATTTTGTGACGTATCTCTTTAGTACATTTGTAAATATGACTCAACACAACGTTCTCTCCCGTGGATCTTTAAAAAGTATTTGGCTATGCTTTAACGTCTCTCTGCTTTCCACAAACGCTGTTTAAATTGGTTACTCGCCGTTTCTTTCTAACATTAACATGTTATGTGAGTGCTAAACTCGCTCAGTTCAATTTCTTCATGACTCACCAAAGAAATGTCAAACGTCTTTATTCTGATTGTAAATATAAGTGTCCTTTTAGATCCAATTTTCCTTAAAAACTCCTCATATGTAGACCATTTTATTCTCAGTATTTATCTGTTGGAAAAGATTTCTGTCGTTTCTCGTCTTTTCTACATCTGTGAGAATAGTGTCCAGCATTCACTGCCATAGAGAAAGGCTAGTATCACATAGAATTTCCGTACTCATTTCTTTGTTTTTAAGAAATTTCAAACAGGAACAAAGAGTTTTCTTCCAACGGAATTTCATTTGTATCCTTGCGTTCTTATTTTGACCTTTTTTGTAAAATTCATTAAATATTTTTCAACAAATATCAATTAAAAAATAGTGTATGAACTTCTAGGAATCCTGTTACAATATTCAATATCGACTGATTTGCTACACTGGATTTGCATAAAAATAAGAACATTCATTTTCTAAACAAGGCATTCGAGTGTAGTCACTGAAAATGTAACGTCTAATACGAAACATCTATGCATCGCAATATAGAGATTTTGATTGTGATGATCAGAGAATTACATATAGTTAGTGAACACGCATCTCAAAAGGCTATTCATCTCGTGATTTGTGCAAATGCGTTAGTTAAATCTGTACATAAGTTAAAATTATACTTGGGCAATTTGACAGAAATAAGAACTAATTAAGTTCGAGTAAAATACTGAAAATTTAATTACAGTTTAATTATTTTTGTTAAACTGCGCATGTGTAGGTTGTAGCTTTTTAATAAGAAATATTAAACAAATGACTGAGAAACTACTAAATAATTGAAGATCAAACACAAAACTTAAACATGGTTTTACAAATAAAGAAAAGAATGAAGGACAAATAATAGGAAGAAAACAGGAAAAGAAAAGAAAAACAAAAAAGAAAAAGAATGAAGGAATGAAATAGCAAGAATAAATGGTGAAAAGAATGAAAGAAAAAATAAAGGAAAGAAAACAGAATGATATAAGAGAATAAAATAAAGAAAATAGAATGAAAGAAAGAAAAATATAAAAGTTGAAAGAAAGCAAAATGAAAAAGTAAATAAAAACAAAAATATATCATATTTCTACTGATAAGAAGGAAAATACAGAAGATTAAACACAAAATATGAAAGAATAAGAAGAAAAATAACGTAATGGCTGAAAATGCAGTTTAAGTGGACAACAGTAAAATTAACAATATAAAAATTTGACAAATTCATACCTTTTTGATCTGCGACATATTGTCATGTAAAACTGTTTTTTTTTTTTCAGAAGAAGCTGGGGGAATCAACCATTTACATTTTATTGTTCAAACTATTCACCTCTTCAAACAAATGATTCTCTTATAAAGAGACAGGATCTAATAACTGCAGTTTCTGTTTTCTTTTGTTTCATAATATATATATATATATATATATATATATATGATGAAACAAAGTACACACCACTTACTTGTTACCTAGATTTCGACCACATTAATCTCCTCAGGCACACACACACACACACACACACACACACACACACACACACACACACATACACACACATACGCACACACACACACGTGTGTATGTGTGTATGTGTGTATATGTGTGTATATGTGTGTGTGTGTTTGGCGACATTAAAAAATAAAATGAACTAAAAGTGTAAAAGGTTTTTCATTCCTCCTTCGTGCGTATGTGTAGTCCCATTCAACGTAACAAATTTAGTCTGATTAAACACATAACTAGAAAATTTTTTCCACATTGTCTTACATTTCCCCTCATTTATATTTAATACATCATTCATACATTCATGTTTTATGATGTAGTTTTGTTTTGGGAGCGTTAAAATCAACAGTTAACCACTGATTGTATATCTTTCGCGAGATCAGTATTTCTTTGTAGGATCTGTCGTGCTTGTTACTAAATAATTGTGTCATCTACTAAATACCTATTTGGTGACATTGGGAAGGTCATTTATGAGGGAACTGATGATACTAAGACGGACATTATATTTGTAAGTGGTGTGTACCTACCAAGACTTCGGGAAGATCTAAGGCAAGTAGTGGTGTATTTTCATGATTATATTTCATGATTTGTTTTTCTAACTCCCATCGCATCACTTGTGTTACATGGACAAAATTCTCCTTAGTGTGTAGGCTGTACTTATCAGGACATTTTTTTGTTTTTCTCACAAGCTGGGATTTCCAGGGATTTTGTCAATGTTGTAATGACTGGTACTATTCTTGTAATTAATTTCCACATTTTTTTATTTGGATTTCTAGGTCCTTGATAGTTTTTCAGATTACTTAGTTGCTATGATACTGTCCGCTGGGAAAGCCATATCAATTAGTAGGCAATTTTCTTCTTTTCAGTTTTTGACAGTTATGTCCGGCCTATTTACTTCAATCTTCTTGGCTGTAAGGATGGTGTAATCTCATAGAATTGTGATGTCTTCCTTTTCTGTAAAAGGTGCTGGGTGATGTTCATACCAGTGTTTGCTAACATATTTTCCTAAGGGTTTCTTATATTCATTTGGGGCAAATACATAACATCCTGGGATTAGATTGTCTATGGTTTCTTGATATTTGCCACAGAAACTGCATTCTGAAGCTGCACTATTATGTTATTTACCTAAAAGTTACTCTGGTCTTGCACTTTCTTTTCAGTCTTTAATTCAGAGTGCTCGTAACCATCGGTGAGGATTAATTTGCCAGTATTGTTGCATCTATTCAACAGCTTTATCCTTGGCTTTCTTTTTCATATTTTTTTGCTGCAGCAGTTGGTTCTTGGTTTCTGTTTTGGTTTTCTACAGAATCTACTAAATGTTCACCTCGTTTTTATTTACATCTTTCTTTCATGATTGAACGTTTCTTTCTGTTTTCTTGTTGTTTCACTAATTGTATCATTCACTCCTTTGTTGTTTCCATATATGTTAGGAAGCCAATAGTTGTTTTGTATGACAATTCTAGCTGAATAAGACCTCTTCCACTTTTTTACGAGGTATGTATAAACAATCTGAATCAGTCTTTATATGATGCATGTAATGCTTTTATCATTGTTATTATTATTATTATTATTATTATTACTACTACTACTACTACTACTACTAATAATAATAATAATAATAATATCTTCTTTCATTCGATATTAATTTTCAACTGGATATCTTACATTATGTATTTTCCGCATCAAGTCTGAGAACCTGAGGAAGAGAACGTCTTTAGCAGAATATTTGCAGTGTCAAGCAACACTAAACTCTGAAGCGATGGGATACTCGGTTTTAATCGGATGTTCTCAATGTAGGTCGGTGGTATAGGGCCCAGCCTCCATTGATAACTGGTAGCTTCAATCCAGAGGATTGTGCATTTCCTAAGTATCACAGGTTTTTGATTTTCATGTAATGCTCACTATGAACTGCCAAGTCAATGTGGAAACATTATTCAATTTCCCTGCCAACGACGGTTATGTTGTAGTTGTTATAATTACTACATTTAGTTTTAATAAAATAAATTGTCAGTATTGGATTCATCAATCATTTTTTATAGTTTCTAAGAAATATTCGATGTCTTAAAGTTTGTATTGTAGAAACTGAATCAAATTAAACTAACGCGAATTTAATTGCAAGTCGTTTAGTTTTCTGTTCCTAACCAGCAGTATATTATTTTTCTGGCATAGTTTTTTCTTTCTTTTATGCTTCAAGCCCTGTAAGTACGCGATCAATTATGTTCTTCCTCAGCTTCCAGGTTTTGTTATTTTATGTAAATTTAGAATTAGTTTTATTTTATGTACATTTAAAATTAGATTTTTTATATGTTTTTTTTTAAAGTTGGGAAACGGTATTATTAGATAGATTTTGAAATTTATTGTTATCGCCCAAGATTGCCTGTAATTTCTTAATATTGGACCAAAGTTTCATGTCACAGAGAAACCTAATTCAATGTTTAATCAAATGCAAATTTAAGCTTTATATCAACAAATACATCTACTGGAACAAGACAACCATATTACTACACTGGTAGGGTTAAAAAAAATTAGAATTCAGCCAACGTTCCCTGAAGATCCGTTTCGGTGAAACCTTGGTAGGTTTGTTGTCTCACTAGGTTTAATTTACTTATTGTGCTCTGCTTATGTATTGAGCGCTTTTTTGTTATTGATTAATCGTCTCGGGGTTTTTCTTTGGGCTACGTACTGGCTCGATCCGAATCCCTTTGGCTGATGTTCATGTACTTAGCTTTTTCCTATTTTTACAACCATTTTTTCCTTCTACGTAGATACGCGGATGGTTTTTCGAAAGGAGTATAGTTATAAGTTTGTGTTTATATATATATATATATAGAGAGAGAGAGAGAGAGAGAGAGAGTGAGAGAGAAACAAAGAGAGAAAGGTGAGAGAGGGAGTGAGAGAGACAGAGAGCGTACATACAAATCATTGTTGCACAATGGGTATCAGAATCTGATAGTTACCAGGAAATGTTGATGGCAATATCCACATTGTCTATATCTACAAACTCCCTATCACTGATATATTGAGCGCTTTCCTCAATGAAAACCGTAATATATATATATATAAGAGAGAGGTAAGGAGAGAGAGAAGAGTGAGAGAATGATGAATCTTTTGAGAGTAAAAGAATTAAAAATGTCCTTATACCATACAATGACAACAATTAACCTGAAAATTCTATATTTCAGCAATGTCCAAAACACCAAGGAATTAAATATACATGCTAACCTTTTTTCGACCTTGACATTGCAAAACAGAATTATTCAAGACGGAAAGAAGACCAATTAAGAATAATGTCTTTTGTTATTTCCTAGAAAATCCTCTTAAAATGTTTTTTGTTGTTGTTTTTTGTTCGTCGAGAATGCATAAAATTGAATGAGATATTCTCAGTTGCGAAATAATGTTACATTTTCTTGTCTATTTAAATTATAAGGATTCCTGTTCCAATTTTTAATTACAAAAATGTTCAATAAATAACCAGAGGTGATGTTTTTATGATTAATTGTAGACAACGGAAACGTTTTAATGTATCTGTTTTCTACTGCATTGAAAGAGGAAGTTGTCTGCAACCGTTCACCATTTGCTAAAAGATATTTGTATTTGTTGATTTTATTTATGAGCCTCGAAAATGCATATAATTTTCGCAAAAACTACGTTACACGTGTTCCTCTCCATCGGAAACAAAAATCTGTCTTAACTATTTAAGGATAACTATTCACATATTTGTGTGGTTCTTTCTTCGACATAAACAAATGCATCGATACTTGAGATATCCTAAAGAATTTTTGGTAGTGAATGAACTCCTTGTTATTAACGAACAAAATATCAGAAATGAGCTCTTCAAAATTATGTTAGCAAATTGGGAACCGGAAAAATCACTAAATACGCATTTCATTTACGAATGTGTATCAGAAATGCTTTCACAAACTATCGGGGCGGGTTCTTTCCATCAAAACAAGGACAAGGAGGTGTGTTAAATCTTGGATCATCCCTGACAACTTGTAGAATGTGTTCTTCGTCGTCAGACGTACGAGAGAATTTCGTTCTTTCTCCATCCTGTCTCAGCAACACGACGATAAATACCAGCAAATGTCGGCTGCGTTCTCTGTGGAAATGCAGTCTGATACAACCATGCAGTCTTGCGTGCATTAACATTCGCGTGGATAAAAATATTTGCCTGCTGACGGTATAAATATCCTGTTATTGTTAAACTGAACACCTATCAGTTAACTCACTACTACACAAGTTAAACCTTGAAGACAGACTAACCTAATTTACATAGCAACACAGCGCCGTCTGTCGTAAACTTTCTGTAACCTCAAAGATGAAGGATTTACGAACTTATGTTTATATGGACTTTTGTCATTGTTTTGGTGTGAGGAATTCTCCACTATGCTTGTAAAAATTTGTTTGAGACATTCTATATAGAAGATTAATCATCAGTTACTCCATTCAAACTAAAACGGAAGAAGAGGACAGATTCTGTTATGCTTACTATCGCTTAGAAAAGAGTAGAAAGGTATTTTATCAATAAAAAATTCTGGAAACCAGGAAGGTATAAAATCAGAAATATGCTACTATGGAATGGAGGTAATGATTAACTCTTGATTTGAATAATTTAAGATTGTGAAATTCGGAAAATATCCGCGTAGGAGCTGTTCTATAGAAGAGTGGTCCTTGAGAAGAAGCTGGTTGTGTAGTTGTGTGTAATTTCATCCTTACAATTTGAAAATGGTTTGACTGAATAGTAATGAGTTGAGTGGGTATATTTCTATTCCGTGATACTAGAATTCGGTGGAATAATGAATAGCAGTTCAGACTGAAGAATCGGAGAGCTATTGGGATAGGTATGAATCCATTTATTCTCTTTCCGGTTATGGGCAAAGAGAACAGATTAAGTCCTATAAACTTGAGTGTCAACCGGTCTAGTAGAAAGACACCTTTGGATTCCAAACCCCCAAGTATGTGTTAAGTAACCTCGGCAACCCGAAATTTACCATGAGTCGTGAATACGGTTAAACTATTGAATCCATGGTCAATAAGGAAAGAGTTCCTCCAACAAGAGAAAGAGGGCTCTGGATTTGGGTTTTATTTTCTGTTGATACGTTCATCATAATATCCAATTCCAGGCTTACGACTTCTAATCAGTTAATATGTGATAGACGGCTTGATTTAATCCTGTTGTATGGCTACGTGATCAAGGATTTTGTGATACAGAAAAGAAACACCGAAAAGAACAAAATGTTTCAAGCTTCCTTTTACAAGTATGTGGTTCAGAAATTTCAAATGCACCTTTGTGTTGTTTATTGCGATTGTCTCTATAATTTTGTCGTTGCTGACATGTTCGGTCCATGTTATTCTCAGCATTCTTCTGTAGAACAACATTTATGTTGCTTCAATTCTTTTCTTCTTCTGTGAGGACTGGTAATACATAACTGTTCAGTTGTCCTTTTTGAAGTTCTAACGATATTTTTATGGTTCTTAATATTTGCTCATCTTTTAGAAGGCATATTTCGCTATTCCGATGTATTTTTGGATTTTCATGTCGCATTTTCCGTCCTCTGTTAACACACTTCTCAGATATCTAAATTGTCGCACATATTTGATTTCGCTATCTCCAATTTGTAATTTACATGTTGTAGCTTTTGCTAACAACCAGGCAGTCTGTCTTCGTGCAATTTGTGTTCAGTCTTTGCGTCTAGCTTTCTTTCACTATCTTCCGTAGGAGCTATTGTAGCTTCCTTTCTGTGTTTGCTATCAACACTGATATCTGCATATCTATTCATATTCCTGTCCGCTATCATTCCCTTGATAGTCACACACTACGCTTCCTTGGACTCACTTTTTAACTGACCTGAAATAGAACGAATATATCGAATCTATAACTGCATCTACTGCTAGGAAGCTTGTGACTCTGTATCGGGACATAAATTTTTTTTGTCAGAATTCATCTTGCACATTTATAAATCTACCATTCGCCTTGCATTGGATACTGTTGCCATGTATGGTCGAGTGATACTGGTATACATCTCGAATTTTTCGACAAAATCTAAAGAAAGATTTTGAAAGTCCTAACTTGGCAGTCTAACTTCAATCATTTTCTCACCGACGTGATGTGTCTTCTCGCTTCGCTGTCTTTTTTACAAATATTTTCATGGCAACTACACTGATGAGCTTTTTCTCTGATGACCCGTCCAACAGGATTTAAGCGTGCTACTAGACTAGCGTCTGAGTCCCACTTTCTACCATTGAAACAGTTAAAAGCAACCGCCATTTCTACCGGAATAATTTATTTTTTCGTACTTCCCATCTGTGGAAGACCCATCCATTTACATGCTTTCATGATGGCTACAATCTTCCTAATTTAAATGCAACGTCAATTGCCATCTTCTATCTTCTTGAATTCGATTCATCTTCCATCTTTTCTTCAATAGCAACCAAAACCAATCATTTCACTGTAACCATCTGCGAACTAGTAGCGTTCCGACTTTGCTTGGTGTGAAATGATTAAAATTTATGTAGCATCC
>JBBBDQ010028551.1:105000-210000 GCA_037127315.1 Ascarosepion bandense
TCTTTTGATATTTATTTCACCAGACTTATAGATACCATTTATATCATTGAGGTAAAGGGTTGTTTTCCATATCAACATACATTGTTTGATGAAATTGATGATGACGGGTGATATCTTGTATATACTTAAAACCTTTAAGATCCAGGAATGTGGTACACTATCGAATGCCTTACTATTATCTATCCAGGCAGTACTAATATATTTCTTTGTATTGTAGCAGTTTTTCAAGATCATCTTGTTAATAAGTAATTGGTCTTTACATCTGTAACAGCCACGTTTGCACCCTTTTTTGTTCAAACGGTAGCATGTCATTTCTTTCTAAGAATAAATATGTCTGTTTTGTTAAAATAGATGTTAATAGTTTATATGTTGTCGGAAGACATGTAATTGGTCTGTAGTTTTTCGGGTTGTTTGTGTCACCATTCTTGGGTAGAAGAAATGTAATTCCTTTGGTCATCCATGCAGGAATTTTAGTGGGATCGTCAACCATTTCTTGAAGTTCTTTGGCTAGTTTTTTATGTGCTGTATTTAAATAATATAGCCAAAAGTTAGGAATTTTATCTATACCTGGGAATTTCCAATTGTGTGCATTTTTTAGTGCAAATTTAACATCCTCTTCTGTAATTCCAGCCCATGTCTGTTCTGGTTTATTTTTCATTCGTTCTATCACTTGTGCAATCCAATCTACTTCCTTTCTAGGTTCTTTAGGGCAAGCCCATATCTTTTCCCAGAACTGTGTGACTTCTTCCATTCTGGGGGGGACTGTCACTTCAATTCTTTTTTTTACCTATTTCCCTGTAAAATCTCTTTGCATCGGTTTGAAAAATCTTGTTTTGTCTGTAAAATCTTGATCTTTTCTCATAGCATCTTATTCTTTGAGCCTTCAGTTGTATTTTTGCTTTATTTTTTCCTTAGTTGATAGGACTTCATTTTCAATGTTGTATTTTCTTTCGACTCTTCTGCTTTTCCTAGTTCTTACATTTATTCCTCTACTCAGTTCATCCAGTACTGATAGTTCACTTCTAATTATTATTATTATTATTATTATTATTATTATTATTATTATTATCATGTGGTTTTGCTTTTGGTGGGTGCAGTGGATATCGGATTGGGATGAGAAATCGAACACTCTCGAGTTCGAATTCCAGTTGAATACGCTGAATTTATTCTGCTCAGATACCCTTGTGAAAGATGTCAATTCATGTTTTCTCCCTCCAACTATGGGTTAAATAGTCTTCGCCGACCTGACGAGTAAGGCTAATCCTCTGAAACGACGGACACGAAACGGTGGAAGTCATCCAAGGAGGAGTTCTTCAAAAGAGAGTTAAAAAAAACCTGATCCAGATTCAGATTATTATTAATATTATAATTATTAATAAAATTTGTCTCTTAGGTTATTAATGCTATATTCAGCACTGCGACTCTCAAGTTTTGTAGATGACCCTTTCTGTAATAGTTTGATTCATACATCTTCAGGTTTCAGTAAATATCTCTCAATTTTTTCACTTTCTTTATTTTTATATATAATTTATGCGCATTTTCATAGGTATTATAATCAGTCGATTTAAAACTTAACTGGGCGATTAAAGTTTATTATTTTACTCGCCAGAGGTCGATTAAAAAACTCGTAATGAAACGTGTCCCTTTAAATATAGAAAAAGAAAATCTGATTCCTTTTACAACCCAAAAGTATGCCATTGAAGATTCGCGGACTATTTAGAATCCTTGGTTTTATGCATGACGCCTGATTTACGTCAAAATGTGTGGTTAAACAAAAGACAGTGACATCCGGCAATCATCAAAGCGAGATCTGACAAATTGAATTTAGACTGACAAGTTCCTGTTTCGCTTTTATCGTCCCGATCAGTGTAAACATAAGTTTAATTAACGCTTTCAGACTGGAGCCAAAAATGTCTCTGTCTCCCACATTAAAGACGCTCACAGATTTTTAGAAACTCATTTGGAAAAATACTATTCTTGATTCAACATCTATATTTCCTCTCCTCTTACGAGAAGTAAAAACGAACATTTGAAAGAAAAAAGAAAAAACGCATACTTTCTTTCAACCACGCCCAGAAAAACAAATTATACAAAAAATATTTTTAATAGAAAATCGTTGAGAAAATCAGATTTGTTATATTTTATTATCTATAAAATGGAGGTTGTATTCAAACTGAAGAGAAGAAACTATGAATTTAGTTAGCTCCACTCAGTTGCAAAAAAAAAAAACAAAAAAACAAAAAAAAAACAAGATATCATGATTTTAAAACTTAATATAAAAACGTTTTATCATCAAAATGTTTATCTTATTATTAAACGGAAAGATCAAATTTAGTTATTATTTTTTTAAAAAGTTTAAAATTCTTTTTAACACGTTCGAAATTTTAATTAAAATTTCATTTTATGTTTTATGTCAGCGATTCACGCTATGTTTACTTAAGGCAACTATTAAGAAAATGGAGTCGGTCGAGTGAAATGAATTTGGGTCGAGTACATTTTCCTTTGCTCTCGACCGCTGATCGAGTGATTCTTTTTTCAAATCTCAAAAGCTATATATATATATATATATATATATATATATATATATATATATATATATAGTCATTTGCAGCGAAACAGATCTGTTTGAAGATGACTATATATATATATATTTTTTCCCCTCTGTTTTTTTATATTTCAACTCTGAGCGTTTAAAGCTTTTAAAAATATAGATACGTTCTATTTTATTTCTTGTTTTAATAATTACTCTTTTATTTATTACTTATGCACATATTTTTAGTTATATGGCGAAAGAAATGATTGTATGTTTTGGCTTGCCTATTATTTCGGTTAACTTAGTACTTAATAGTTTGTTTATATTTTCCTGCCTTGTTATTTAATTAGGATGTTAATTATAAAAGATAGGTTTTGTTATTGTATATCATTTACTGTTGCTTGAATATATATATATATATATATATATATATATATACATGCATTCGCTCAAACACGCGCATGAATACGCATACACATATGTGTGTTCGCGAGTGTGTGAATCAAAGATAAGAATCTGTTTACTAAGTCCAATTTAGAAACGTTATTCTTATTTTCACTCCAATAGCAATCATCAGACGATGGCAATTAAAAGAGAATTGATATTAATCGACTGAAGGTCGCGGTTGGCGTGAAAGTCAGATTAGTGGTTTTAGATCAGTTTTTCCCATGACGGGTTCTTGGTAGCAGTTCTTATTACAGCTCTGTCTTGGATTGATTTCCCTTTTCGGATTTTATGCGCAATTAGCACTATTGATTTTTGCTAAGAAAGGTGTCAGTTTCTTCCTTTTGTTTGATTTCTTTCTTTGAAGGTTTTGTTCCTGTGTGTGTGAGTGTATGTGTGTGCTAGTGCGTGAAAGAATAAAGACAAGAAGTAAACTTTTATTCACTAACGCCCTTCGTCGACTGCATATCATTAGGGTTTTTTTTTATTTTAGAAATTTTAATGCTAATTGTGACAGTTAAAGTAAATTATGAAGGATGACGATCGCAAGAGCGTGAAACCCAGGGTTACAAACTCACACCTATATATATATATATATATATATATATAGTTATTCATTCATGTCTAAGACTAATGCGTAAATCGCAGAAACGGCTACAGTTTTTAAAATTGTTCCCTTTAGTGTGCGCAATCAAATAACGAGACCATAATTAGTCACCCCCCCCCATATATATATATATATATATATATATATATATATATATATATATATATAGTTGCTGGTTAGATTAGCGAACGTAAATAAAAAAACTGGTCAATGCAAGGTCTAAACAAATTAACTAAATCTGAAGAGCTGAAAATATGTCAAAGAACCAAACACACACTACTTAATTGCTTTGCTAGGTTTCGACGACGACGGACTCTTCAGACAAAGTACCAGAAGAGACCGGCGTGGTCAAAACCTATGTAGCAAGTAAGTGGTGTGTGCTCAGTTCTTTCATATATTTATATATATATTCATACAGATAGGTGTGAGTTTGTGACCCTGGGTTTCACGCTCTTGAGATCTCCAGACAAACTGATTAAATTTTTTAAAAAAATTGGCTATATGTAGGGCTGCTTATATTGGTGTATTTTTGTCGAAGTTGGAGGAAAATTTGTCGTCGTGACAGACGCAGACATATATAAACATTTGAACACCCATTGACGCACATACACACGCTCGTTCGCCCACTTGGGCCATACAAACATATATGCGAACTGTATGGGACTTGGCATATATATGTATATGTGTGCCGTTGCGCACATACATAGGCATTCAGTCGGTGTATTCAAATAGTGCAGCGATGTCAACGCGCGGACAGTTGTCAATTTCTCGTACGTATATATGTTCGTATGATGGGGTCTGTGTGAAACTATGATAGGTAAAAATTGCTATTAATTTTAATTGTTTAAGGCTGTATTGCTATTTTTTTTATTTTAAAGTCGGTTATTTGTTTGTTTGTTTTTTTGTGGTTGCACATATTTATATGAATATGTCAGCTCTATCACTGATATTGAGCGCTTTCAAATAAATACTGCGTAATTATAATATATAAATAATAACAAATTTAATATATATATATATATATATATATATATAATTATATACATACACTTCACACACACACACACAAACACACAAACACACACACACACACACACACATATATATATATATATATATATGAAAAAATGACAAATCCATAAAAACGGAGAGGGTAATAACTAAAATTTTATCTAATTAATATTAAATATTAAATAGATAAAAATAGAGAGCTCAATTGATATTATCCAGAGTAATATGAAATATTTAGAGGAAAAGTCAACACCTAATTAAATGTTTATTTACACCATTTAAACATGTGTTGAATTTTCCTCTCAATATATATATATATATATATATATATATATATATATATATATATATAAATCATGAAACAAAGAAAACAGAAATTGCTGTTTTTGGCTCCTGTCTCTTTATAAGAGAATCATTTGTTTGGAGAGATAAAAAGCTTCAACTATAAAATGGAAATGGTTGATTCCTCCAGTATGTTTCTGAAAAAAAAAGAATAATTGTGATTTTACTTTACAACATGGCATCGATCAAAGAGGATGTTTTTGAACTTTGCATTTTATATCGTCAACTGAAACGCTGGTTTCGGCGTTAACGCTATTTCTTCTTATTTTTCGACTTTTGTTTCTATATCTTCTCTCTATATATACACTACCAGTCATAACTATTAGGCAACCTTAGTTTTAAAAAATGATATATTTCATACTATTTTTAGTATTTATTGCCAAGTGAATAATTGGAAATGAAAATAGAATGGTTCTTTTGTTATTATTACTTTGCAAAATTTTACAAGGCAAGGAAGCAAAGATGAACTCCTCCAAATGACCCTAAATTTTCTTCAATCTTTTATTGATGGAACTGGAATATAGGTATTTATTAAATATTTATATATTCATTTGATGCACTTGCTAGTGTGCAGTATTAGCAAAAAGAACTATTCTATTTTCATTTACAATTATTCACTTAGCAATAAATACCAAAAATAGTTTGAGACACACTATTTTTTAAAACACTTGGGTGGCATAATAATTATGGCCGATAGTATATATATATATATATATATATATATATATATATATAAACAAGAGGAAAGACAAGTCATTGCTCCAACGAACTAATAAATCTACCTAGGCATTTACTTGTACCTTCTATATATTATATATAAATTATTTTTTACTGTGTATTGTGTGTGTGAGTTTATGTGTGTGTGTCTGCCTGTGTGTGTCTGCGTGTCCATAAGACAAAAACATGACTGTAAACAAAGAAAGCCAAGAAAATATTAATTAAGTGAATATTGTTTGCTCCCATTTAACCCAGTTATCAAATCCGTCTACAGAGAAATTACGTCCGTTGATTGATTATCATCGTAGTTATAATAATATTGATTGATTAATTAATGTTTTCTATTTGAGGATTATCTTCACTGCATACTGTGTTACACAGGTCGATTAAAGAAATGCAAAAAGAGACCACATATCCATGTGCCTCTCTTCGTTTAGATTATCATCCAGGGTTAAAGATGTAAAAATAAAAATGATGAGAGTCAAATCTAAACTTATTTATAAATGGAACTTTATCTGTGTGTGTGTGTGTGTGTGTGTGTGTGTGTGTGTGTGCGTGTCCGTTAGCTATAGACTCCAAAACGGCTGAACCGATTTTCTTGAAAATTTACACAGTTGTACTATAAGCGTCTGCGAGTGTTCTTAGCTAGGTTTTGTGTCGAGATACCCCGGATAAATATCGAAAATCGATAATCGAATAAATCGGGTTATAGAAGGAGTGGTCCGATTTTAATCAAATTTGATACACTCATAGACAAAGACGTAAGAAACGATATTCAGAAGTTTCAAGGTTGCAGTTTTTACAGTAGTGCAGAAAAACGATAATATATATATAAAGGTAAGATGTTTGTGTGTGTGTGTGTGTGTGTGTGTGTGTGTGTGTGTGTGTGTGTGTGTGTGTGTGTGTGTGTGTCTGTCTGTCTGTTTATCTGCCTGTATGTCTGTATTTTTTCAGCCCTTTTATTTTAGTTTTTGCTTCGGGTTTGGCTCTAAGTAGGTATAATTTGTAGTTCTTAGTCTCAGCCATGATACCATTTACTCAGAGGACATATTTAGCCTTCAAAATTCAGTTTACGACGAAAAAACCTATTTGATATCAATACCAGGAAATCAAAATTTGACTTACATCCATTCATTTTTCTTTCAGTCTACGGTTTCGCTTTACCTGGAAACAACTATTGCTTTTTAGTCTTTCGTGCCAACGTCCAAAGAGTCTGAGCTCCAAGACCATGGATTAGTTTTAAATCTTTCATTACACCCGAGCAACGCCGGGCTATATTGCAAGTATGAAATGAATTAAACTGCTTGAGGCTTTTCTCGATTTTGCTGATAACAGTTAAGCGATATTTTATTAGTAAAACACGATATGCGGTTGTGTAATGGTTCTCGGCGCGGAAAGATGAATTGTTTTCCGATCTCTTCAATTGCATTCATGTCGTACTAATAGTTCTAGAAAAAGGCATAACCTCATTTTTTCTCTCCACCTGCTATGGAATAAATAACAGTATTAATCTGTGGCCTCTCTAGGAAAAGGAAAACTCGAAATCTAAAGTCTTAGAGAAGGCCACGAGAAATAAGTCTACTATCTTTACTAATAAGTCATGGCAATTCACAGATAATAAATCGAGAAAATCTGTGATGAGATATGGTCGCCTACTTCATAAAGAGACATGCCATCTTCAAAAATTCAAATGGATTTTAGAAACACTATTTTATCAAGTTCGATTTTTCAAAAACTGACATTTGAATAACTCAAACCCAGAATTTTTAATTAAGTAACTGCATGTTTTAAAATAATGTTTATTCCGTACGAGAATCGAGAGCCACTCGAAGTACGACAGTCTATGAGTATATGTAGGAAAGATATCGGTTGACTTGATCATGGTAAGTGTGTAATGTTATTTATGAATTAAGATGAGTTGGGGAAAAAAGCGGAATGTTTTCACATTGTATTTTTGATTTTTAAAATACTTAGTAATCCTTCGTCTTGACTCGTTCGCATCCAAGATTTTAGAACCCACTCTACATAGCTATATAATCCCTATTCTGGAGGAAAAATAGGGAATAAAGAAGGTTACCTGAAAATGAAAATAACAGATACATTGATGGGATAGCAAGTCTTTGCATATCAGGTCCCGCAAACCTTCTCTCTGTAAACAGCGTGAATGTTTGCTAGGACGTGCTATCATTAGCCTCTAGTACTTCTTTCCCTTCCACGTTCTTTTTTGTTCCTCTCTCTAACATTCTTTTCATTCATTCTATAATTTATTTTAATTTCAGTTAACCTCCCGATGAGGTCTGACGAGCGTGAGCGAAACCGGTTTCTCCGTTTTTAAATGCCTAATAGTATTAAGCTGTAGAGTTTCATATCTATTATCAAGTTCTGTACGTTCAAAACGTCCTTATTTATATATATATATATATATATATATATATATATATATATATATATATATAGTGACACGCATAAGTATTGGATATATGTTATTTTCTGCTATAACTCCAGTTATATGTTCACCATTTTGCCTGATATTTGGTAAGTAATATCTCGTAAAGTTGTTTTAGCTGTACGTGGAAGGAAAATTAAAAACTCATGGTTGAATCCATTTTTTTTATCAAAGTTCAAAATTACCCTATGCAAAAGTATTGAATACATGACACTTTTTTCACATTTCCAATTGAAACGTTGTATTTTAAGACTTTGAATATTCAAAATTTCGATAGTATTGGAATGTTATCTCTGACCAATCAGAGAAGCACTGAATTGCTTACAAGATAGTGCAACTAATCATCTGACTCTTTGATTCTGCAATTCAAGGATTAAAAATAGCAAAAACTAAAGAATTATCCAGAGATATGCTAGATGGAATCATTAAACGTCACAAAGGAGGACAAGGTTACCAAAAAATTAGCAAAGAAATGAATCTAGCACTAAGTGCAGCAGGAAATTATATCAGAAAGTATAAGAAGTATGGCGACCGTACAGCAAACCTTCCAAGAAATGGAAAATCGAGAAAAATATATAAGAGGACTTCAAAGTGGACCAGCAGGAATGTGCGAAAAAACCCTTCATTACTCGTTCTGAAATTAAAATTGATCTTGAGAGTGCTGGAATTAATGTAAGTAAGGATACCATTAGCAGAGCTCTATATCGTACAGGCTTTCATTCACGATGACCAAGAAAAGTGCCTTTACTGAAAACCGAACATGTCAAAGACCGATTAAAGTTTGTCGAAACTTATGAAAATATAGGTTTGCAGTTTTGGGAAAAGGTAATCTGGTCAGATGAAACAAAATTTGAACTATTCGGAAGGAATACGGTGACAAGTTTTTGGCGATAAAATGGCACTGCCTTCAACAAATATACTACCATCCACACAGTGAAGTTTGGGGGTGGTTCTATTATGATATGGGAATGCTTTTCATCCAAGGGCACTGGTGAGTTGCAAGTTATCGATGGTAGAATGAATGGTAACATGTACATGGAGATTCTAGAGAAAATCCTTCAGAAATCTGCAACTTCTTTAGGACATGGTCGCAATTTCGTGCTTCAACACGACAATGATCTCTAACATACCGCAAAACTTACAAAGGAATGAAAATAATGATATTAGTACATTCAATTGGCCAAGTCAGTGTCCTGACTTGAATCCAATTGAGAATTTGTTGAATACTTTGAAGGTTAAAGTTCATAAGCGGAATCCACAAAATATCAAGCAATTAGAGGATTTATGCAAGGAAAAATGTGGTCAAGGTGTTTTCTTATGAATTTTCTCTTTGTCAAAACGTCTGTTGCAAAGTTCAGGGTAAGTAACAAATTTCTTGCCAATTTCACGGGCCAATTCCTTGGCTATTTCTAAGGTAGATATCTTATTACAAACCCTTTGGACAATTTTAGACTTCTCCGCTTGACTCAAAGCACCTTTACGTCTCATCTTGCATATAAAGTTGGCACACTGAAACAGGCTGCAGGTCACCAAAATAGCTTTCATATGTTTACTATCGCACAGATTAGCTTAGAATCTTAGATATGCATATGTGTTAGTATTGCCATATAACGTGCCAAGTTTCACTAATTTAGAAGTTAGAACAAAAAATCGATTTGCATATAATTCTGGCACGCAGTGTAAACAGAAAATAACTTATATCCTATACTTATGCGTGTCACTATATATATATATATATATATATATATATATATATATATAATTAATAGTGTGTGTTGAAATGTCATTACATTTTTTAAATCATCTCACCAGAAGCAGGGCAGTACTGCCACTTTTTTCAAAGACGAAGACAGAAAGACAGATTTAAGTTGTATATAAAAGCTAAAAAGTTTCCTGGATTATAAATATCATATGCTTTTTTCTTCTGGGCGTTTTTGTGTTTACGTATATGTCTCTGTGTGTGAGTGCATGCTTGTATACAAACAGTTTCAGTTAATTATGCTATTGCTATTACACATAGTTTCATAGTTATGATTATGATGGGGTTCAAGAAACTCTTATATTTTGCATTTGCTATCTTTGTGGAACGAGTAATTAAGAGCAAAATTAACAAACTTTACAATAGTGGCTAATGCCGAATATCGGTATTCTGGTGCACACTTAGTTTTCTGGGATATTTTAGAATGAAAATAAGAATATCTATCTATCTATCTATCTATCTATCTATCTATCTATCTATCTATCTATCTAGGCTTCTTCGTAATCTATCTATCTATCTATCTATCTATCTATCTATCTATCTATCTATCTATCTATCTATCTGTGCTTCTTCATTATCTATCTATCTATCTATCTATCTATCTATCTATCTCAAAGTATTCCTATCTATCTATCTATCTATCTATCTATCTATCTATCTATCTCAAAGTATTCCTATCTATCTATCTATCTATCTATCTATCTATCTATCTATCTATCTATCTATCTCAAAGTATTCCTATCTATCTATCTATCTATCTATCTATCTATCTATCTATCTATCTCAAAGTATTCCTATCTATCTATCTATCTATCTATCTATCTATCTATCTATCTATCTCAAGTATTCCCTATCTATCTATCTCAAAGTATTCCTATCTATCTATCTATCTATCTATCTATCTATCTATCTATCTATCTATCTGTCTGTCTGTCTGTCTGTCTCCAGGGTGTTTCTGTCTGTCTGTCTGTCTGTCTGTCTGTCTGTCTGTCTGTCTGTCTGTCTGTCTGTCTGTCTGTCTCCATCTCACTGTCTGTCTGTCTGTCTGTCTGTCTGTCTGTCTGTCTGTCTGTCTGTCTGTCTGTCTGGGCTGGCTTCCGTAGTCTGTCTGTCTGTCTGTCTGTCTGTCTGTCTGTCTGTCTGTCTGTCTGTCTGTCTGTGCTTCTTCATTGTCTGTCTGTCTGTCTGTCTGTCTGTCTGTCTGTCTGTCTGTCTGTCTCAGTGTGCCTGTCTGTCTGTCTGTCTGTCTGTCTGTCTGTCTGTCTGTCTGTCTGTCTGTCTGTCTGTCTGTCTCCATGAGGGCCTGTCTGTCTGTCTGTCTGTCTGTCTGTCTGTCTGTCTGTCTGTCTGTCTGTCTCCGGGTGTTTCTGTCTGTCTGTCTGTCTGTCTGTCTGTCTGTCTGTCTGTCTGTCTGTCTCCAGGGTGTTTCTGTCTGTCTGTCTCAGGGTGTTCCTGTCTGTCTGTCTGTCTGTCTGTCTGTCTGTCTGTCTGTCTGTCTGTCTGTCTGTCTGTTCCTGTCTGTCTGTCTGTCTGTCTGTCTGTCTGTCTGTCTGTCTGTCTGTCTGTCTGTCTGTCTCCAAGGTATTTACTATCTATCTATCTATCTGTCTGTCTGTCTGTCTGTCTGTCTGTCTCCAGAGAGTGTTCCTGTCTGTCTGTCTGTCTTGGGGGTGTTCCTGTCTGTCTGTCTGTCTCCAGGGTGTTCCTGTCTGTCTGTCTGTCTGTCTGTCTGTCTGTCTGTCTGTCTGTCTGTCTGTCTGTCTGTCTGTCTGTCTCAAGGTGTTCTTGTCTGTCTGTCTGTCTGTCTCAGAGTGTTCCCGTCTGTCTGTCTCAGGGTGTTCCTATCTGTCTCAGAGAGTGTTTCTGTCTGTCTGTCTCAGGGTGTTCCTGTCTGTCTGTCTGTCTGTCTGTCTGTCTGTCTGTCTGTCTGTCTGTCTCCGGGTGTTCCTGTCTGTCTGTCTGTCTGTCTCCAGGGGTGTTCCTGTCTGTCTGTCTCAGAGAGTGTTCCTGTCTGTCTCCGTCTGTCTGTCTCAGGGTGTTCTGTCTGTCTGTCTGTCTGTCTGTCTGTCTCCAGAGAGTGTTCCTGTCTGTCTGTCTGTCTCCAGGGTGTTCCTGTCTGTCTGTCTCGGGTGTTCCTGTCTGTCTGTCTGTCTGTCTGTCTGTCTGTCTGTCTGTCTGTCTGTCTGTCTGTCTGTCTGTCTGTCTCCAGGGGTGTTTCTATCTGTCTGTCTGTCTGTCTGTCTGTCTGTCTGTCTGTCTGTCTGTCTGTCTGTTATCTATCTATCTATCTCAAAGTATTCCTATCTATCTATCTATCTATCTATCTATCTATCTATCTATCTATCTATCTCAAAGTATTCCTATCTATCTATCTATCTATCTATCTATCTATCTATCTATCTATCTATGCAGAAGTAGAATCTCCGACTGATGTCAAATCGGGCGGGTTTCAATCCTGGATGAAAACAATCGGATGTCTAATCGAACTGATGACCTGTGATACAGCGAAACAGGACTATTTGCGAATGACTATATCAAATATACATCACATTCTGCTCATATCTATCTATCTATCTATCTATCTATCTATCTATCTATTACATGACAAAGCAGCACATAGAACTTGTTATATTTTTCTTTCTTTTTAACTTATATCTTCTCTCTCTCACTCTCGCTTTTGTTTTTATGTCTTATCCATTTTTTAAATATATATTTCTGTTCGATTGAAGTTTTTCACATTTTTCATACATTTATTATATCTTTCTTTTCTTATTTAAGTGTTTTCTTCCCTATTGCTATTCGATGTTTTAGATCAAAAGATACATCAGTATTGCTTTTACGACTATTTTAAGTATTGTTATTAAAGTTACTCATCCTGGTAAAACAAAGTCCAATTTTCGGCCAATTATATAATCTGGAAAACCATTATTAATGTTTGTTCAATATTACTTCTTTGTAGAAAATCTCTTTATAAAAGAGATTATTTTGGAGCTAATAATTATTTTATTGACGTCTATTTTATATCGATTAGACCATTCACAGAACTAGAGTTTTATTGGACAAAAAGTTAATGCAATTATAACTTTAGAATTGATAAGGTCGTCTAGAATGCCTACTATGAAGTAGTTAAAAGAGAATCATTTTCCGTTACTTTCTTGATACCGTTTACCTTTTCAGCTGAAAATATAATATTGCCAATATATGCTTCGATTAATTATTTATTTGAATAGTCCATTGTTTATGTGCCATTTAATAGTTTGCAAATGTAAGGCCAAGTGGTCTACTCATTCCAATACAATATGTAAGTGTTTAACTTTTGCCATTATTTTTATAAAACTATCCTTGTTTATCATATACTAATGAAGTTCTTTTGTCATAGATGGTCTAATTTTATGTGTTAAATTTAAATATGCAAATATTATTTATAATAATATTGATTGTGTAATGAACATGATCAGTTGTGAAAATAGTTGCCTACCCTGATAAAGTCAGAACTGCGTTGTTTGAATTTACAACGGCAAAATCTAGAAATTCATTTGTGGAATAAATACGGTATCTACATGATAGGTATGGAGGGTTCATTTCTTTATAAAGTTTGAAGGTTGAACCTGTGTGATAAGGTTTACGACGAGATCACGTTAAAACCCCGGTTTCCTTCACATTATCAGTGTTAAACAACTCTGGGCCTGGTCAGTGCCTAGATAATTGACTGCTTGCGAATACCTGGTGCTGTAAGTTTAGATGTGACAGTGGTGTAATGAATAATGACTGGAAATTGTTAATTGGAGAGCCGCGTTCAAATTCCAATCAGGTTCGTTATATTCATTTACGTGAAAATAATCCTGTCTCAGCTATGGGTTTAGTAAGATTTGTATCGCTCAACCATTATTTTCCACAAAACATTCTTTGAACTTTAAATATTTTCTGGCTTTAAATAACATGCAAAAGATTGGTAAGCCGTAGAAAGCAAATCAACGAAACAATTACTGTGTTCGTAGACAGGGATAAAATTTTATCGATTTTAACGATACATAACAAGGTTATAACAGTTATGTTGTGCAAATTAAATTGTCTTAATTTTTCATCATCTGTAGTGATCAGTTTGTTGTCTCCGTGAATATATTGCTACATAAATGATTCTGTGTTGATGTCAGACACAGAAGTCAAATTTGCAAGACCTCTTTGACAAATTAGTAAAGGAATGCGAAAAGACAGTAAAGAAAATATGTGTGGTCGCTAGTAAAAGGTGTGAGCTGCGAGGTGGAATCAGAATCAAACAATTTTCTCAGAATCAAGCAAGTAAAGGAATGTAACTAAAAGCGCAGTAATAAATGTATCAGAAATATGTGGGCCAATTAGAACAGCAAAAATAAAATGAAAATTATATAAAATACTAGCTCAAAAGTCGCACTCCTGTCGAGGTATAAACTAAAGGGATATCTGAAACAGTTTAGAAAACAACAATTATAATATTTATGAAATAACTTTGAATTACCCAATTTATTCCATGGAATTTGAAAACCTCACACTAACTCTGATTCAGGCTATAAGTCAAATCCGAACCAAAAACCGAATTAGTCCGAAAGTCTTATTTGGGCCAAAATTCTAGTTCGGATCGAAAATTGAGTTCTTCAAATCACAAACTCTTTGAAGCTTACATCAAGAAATCTCTCATTTTAACTCTGATTCCTTGGTATTTTGAAAAATAAATAGTAGGACAAGATACATTTGTTTGCGAAGGGTTAATACGCCTATCTGTAAAAAAGACACGGTACAAAAGCATCGGTGACAACAATCCATGATATTCACCTGAGCGGTTTGATGGCGATGAATGGCCTATGCGTCATATATATGACAGAACGTTTAACTTGATATTTACGAGATTTGAATAGATTTTACTAGGGTGTTTTGATTTTTGATAAGAATATATATATATATATATATATATATATATATATATATATATATATAAAATGGCTAGCCACTATTAGTCTACCAGCGCGGCAAGCTAATCCCCATTGTAGACGCCTATTTAGGCACACCTGTGTTTGTCAACACCCACAGAGCCCACCAGTAATTTATAGTGCAAATATGCTGAGCGGATTTTAGTTACAGATTCTGGGAGAGGGCAAATAATCTAACAGCAGTCTGAACAAGGCCAGGACGCTAAATACCTCGGTCACGTTGACTTGTGACTTCGACGACTCCTCAGATAGACCTGTCTATCCAATTTCACTCACAAGGCTTGGGTCAACCCGTGATATGGTTTTCATGCACTTTCAAAAGAACCCTTTATTTCAATCACTGGGGGATATGAACTTCATTGCTTGTGTAGTGCCTCTTTTGGAAGTCATGAGTTATCTCACTATAACCCTGTAAGTTACTTGTTCACCACTGTTGTAGCCTGGTATTGAACTCACAACTTTTTGGGTTAAGTCTGTGCGTTGTGGTGCATTGGATATCGGCTCGTAACGGGAAATCGGGGAGCCGAGTTCGAATTCCAGCTGAATTCATTGCATTCACTTACGCGCAAATACCCCTGGGAAAGGTATTAATCCGCCTATTCCTTCCAGTTATGGGTTAAATAACAGGGCAGATTGGGTTCTATAGCCTTGGTCGGCAACCAGTCTACCGCAGAAAGCAATGGCAACCTACTGCGGGATAATCTTCTGCCCAGTCAGTCATGTCTCTTTCGAGACATGATCGCCCAAGTGTGTATCACGTATGGCACTTGACTGACTGACTGACTATTTTTAAAAAATAATCTTGTAAATGATTGAGCATCTTATTGAGAGTGCGTGTTATGCGAATAAATTTATCAAATAATAATATTTGTAGCATGTAATTTGTAAAGATTCGAATAATGGATTGGCAGCAGGATGATAATGGTACGCAAATTATGGATCTATCAGAATAGGTTAAAGATCATATTAAAATCTTTCCCAATTAAATCAAGTTTAACTAGCAATTCAAATACTTATTTTTGCCATACTGTATCAGATAGTTTTGAATAATCTATACAACATAGGCAAACAGCCTTCTTTATGTACATTGATCTGAGCATAAATATCGAATTCCTTGTCCAGTGTTTTTTAACAAAACCACATTGTCTTATTTCTGGCTTATTTCTGCTGCGTGATCTATTCACAAGAATTTGGATGATAAATTTTGTTGTGTGGCTCATTAGGTTTTTCAAATTCTGGCTTCTTAGGCCGCGCGTTCAGAATAGATGTATTTAGGTCTTTCGGTATATAACAACTCTCGTATAGATCATAAATTATTCCTGCAATTTTATGGATGCCAAAATCACCTACGGCAGAATCTCAATTACAATTTCATTTGGCCCTGATCCTTTGTTCCTGTTTAATCTGAGCATAAATATCGAATTCCTTGTCCAGTGTTTTTTAACAAAACCACATTGTCTTATTTCTGGGTTATGGGTTAGTATACATAGAAAAGACAATTATAGCTAAGAAATAAAAGAAAGTATGAATGTAATTTTGCAAACTTTTTGTGTATTGTTTATAAGTACAGCTTGACATTTAAACATTATTTTTAGGTAACCAAGAAGCAGTAATATCAGCCAAAATTTTAACAAGTTCAATTAAAAATGTCGGCATTGTACCTGGCCTACTGGTTTGATCATGGTATACTATATGACTTACCCCGTTTGAATGTCCTACCTCAGTAAAGGTATATGTATAGATATGAATATTCGCTATTTATTGAATCTACTTATTTTTTTATTTATTTAATTTATATAATTGTTACTAGCAGTTCTTTAACTACTTGTTCTTAAAACAGCATCTTTAACTACCTGTTAATAAAGATATTAAACAGCATCCTTTAATTGAAACAAGCAGATTTGTAACTCTCTGTTAATCAAACTGTTATAATACTTCCTTATAATACGCTTTTTAAGGTAGACGAGATACTATAACACTGACATAATTTCTTAGGATACATTAAAAAATTAGGCCACATACTATACTGGCACCCACGTATCTATGGCGTTGCATCCGCAAAGATTCACAAAATTGCGAGTTCAGTGTTTGTCGGTAGGTCTCGTTGTGTTTTTAATTGCGTTATTTGAAATAATAGAGAGAGAAAATTACTTCAAAGATGGAAGGAATTCATTGGAAAGCTCTTACACGACAAAAGAGAAAAATCTGCAAGATACGAAAATATAGAATGACAAGAAATATTAAAATCTGAAGTGATATCAGTACTGGTCAAAATTAAATAGGAACAAAGGATCAGGGCCAAATGAAATTGTAATTGAGATTATGCCGTAGGTGATTTTGGCATCCATAAAATTGCAGGAATAATTTATGATCTATACGAGAGTTGTTATATACCGAAAGACCTAAATACATCTATTCTGAACGCGCGGCCTAAGAAGCCAGAATTTGAAATCCATTTGAAAAACCTAATGAGCCACACAACAAAATTTATCATCCAAATTCTTGTGAATAGATCACGCAGCAGAAATAAGCCAGAAATAAGACAATGTGGTTTTGTTAAAAAACACTGGACAAGGAATTCGATATTTATGCTCAGATCAATGTACATAAAGAAGGCTGTTTGCCTATGTTGTATAGATTATTCAAAACTATCTGATACAGTATGGCAAAAATAAGTATTTGAATTGCTAGTTAAACTTGATTTAATTGGGAAAGATTTTAATATGATCTTTAACCTATTCTGGAAGAAAATATGATATATATATATATATATATATATATATATATATATATATATATATATATATATTAAATAAAAATAGAAACTGCAGATGTCTTTTATAAAATATATTGTATTTTATTTTATCTATTTTATATTTTGCTACATGTGTTTCCGGTTTTGCGACCTCCTTCAGCAGAGAGTTTTTGTCGATCATCGTCTTCTTTGTGGAGTTAGTCGTTCACATTTTGTACTTTCCCATTTAAAGGGTAATAAAATAATAGATTTGGTCAAATTTTGGTTGGAGGAATGTTTTAATTTTTTTATTTTTAATACATACATATATACATACATACATACATACATACATACATACATACATATGGCCTATCACGTTGAATACACCGGTTCTCGCTCGATCACCGAAGTGAAGCAACATTGAGCCTGGTCAGTACTTAGATGGGTGACCGCTGGGGAATACCAGGTGCTGTAAGCGTATATTGACGAATGTGCATCGTGGCTCAGTGGATATCGGCTCGGAAAGAGAGATCGGTGTGCTGAGTTCGAATTCCAGTTGAACACCCTGTATTCACTTTAGCACTGGTACCCTTTTGGAAAGGTATTAATCCGTACCTTCCCTCCAGTTATGGGTTAAATAACAAGAGTAGGACTTGGCGACCCTGCCCTTAAAAACAAATCTCAATGAATCTTGATACTCGAAAAGAAAAATGTATTACTAGACACAAAACCTATATAAAAAAAAACAATAAATTGTTGAAAGAAAACGGTATTACCAGCAATAAAATTTAGTTGGCAATAAATGACCCGCCGCGGTTGATTTGCCATAAAAACAAGCCAACCAACATGCATATATATATATATATATATTCACAATTCCTATATCTTGTAGGATTTTGTGTGTGTGTCACCGCATTCATTATTCCCAGTATGTGTACATACTTATGTGAGCGCACGCGGTCCGACTGCTGCATCTGATCATTCTGTACTCGTGTTTTGTGTTTCTATGTTTGTAGGGAGCTATGATTTAAGTGCTGGTTTAAATTGGTTTATGAATATTTTCTACCTGATGAAGGTCGCGAGATCAGAAACACGTTTAGCTGAATATAAAATATAAAAATAAAACAATATAATTTTATAAAAGAACACTTGGGGTTTCTATTTTTACTTAATATATACACTTTTCTTGCTGGAACCATTATAAAAACCTCATTATATATATATGAAGAGAGAGAACGAGAGAAAGAAAAGGGACAGAGAGACTGCCACGTACTGACAATAACTGAGGTATGTTTAACTAGTCTAATGTACGTGAATCGCAATAGCCTAATTGTAGCATTTTCTTATATGCCCACACGAGAAGAAGTCCACAGACTGGTAGGGGGCTATACTTCTATTTTTTAATTATTTTATCCCATGCAATGCACAATGGTTAGCTGAATGTGAAAGAATAATAAAAAAAGAGAAACGTTATTCAAGAGCGAGAAGAATAGAAGAGTAATCAAGAAGACAGTAGATAATGATTGACACTTTTTGAAGGTCAAAATTACGGTTACATCTCGGCAATTTAGCAGTGAATTGATAAGACTTTGCCGTTTATCTATTACTGCGCTCAAATACATTAAGTCTAGGTATTATAACGAAGAATTCACCCGAACAATTACCATGAAAATATTAATAGAAACGTCACAGAGAAGCAGCTGAAGAGGAAATACCTAGTCAGGATCAAGAATATCGCTGATTTTATCAAGAATCTCTGTTTATTTCACTGGAGCACCAAAACTTATGTGGCAGTAAAATTCAAAGCATAACCGAATGTTAAACTTATAAATATGTAAGATAGATTCTGGAGACAAAAATTGCCTTGCACACACAGTGAACCAACTTTATTATCAGCAAACCTAACAATGGATTCAACATAGTCTGTCTAGTTCATGTCAGTCGAGAATATTAGTCCAGGATGGCACAATGAATCATTATCCTGGAGGTTAGCATCAGGAGGTTAGCATCAGCAATAACTGAACGATTTCTGTCACATGGTTTTTTTTAATTGTTAGAAATTCGGACTAAATTCTGTTCTTTTCTTTCTTTCTTTCTTTCTTTCTTTCTTTCTTTCTCGATACGTATCTGCCATCTCCAAACCCAGTTGAAATATATGACCTCTCCCAGCGAGTGGGTCATATAGGGTAGTTAATTTAATCACTTTGCTCGATTTGGTTTTTGCCAAAGAAAGTGAATCTCTGTTGAAATGTTCAGCATTTACACTTTAATGGCCAGTCCATTTGTGGGCTATGAGATTCTTTCCCTCCTCTTTTCTAAAATCCTATCATTTCGTTCGTGTCCATTCTGAACTGGCGTTAGATTTCATTTTTGCTTGAATTCTTTAAATGTCATTTTGATGTATCTTTTAATTTAATTTTTTTTCTTGAATCTGCTTTCTTTTTTGTTATCCATAATTGAACATTTGCCATCACATGTTTTTTTTTATGTTGTTAGAAATTTTTCTTGCATTCGGAATTTTACTAAGTTAAAAATGAGTAAATCTATTTTTTTTCAACTTGAAGTAGGTAAACTTTGCTATCGCTATTGAATAGGAATTCCTTGTTTAGGAAGTGGTTAATACCTCTCTTCCTCTCCCTGGACATCAGTATGGCGCTTCCACAATTTTCCTGTGAAGTGCGTGGTCGGTGGCAACGTCTCTTCATTGTGAGGGTTATGGGTTGGTAGTTTTCTGGCTGCTACTTCCGACTGCCGTAAATGCTGAAATAGTTCAACATCTCACCGCCCATAAACTATTCTCGGACCGACAGTATGGCTTCTGCTTTTCCAGGTCTACTGTCGATATGTTAACGACCATTAACGAGTACATATAACAGGCCATCGATAAAACGAATATCTCCAAAGCATTTGATAGGGTTTGTCATGCTGGTCTTCTGTGCAAGCTACAGGGCTATGGCATCACTGGACGCTTGCTTGGTTTGATGTAAGCCTGACAGTCTTTCTGATCTTCATAAATGATCTCTCTGACATGATCACATCCAAAGTAGGCATCTACGCTGATGACACTACCATTTACTTCTGCCTCAGTATGAAATCTGGCAAGGCGAACAAAGATAGCCTCCCTGCTGATCTTGAATAGGACTTCCACTCTGTGGTAGATTGAGGTAAGTAATGGCTTGTAAATTTTAATGCTTCTAAAACGAAACTGCTATCTGTCAACCACCGCAGGCAGTTCCTCCTATCCCGCATAACATGAATCAAGCGAGTCTTCCTGAAAGCAAAACACTGCACCTCCACGGCCTCGCCCTCTCTTTCGACCTCAAGTCGAACCATTACATTGAATCAATAGCTAAATCCACTGCTAAGAACACTGGGTCACTGTATCGGGCCAGGAAATTTTTTTCGCCTGAATTCATTTTGCACAGATACAAATCAACTTTCCACCCGTGCATTGAATACTGTTGACATATCTGGTCTGGCTCACCTGTTATTCATCTCAAGGTTCTCGACAGGCTCCAAAGGACAATCTGTAACGTGATGGGTTCTGACCTGGCACCTCGATTCCAGCCACTTTCTCACCGACAGAATGTGGCTACCCTCTGTTTCTTCTACAAATATTTTAATTGCTTCTGCTTCGACAAGCTTAGCTCACTGGTGCCCTCTCCACAAGAATTTACTCGAGCAACCTGACAAGCTATAAGGTTCCAATCTTTTACGGTTAAATCAACCAAATGCAGCTCTCACATCTACTCTAGAAGTTTCTAGCTTGTGGAATCCTCTTTTGTATGGCTACAATCTTCAAGAATTTAAATGCAATGCCAATTACCATCTCTTGTTCACTTGACTCTCGTTCTTTTCTCGTCTTTTCATCATCACCTCGTGTATCTTGTTATTTTCCTTTCTCACTTTACCCTTGAAACTCTTCATACCAGTATGTCCATACTTCTCTTGCCCATTTTGCTGACAACCTCTGTAACCGGTTCGTCTTTCTCTTTACTATCCTTCTGTTTAAACTTTCTCTCTTCTCTTATGTAGCCCCCTGCGCACCAGTGGCGCTACTGCCTTGCTTGGGGTGAAACGTTAAAAAAAGAAGATTATGAGATAGAGGTTTCGTTCTGGCTTAGTACTTGCTATTTTTTTAAATAAAGGATGTTCTTGGTTAACAGGGAGAATAAACAAGACATTAACTATTTATTTTTCTTTGTTGTTCAAGTGTAGAAGATGGGTGAAATCCGGAGCTAACACAACGTATTAGTGTAGTATATGTCACTTCAGATCACCTCATATGATCCCAATTATACCTTAAATACGGTATCCATTAGAAAAGCAAGTTATATTAGCATTTTGAAGCGGGAGATGAACTTCTAGCCGGCAGCTTAACATCCGATCTTTTATTAGACATGTAAATATATTGTACATCCAACTGCGTGTAAAATCTACATAGGTAGAGTAACATGTATGACATGTAGATATATAAGCAGCTACGCAATAAATATAGAAGAGTCTCTTACATCCTTTCGTAAATATAGAATCCACATTCAGAGAAAAACCAAAATTTATACAGACACTCACCGATAGAAACTGAAGAACTCCTGATTTGAATAAATTGTAATATTAGACATGAGAAGCACAAACCTGTGTTTTCATTATTCTTAACAAAGATAACATTGCCTTATTTTTTCTTTTAACCATTTCACCCTAAGCAAGGCGGTAATGCCACTAACTCACAAAGAGATGATGAGTGTGAAAGTGAATGAAAAATTTTTTAAAGAAACTAGAAATCCAGTCTCAAATTGGAAACAAGGCATAAACCTCTACTCCTGTTCAGATGACTGGGTAGAAGTGTGAACTCTAGAGAAGGATGTTGAGAATACAACGAACTGAACATATGCACATCAGGAACATTTAAAAGGAAAGTGGTAATTAAAGGACGCTTATCATTTCCATCCGAGAAACGAGCGCCTAGAGAATTTACTACTTATAATATTTATTGAATGAAACATCAACAGAAATTGCTGCGAAATAATCTAACAGTTTTGTGTGAATGAATAGCAGAGCCTCTCGAATGTGAAACTGTAAAGCTTTAAGTATAGATATAGTATAGACTTCAGAAGGAACCGGAAACACAAAACTAAACAGAAAATAAGGTATAAACCTCTACTCGTCTTCAAAAAAATGGGAAAGAATATGAATCAGACGATAAGTAAACCAATCTACTCCTAGTTCACTTTTATTCTCAGGGATTTTTTCTGAAGACTCAACTCAGTTCGATATGATTAAAAGTATGGAAGAATTTGACTCGACATACAAGAGCACTAACAAACTTGTAGCACAACTCTTCGCTAATTTATATAACTTATTTTTCGTGAAAATACAATTATATATCTAATTCCTGTAAATGCATAGACCGTTTCATTTTACAATTATGACGGCCAGTATTGATTCTGTTTTTGTTTACAGTATTTTGTAGTAGACTCCATCAACTTAGGATGCGTTATTGATTTTTATTTACACGTATTAAGTTGAAGTGTTGTGAAGGAGACAGCAGCCATTGGATCGGGCCGAAAAGCGGGAAATATATTGGGTGCCATTATGGAGTTTCAGTTAACGGATCGTGTTCTCTCTAGATGCATTGGGAATGGTTCCAAGTCACTGCACACAAAATAGCCAAAATTACAGGGTAGAGAGACAGGCAAATCATGGTAATTATGAAGATACTGTTCATGCTGTTGCTAGACAAGAATAAACAGACATAAAAATAGTAGAATCAATGACGTCGAGAATTAAGAAAAAGCTTATTCAAAATGTTCTTGTGGATGGGAAGGGTTCAGATGTAAAAACAGCACTGAAAGAAAATGGAAAATAAGTATCTTAATAATAAAAGTGCCAGTCGTTTCAGTACTTATCATACCACTCGGAGCAGTGATGAAAGGATGGTGTCACCAAAACAGAAAATATAATTACGAATTATCCACACGACAGCATTATCTAAAATAAATGAGAAGACTGGTGGTGTACTGTAAAGAGTTATTGTCACGTTAATTATTATAAATAATAATAATAATAATAATAATAATAATAATAATAATAATAATAATGAACGCCTCCTTATCAGCGTGTCGGCCCCTGATAACTATAATATGAACGTCAAAGAAATTGACAAACTTCAGAAATACTCTGATCTACAGATGGAATTTCCCAGAAAGTTGGTGGTTAAGGCAACTATTACCACTAATAACATTGGATTGGTAAAAACTACCAAATTTTAAGACCCACATTTTAAAAATTGAAATAAAGCCTCATATTCTATTGGCACTGTAAATATTCCGCAAAATTTCTCTCTGTCTGACGTCGTACAACTTGTTGAGGATCGCTCTTCAATCAAGATCTCCTGTGCGAATCGGGGAGCTATGCAGAAGTAAAATCTTGCATCAGGTTGTACGGTGTCAGCACTCGGTAAGCATAAAAATCGGTATGATAGAGTGGAACAATATATGTAGTAGAAAATCTGTGACTCTTACGGTAAGTAAACTTCAAGGAAGTGGTATGAACTCAGACCAGGTTTCAGACAGAACAATTAAATCTGATCGCCCAGACATTGTGATCAAAGACGACAAAAACAGGATGTGCTTTCTTATTGACAAGGCAGTCGCTGCAGATTGTAATGAATCTTTGAAGATCGTAAAAACTACTTTGAAAAATACAATGATCTTGAAGTGGATTTCTCAAAAAATGTGGCACACCAGGACATCAATGATTTTAGTTGTAGTTAAAGACACCGGTTTGATTGCAAAATGTCCTCATAGAATCATTGAAGGGATTAATAGTAGCACATGCCTTCAAGAAATACAAAGAATTTTACTCCCAAGCGCAGCTCACACATTACGAAGAGTTTTATCTATTTAAAATGTGTGTGATCTTATTTTTTCTTATTTTTAATTTCTATTTTTTTCTGATTAATGGAAAATATCATGATGCCATTTCTGACCTTACGGTTTTGGTTCTTTCGGAAAGAAATGGATATACAACAGAAATCAACGTTAATAATAATAATAATAATAATAATAATAATAATAATAATAATAATAATAATAAGACCAATTACATGTCTTCCGACAACATATAAACTATTAACATCTATTTTAACAAAACAGACATATTTATTCTTAGAAAGAAATGACATGATACCGCTTGAACAAAAAGGGTGCAAACGTGGCTGTTATGGTTGTAAAGACCAATTGCTGATTAACAAAATGATCCTGGAAAACTGCTACAGTACAAAGAAAAATCTTAGTACAGCCTGGATAGACTATCGAAAGGCATTCGATAGTGTGCCACATGACTGGATTTTAAAGACTTTAAATATATACAAGATATCGCCCGTCATCATCAATTTCATCAAACAGTGCATGTCGATATGGAAGACAACCCTTTACCTCAATCATATAAATGGAACCAATAAGTCTGATGAAATAAACATCAAAAGAGGTATATTTCAAGGTGATTCTTTATCTCCCTTACTATTCTGCATATCATTAATAGCACTAACCAGTCAACTTAATAAGACAGAATGTGGTTATAAAATAGGACAAAAGAAAATAAGCCATCTATTTTATATGGATGACTTGAAGTTATATGCTAAGAATGATAATGAACTGGAAGGTCTCCTGCAAACTGTAAAATGTTTCAGCGAAGACATTGGAATGAAATTTAATTTGAATAAATGTGCTAAAGCTACAGTTTTACGTGGATCAATACAAGAAACATCCTCAATTAGCCTAGACCCTGCTGTAACAATAAAAGAATTGAAACCGGAAGAAGCTTATAAATACCTAGGTGTAAATGAGAACGTAAACATTCACCATAAAAAGATGAAAGAAATAGTACGTAAAGAGTACTATAGAAGGCTACGTATGATATTAAAAACTGAATTGAATTCACAGAACAGAGTTATGGCCATTAATAGCCTTGCAATCCCAGTTGTCCAATATAGCTTTAACATCTTAAACTGGACTCTAAACGACATCAGGCGAATGGATGCTAAAACAAGAAAGCTTCTTTCTAAGCATAAGATGCATCATCCAAAGGCTGATGTAGACCGTCTGTACATACCCCGTAAAGAAGGTGGAAGAGGTCTTATTCAGCTGGAACTGACATACAAGACAACAACTATTGGCTTACTAACATACATAGAAACAACAAAGGATTGGATGATACAATTAGTAAGGCAACATGAAGAAAGAAAGAAAAAATACTCAATAATAAAAGAAGGCAGTAAATTCAAACAAGATTTACAGTTAGTAGATTCTGTAGAAAAGCAGAACGGAAGCCAAGAGCCGACTATTGCGGCAAAGAATATGAAAATGAAAGCCAAAGATAAAGCTCTTGGACAGTTGAAACAGCGCTGGCAAGACAAACCTCTGCATGGCCAATATCCAGTACGTGCCAATAAATCCAATGTTGACAAAGTTAATACTCATCGATGGTTACGTGCATCTGGATTAAAGTCCGAAACTGAAGGATTTATTCTTGCAGCACAAGACCAAAGTCTTTTAACGAGAAACTTCCAGGCAAATATTATGCATAACAATATGGATCCAAAATGCAGGTTTTGTGATAAACACCAAGAAACAATAGACCACCTAATCTCAGGCTGTTCTGTGCTTGCCCCAAATGAATATAAAAATCGCCACGATAGAGTTGGACAATATTTACATTGGACAATATGCAAGCATTATGGAAAAGCTGTAGGCAAACACTGGTATGAACATCACCCAGCACCGGTTACAGAAATAGAAGATGTAACCATTCTATGGGATTACACCATCTACACAGACAGAAAAATTGAAGCAAACAGGCCAGACATTATTGTTAAAAACCAGAAGGAGAAAACTTGTCTATTAATTGATATGGCTTGTCCAGCGGATTGTAACATAGCAATCAAGGAATTTGAAAAACTGTCAAAATATAAAGACCTGGAAATTGAAATAGGAAAAATGTGGAAATTGAAAACAAGAGTTGTGCCAGTGATAGTAGGTGCACTTGGAATGATAAAAAATGGAACAAAACAACACATTGAAAGAATCCCTGGAAACCCCAGCTTAAGAGACATACAAAAAATTGTCTTATTAAGTACAGCCCACACACTAAGGAAAACTTTATCTATGTAATGCTGGAGTTGATAGGGAAGATAGAAAAACATGAAATGGAGCCATAACAACACGCCACTACCTGCCTTAGGTCTCCCCGCAGACTTGGTTGGTAGTGAGACAAAAGCAGAAATCGAAATATGATGAAAAATGACATAATAATAATATACACGATTGGAATTACAACGAGAATGACGTGCTTTTCTGAGGCTCCTGAAAACGTAACGTTTTTTTTTTGTTTTTTTTCCACGTAAACATTAATTTTCCATTTCACTATATTAAACATAAACATTAATTTTTCCCTTCATATATAATTTTAATTGTATGTTTCTTCTTTTAATGATCCTTAAATAGATTTATTAACTAGTTTTCTAAAGCAAGACAACGAAAAAAAATACGACGAAAAGCAAGACAACGAAAAAAATACGACGAAAAGCACTAAAATCTGTTCGATCTACGATATTCTAACAGTGGGCCAACAAATTATTTTTAAATTTTACGGTAGTGAACACCAAGGTATGTCCACTTTTTCTTTCCTATTAAAAAAAAAATTTTGAATTTTTTTTTAAACGTAAACATTAATTTTTAATTTCATTATTTTAAACATAAACATTAATTTTTTTTTCGTATATAATTCAAATTGTATGTTTCTTCTTTTAATGATCCTTAAATAGATTTATTAACTAGTTTTCTAAAGCAAGACAACGAAAAAAAGAAGAAAAAAAATACGACGAAAAACACTAAAAAAATGTTCGATCTACGATATTCTTTCTTAGAAAGAATATGTAATAATTTATTATATTTGCTCGTTCATTTTATATATTTATTTATTTTTCGATAATTTTATTCTCGTTGGATTTAATGAAATAATAACACAGAATACAGTGGGAGAACAAATTATTATTTTTAAATGTTACGGTAGTAAACTCAAAGGTATTGTCATTTTTTTTCTTTTTCTTTTTTTTTTTTTTTTTTTTTTTTGCAAGGACAATGGTTAATAGTAGCAACAATTGTTTTTTTTTATTTTAACAATACTCTTTAAGTGCAGTGATGTTTTTTTTTTGTTTTTTTTTTCGTTGAACGGCCGTTACGTCCAAGTTTGTTTGTTTTTTCAACCAGCGTCTCTCTCTTTGAATTTTTCTTTTTCTCAATATGAAATTCTATTTTAATATAAACAGGATTTTTTCTTTAGATATTATCGAAATTTTTTTTTTTTTTAACTATTATAATTTTCTTAAAAACAAAACAAAAAAAGAAAATAAATTAAATCCGATGAAAAACAATTTATATGGTATTATTTTATAGAAAGTCTACGTATTTATTGATATATTTATTTTCATTTATCTATTGATTTAATTTACTTATTTAATTTATCTTATTCTGATAGCCCTATTTTTGACCAGCGACTTTATTGAAAAAATAAATGATAGAGTGGACGAACAAATTATTACATTTTTTTTTCCGTTGAACGACCGTTACGCCCAAGTATGTTTTTTTTTTGTTTTTTTTTGTTTTTTTTTTCAACCAGCGTCTCTCTATTTGAATTTTTCCTTTTCTCAATATGAAATTCTGTTTTAATATAAACAGGATTTTTTTTTCTTCAGATATTATCGAAATTTTTTTTTTTTTTTTTTTATGAAATTCTGTTTTATTTTAATTAATTTATCTATTTGCTCTTTAAATGAACCAAAATAAAATCATCCGTATTATATTTCCTTTGGCTGTCGATATTTCATAATTTTTTTTTTTTTTTTTTTTTTAACAAAATACTCTAGTATTGATGTGTTGTTTCGTTGAGCCGTTGCTACGCCAAAGGTTTTTTTTTTAACCAGCGTCTATGTCAGATGTTGCTTGGCAGCCCATTTAGGAGAAGGAAAACTCCGAACAACAACCCGCAACTCAAAGGTGTTAATCGTGCCGAGGAGTGAATGGCTACTGCGTTATGAGGTCACAAACGATCCCCTACAGGCTTCGGGACCCTGTTTGTAAAAGACCGTTACCCAACGTGCCGGGCAACTTTGGGTGGACTTTTGGGCCCGTGCGTCACTCGTGGGAAAAACATGAAAAATACAAATAGAAATAAAAAGTCCAGTATGGCTCTTCCAGTGGATAAACAGGGAGCCCGTCCTTCAGGAGGGAACCTACCTGAGGTCGAAAAATCTGCCATAGGAACAAGCTCCTACACAAAGAATGAATCTTCAGGTCCCCACAACCAGGATAATCCTAACGATGGTCCTGAAAATTCACCAGCTAGATCTACAACCGTATATTTAAAGAAAGAAAAAATAAAATGGTCTCGTGAGGAGTACAAAGTCGTTATGACTGCATTTCATGAAGCGTTACTCAAACCTCAAAAAAACGTGACTCGCCAAACATATGACATTTGGCGTGAAAAAGTTGGTCAAGCAAATAGAAAGTATATTGACGAAAATAAATTAGCCAATGTACGTAGGTACATTATTCGTAATAACCGACTGACAGAGGCTGAAATCAATGAAATTAAAAGAATTGTAACAAGAAGAGACGAATCAACAAAATATGAAAAGAAACCGGAATCAGAAATAAAAAGTAATAACATCAAACAAGCCACAGGTCATAATGTAGAAACCGTGAAACACGCAAATCACTGCGAAGATAATGCTGTAAGTTTAAAAGTGCTGGAAAGGTGTGATCTGAGTCAGTTAAAAGACAAAAATAAAACGAGTTCAGAACACATCGAAGATAATTATTTGACGGAAAATAAGAACAATGTACAGGAAGCCAAGATAGAAATAAAAAACCATCTAAGTCAAATACAAAATATTACAATGGAGGAACGTGAACAGCTCCCAAAATTACAACCAACAAAACATAACCTCCGTACTATTAAACTCTACAATGCAGCACTGAAATCAATACTGGATGAAGACCCTCATACAAATCTTAACGAAATAATATATGCATCAGCAACAGCAGCAACAAAAAAATTGAATATCAAAATAAAAACAAGGCAGTCTCGTAGACGTGAAGATCCACCTTTCTGGAAAAGAAAAATAGAAAAAGAAATCGAACAACTTAGAAGTGAATTATCAATACTGGATGAACTGAGTGGAGGAATAAATGTAAGAACTAGGAAAAGCAGAAGAGCCGAAAGAAAATATAACATCAGGAATGAAAATGAAGTCTTATCAAATAAAGAAAAAATAAAGCAAAAAATCCAACTGAAAGCTCAAAGAATAAGACGCCATGAGAAAAGAGCAAGATTTTACAGACAAAACAAGATTTTTCAGACTGATACAAAGAGATTTTACAGGGAAATAGGTAAAAAAAGAATTGAAGTGACAGTACCCCCCAGAATGGAAGAAGTCACACAGTTCTGGGAAAAGATATGGGCTTGCCCTAAAGAACTTAGCAAGGAAGTACATTGGATTACGCAAGAGATAGAACGAATGAAAAATAAACCCGAACAGACATGGTCTGGAATTACAGAAGAGGATGTTAAATATGCACTAAAAAAAGCACACAATTGGAAATTCCCAGGTATAGATAAAATTCCTAACTTTTGGCTATATTATTTAAATGCAGCACATAAAAAACTAGCCAAAGAACTTCAAGAAATGGTTGACGATTCCACTAAAATTACTGCATGGATGACCAAAGGAATTACATTTCTTCTACCCAAGAATGGTGACACAAACAACCCGAAAAACTACAGTCCAATTACATGTCTTCCGACAACATATAAACTATTAACATCTATTTTAACAAAACAGACATATTTATTCTTAGAAAGAAATGACATGATACCGCTTGAACAAAAAGGGTGCAAACGTGGCTGTTATGGTTGTAAAGACCAATTGCTGATTAACAAAATGATCCTGGAAAACTGCTACAGTACAAAGAAAAATCTTAGTACAGCCTGGGTAGACTATCGAAAGGCATTCGATAGTGTGCCACATGACTGGATTTTAAAGACTTTAAATATATACAAGATATCGCCCGTCATCATCAATTTCATCAAACAGTGCATGTCTATATGGAAAACAACCCTTTACCTCAATCATATAAATGGAACCTATAAGTCTGATGAAATAAACATCAAAAGAGGTATATTTCAAGGTGATTCTTTATCTCCCTTACTATTCTGCATATCATTAATAGCACTAACCAGTCAACTTAATAGGACAGAATGTGGTTATAAAATAGGCCAAAAGAAAATAAGCCATCTATTTTACATGGATGACTTAAAGTTATATGCTAAGAATGATAATGAGCTGGAAGGTCTTCTGCAAACTGTAAAATGCTTCAGCGAAGACATTGGAATGAAATTTAATTTGAATAAATGTGCTAAAGCTACAGTTTTACGTGGATCAATACAAGAAACATCCTCAATTAGCCTAGACTCTGCTGTAACAATAAAAGAATTGAAACCAGAAGAAGCTTATAAATACCTAGGTGTAAATGAGAGCGAAAACAGTCACCATAAAAAAATGAAAGAAATAGTGCGTAAAGAGTACTATAGAAGGCTACGAATGATATTAAAAACTGAATTTAATTCACAGAACAGAGTTATGGCCATTAATAGCCTTGCAATTCCAGTTGTCCAATATAGCTTTAACATCTTAAACTGGACTCTAAACGACATCAGGCGAATGGATGCTAAAACAAGAAAGCTTCTTTCTAAGCATAAGATGCATCATCCAAAGGCTGATGTAGACCGTCTATACATACCCCGTAAAGAAGGTGGAAGAGGTCTTATTCAGCTGGAATTGTCATACAAGACAACAACTATTGGCTTACTAACATACATAGAAACAACAAAGGATTGGATGATACAATTAGTAAGGCAACATGAAGAAAGAAAGAAAAAATATTCAATAATAAAAGAAGGCAGTAAATTCAAACAAGATTTACAGTTAGTAGATTCTGTAGAAAAGCAGAACGGAAGCCAAGAGCCGGCTATTGCGGCAAAGAATATGAAAATGAAAGCCAAAGATAAAGCTCTTGAACAGATGAAACAACGCTGGCAAGACAAACCTCTGCATGGCCAATATCCAGTACGTGCCAATAAATCCAATGTTGACAAAGTTAATACTCATCGATGGTTACGTGCATCTGGATTAAAGTCTGAAACTGAAGGCTTTATTCTTGCAGCACAAGACCAAAGTCTTTTCACGAGAAACTTTCAGGCAAATATTATGCATAATAATATGGATCCAAAATGCAGGTTTTGTGATAAACACCAAGAAACAATAGACCACCTAATCTCAGGCTGTTCTGTGCTTGCCCCAAATGAATATAAAAATCGCCATGATAGAGTTGGGCAATATTTACATTGGGCAATATGCAAACATTATGGAAAAGCTGTAGGCAAACACTGGTATGAACATCACCCAGCACTGGTTACAGAAATAGAAGATGTAACCATTCTATGGGATTACACCATCTACACAGACAGAAAAATTGAAGCAAACAGGCCAGACATTATTGTTAAAAACCAGAAGGAGAAAACTTGTCTATTAATTGATATGGCTTGTCCAGCGGATTGTAACATAGCAATCAAGGAATTTGAAAAACTGTCAAAATATAAAGACCTGGAAATTGAAATAGAAAAAATGTGGAAATTGAAAACAAGAGTTGTGCCAGTGATAGTAGGTGCACTTGGAATGATAAAAAATGGAACAAAACAACACATTGAAAGAATCCCTGGAAACCCCAGCTTAAGAGATATACAAAAAATTGTCTTATTAAGTACAGCCCACACACTAAGGAAAACGTTATCTATGTAATGCTGGAGATGATAGGGAAGATAGAAAAACATGAAATGGAGCCATAACAACACGACACTACCTGCCTTAGGTCTCCCCGCAGACTTGGTTGGTAGTGAGACCAAAGCAGAAATCGAAATATGATGAAAAATGACATAATAATAATAATAAAAATAATAATAATAATAACATATTGTAGTAAATAGCATGAGAATAATATCCACCGAATATAAAACTCATAATGACAGTGTGGGGCAATATCTGCACTAGAAAATCTGATTTTCTGTGAGAAGGAAACTGCAAAACTTTGTACAAACACTACCCAGCCTCAATTTGAGAAATAGGATATGTGTCAACGTTATGGGACTGTACAACACACACTGAGAAATAAAAAATATAACCACGCTGCCCAGATCAAACACCAGAAAACAGAATCCGCTTCTTTTTATTGACATATCAGGTCCTGCGAATGGTGAGAACGTTATAAAGATTTTAAAAAAAACTACAAACAAGAAAGAAAATTACAAAGATCTTTAAAAGAAAAAAAATTAGATACATGATAATTCCAGTCGAAGTTAGAGACGTGCTTTTGTTTGTAAAAGATTTTGATAGACTCATTAAAAGAATCTCTGATACGCTATGTCTTAAATATTTGTTTAGAAGCACAGCTTGCAGGTTTTATTCATTGGAAATTACTATTATTTGAATGTTTACTTTTTCTTTTCTTTTATTCACGGAAATGTGAAGGGGTAAATGTTATATTGCCATTTCTGATAGTAGGTCTCTGACTGGGAACGAGATGAAATTAGCATACAGCAAATATTAATAGAAGTGGCTATGTCATGAGTAACCCCTGTTTTGGAGAAGCAATTGTAATGAAAAATATAACATTCTATTTAAACCTTTCCTTAATATATAGGTAATGTAAAATGGATTCACAATCTCCACAACCAACCCTAGAAAATGAGCTCCCTGGAAGAAAGACTACGTTTTGTGTGTTGCGAAACTGTAGAGGTATTATGCATTTAGAATTGTTAAAAAGCATTGAAACTCCAAATGAGCATTTATACTAATAATAATATATTTGAGCCGAGATTTAATAACAGTACGTTTATATAAGACTGAGTTAATCCCCCGTGAAACACCTGCAATCTACCGCCAGTGCGAAAGATGTAAATGCAGAAAAAATACCGTTAATAGAAGTCAGAAAGGAATATTATAAAAATTAGGAAGATTTTTTTATAGCGAAGTGTTGAAAATACACATAAAAATAAAATATACCATCTCTAAAATATACTTCCTAAAAACGTGATAATTAAATTTAACATCTGTTAAAACAAACAACAATGCTTATTTACTTTCTTGCCATTATACTTTTAAAAGCATAATCTTCATTCTTAACAATAACGTTGATTTTTCTCTTCTGCTTTCTTTTTCGCATTTTTGTACATTTTTAGTGTGCGTTTCCACTATGTATACATTTAACCAAACATTGTTCTATTTCTCCCTGTCACATTCTTTAAGTTATCCCGATTATTGCACACACTTGTTTATTTGTTTCTTTCTTCCTCTGTATCTACTCTTAAAAAATCTACATATTAAAAAAAGGTATATATGAACATGTTACAAATGCTAATTTATTAGAATAACAGTAAAAGATAATATTCACTCGAAAATGAAAAGAATTGAAAAATTATGACTAAATAAATCTAGAAAACATTTTCTTGCTCATTCACCTATGGTTTTCATTTGTCAGCTTTTTAAAGCTATAATAAAACTTCTTTCTCCATAAATTTCTTTGTTTTGCTTTCTGCTCTTTTTATTTAACCGTCATATTCAGTTAATTTAAAATTTCCCTCTCTAACTCAGTAACAGTTTCTCTTGTCCTGTCTTAATCTTTCTCGATCCCAAATCTTTTTTGCATATTCACAGTTTAACTTATTGAATGAGGACAGAATAATGAGGCATACTGTGAGATTCGAATTTTCTACGGAAAGTAGCCTTGCATGAAGTCTCTGTTTGTTTTTCTCCATTTCTGACAACCATTTCCGATTTTTCCATAATGATCTTTTTTTTTACAGAATTATTTTTAACATGCCCACGTATGGGACAACATTGCACTTTTCTTTTGTTTTCAATCAAAACCACTTCTAACCTGTTTCTTTTATTTAATTTTTATTCTTTATTTAATTCGTTCGTTCTTTTTATTTCTTTTTCATTTTCTTTCTTGTTTTTTCTTTCTTTCTGTTTTTCTTACTTTCTAGACGTACTTTATTCCTTTATATATTTCCATTTATGTAGGACTTCTTTCTTCCCCTTTGTTCGCTATTTTGATTTTGATTTCTTTATTTTATTTTCTTCCATTGCTTTTTTCTTTCTACTATTTTCTTTTTCTGTTCTACTGTTTTCTTTTTTCTTTCTAGCTGTATTTTATTCTTTCATATATTTCCTTTTCTTTAGGCCTCCTTTTTTCGCCTTTCCTCATAATTTGTTTCTTTCTTTATGCATTAGTTTCACCCTTTTTCCATCTTTGACGAGCTTATTTCCTTTCCATCGATCAATCGAAGAACATCCCATAAAAGCCTAAAGGAAATTACCGAATTCTTTCATAGATTTTTCTAAAGAAATGCGTCTTAATTAGTAGCGTTTCTAATAAATCCATTATTCTCCGTTACTACGCAATTCTTAATGTCATAACATAACGAACAGTTTGATTAAAACACATTCAATTTTTAATCGTCTTTTTATCTTGTTGGTTCTGTTATTGAAAACCTTTTTTCTTATCAGCATTTTCAAAAAGAGAATAACCTTTTTATTCATTGGCCCATGTTTACGAGATTTCATTCTATGCCATCTTTTATCGGTATTAAATACAATCATTTATAGTCGAACTATCAGTCGCTAGCAGACACATTCGTATCCAAGAAACCAAAGCTTCAAACGCTTCTGAAACTTTTGCTTTTTGATACGCCACAAACTGTGTTACTGAAAGCGATACATTGATATTGCTTTCAATATTTTGTTAGGTAAAGCTAAAATCGTCACATGATCCGATTAGAGATGTTGTAATCATACAACAGGCCACACCCTCTACCGAGATTTTCGTTGAATAAATAAGCCAAATAAACCCTCACGTTGCATCTCTATACGCATTTATGTTAGTGTGCACCAAAGAGTAGGAAAATACCCATTGCACAATCGCATGTAGACAAAAAGTGAAAATAAACGCCACTAATGAAGAGTCAAATCATCTGTCTAATATACTGGTGTTTATTTCAGAGAACTAAATGGGTAAATAGGAAGGTAACACCTGAGAATAACTTCTGCCACTTCTTACAACTCAAGCTAACAGATCATCTATTTCCTTTTAACCAACAAGAACATTCATTTCATTTTCGACTCTCTAACCATCTAAAATTCACGGTACAAGTTTGACAATTCTAACTTGCGACAACTAAAGGACAAACTCTTCGAGTTTATGACGGTATACAGCTTCTTTAAATCCCAAATGTTGCCCTTAATATACCTGTGACCAGGAATCGTCAACGCTCAGTTTGTTATCACTTGAGTCTAAATATTTTAATTTATTTATCCATTATTTTATTTCATTTTGGTTAATTGAGTGACTGCTTTACAGACTTTCTCGCTGTGCGATTCTTAAGACATCATCGCACACAATTCCATTCTATTTCTGTATCCCAATCGCACTATCACAATGTCACAAATGAGTATCGAATTCAGTACAGATAATATAAGTAACTTGGATCTTAACTATCACCCAGCAGTAGGCATATATTCACCAGGCTTCGTTTACGTTGCTGCAACGCGAGAATAACGGAGTAAATTTCAAATGATCAATCATAGATTTATTTATTTACTAGCCGGGAAACCGTTTTTCGGGTGAACATCAGGCTAGCTTCTACAGGCGGCTTTCGTGCAGTTGACCTTTCTTTTTGCACAATTCTTTACGATCCCTTCACATAAAGTCACACTTAAAAGACATTAGGGAACTCGAAATATGTAATATTTTGAATACGTCACAATACGTCTGCTAGAAAAAACATATCGGCAACGTACCGAGCCTCGATTAAGTTTAAATTGCAGTTTAATTAGACGATATAAATTACAATTACGGCGAAAGGGAATTTAAAGTTAAAACTCTTTAATAGAGAATTGTTTTCAAACCATCCACTCTGTTCCATATCTAAATTTAACTTTAAATGCATTATACATTTAGTTTTAATCCTGTGTAACTGCAGTAGTTACTATCTGTTACTTCATGTTGTTTATGATTCACCAAGATCGAAAAACAGACGGAAGGACAGACGGATGTAAAGTGAGATTTATTTTTATAGATTTTGTCTTGATAGATTTTGTTAGAATTGAGATAATGCTCGGTAATCATTTCAACTTCCGTTAGTGAATCTTCAGGTAGAACTAGTTTTTCTTTTTGCAAACGTTTCAAGCCTGGTGTTATTCTATCAATATTCTCATGACAAATATACTGACGAAGTACAGACTTTTTCCAACTAGTTCAGACAATTACTTCTAGGGCACGTCACGCTAATTTACTGAAGTCGAATCAGCTTTATCTTTTGTGTTTTATTAATGTTGGTGTTTCACTAAAAAGCAAAAAGTTAATTTACTGTATTATATAGCATGCAGTGTAGATATAGAAGAATCCAAAGGAGTATCCTGTACATACAGTGGTAGGATAACTCTTTAAGAGTGTTCTAAATATATAAGTATATAAATACATATAGAGCAAATATAAGAAAAGTTAAGGCAGACACGTTATTTCATGGTAAATTGGAAGTGTTGGCCTATTTCAGGCAAACCATCATTAGCTTCTGTTTTTTTTTGTTTTTTGTACAAAAGATTTACAAAAAAAAACGGAAGCTGATGATGGTTCGCCTGAAATATTCCATACTTCCGATTTACCATGAAATAACGTGCCTGCCTTAATTTTCCTTATATATATATATATATATATATATTATGTATATATATTACAAAAAGTGAAAGAACACGTAGAGTAAAACCCACTGCTCAAGCATTTACTTATATAAAGAGTGCTCGATACAGAGTTGAGCTTAATATTGTGATTTTGTTATTAAAATGTTTTATAAAAGCATGAAACTGAAAGGGAGGCCGTTCAACATAGTGTTATATATCGCCGTACGACGACAAAACAACAAACACGCATATATAAAAATATAAGGTTATATTTTTATTATTAACGACGGACCGTGTGGAATAGAGAACGGAAGGGTGAGAGGCACATAGCTGGGTTGACGGGAGTGTAGTCTTGCCGTGGTGTTTGTCTGCTTCTACTGGCCGTTCTCTGCTACTGGCGAATCCGTGTGTCGAGGTCTTTATATAGTCCTCTAGAACCAGGATTTTCCTTCCGGTTTTTGCCTCGCCCACGCAACGCCCACGTAATTCTAAGAGGCACCTGATCTGTTTGCCTCTGTAGCCATTTCCGCCGTTGTCGGAAATAAGGTCAAAACGACATCCGCTCCGGCTTCGACAGGATGTATTTCACAAACACCTGTCTTGTCGCTTCGCCGCCCCCTTCACCGATGGAAAACACCATCGCTTGCATCACTTCCTCGGGTGGGGCCAGATTGTTATATTACACTCCTCGCCCTCCCATTTTCCAAAATGTTCACCTAAGAACATTTTAAGCGCAACACCCTCACACAATCCCCATGCCACACAAGCCCGACAATTGTACAAGACATGTGCCGAAACAAAACAACAAAAAAAAAATATATGGGGGAGCCTACATCGGCAACCCAACAATGTTCGTGGAATTTTCCTGTACAAAAAACACAGAATCTCTTGCGTATGCTTCATGATGCAGTGTTGGAAGCCAAAATGAATGAGACTGCCACAAAAGTGATGATAGAATTACTTGGGACTTATACAGAGGATAATGTTCTCCCAGCTCGATGTTTCATTGTTCTTTTTTTTTTTTAAGTTTCTGTAACTTTCAATGTCCGTTTTCTTTCTCGACTCTGTCCATACGCGTAGACGCCTCGATGCACGACCATATGATCATAGGCGGTAACCGCGCCCCAGTTTCTAAACTGACATCGAGTAAATGACCTTTGACCAACACCATGCGTGTTTCCGCTCGAGTTTATTGTTACACATGTAACTTCATTTAATTTAATTTAATTTAATTTCAAACATACTATGTTTGAACACAGAAAAACTGCCATTATCTGCAGTACATATCATTCATAGTCTGACCGAGAAATGTTCAATAGAAAACGAAGAAAATTACCCTGATTCCAACGTTAATCCGCATGCAATTTACTTGTGGAGGATTAGAGGTTTCATCTATCTTAATTTAGTCTAAAAAAAATGGACCCGTGACTCTTAATTCCTTAGTTTGTATCTTCCGCATGTTTTGCTATAAGGAAGGTGACCTAACTATTTCACTTAAACTATCGTTAATCCTCCCACTGCTTTCTTTCCCAATCCTATAGCATATCAGCCAATAAGTCTACAAGACTTTTCAGTTGTTCTTTCTTTTTGTTCCGATTAACTGTGGAATCTGCAGGTCTATCCGTGCTTTTTGCCCCAACAGACGTTTGCCTCATTTGGACATCTTCGCTGCTAGGTGATTCCCTAGAAAAACCCTGATCTACATGAGTAGATCCAGTCGTTTCACACTTTGAGCAATCATCCTCGAACGTGGATGAAACATTATTTATACCACCGATTCTATCATCATTATCAATAGCTGACACGTTTTTATTCGCCATTTTACATCGCGTCATGATGCGACGCTCCATTAATGGAACATCAGACTCATCGTCTGATTCCACACGTTGGTGTCGATATTTGTGCACTGGAAAGTCGGTCTGTTCCGCTCCGGATTCGTCATCCGAATCACTGGATTCTATAGCAACCTTTGCGAAAGGAAAAGGAGGGAAGTCACATTCCTGTATGTGGGGTTGCTGCCTCTTTAGGTTCCTTGTGTGACACGGGATACATTTACCTACGAAATCATTTATTTCTCTAAGTAAACAAGGCCAGAAATACTTTTGTTTTATTGAGTGGAATGTCTTATCCACCCCCATATGGCCACTGTCATCATGGTATTGAACTAGCACCCTTTTTCTAAGGTGAGATGGTACATACAGCCTGATGAGGGGTTCATCATCAGGTTGAGACAAATAGTACACCACCTCATCCATTACTATATATCTCTTCTGTTCTGCTTTGGTAGCCCTACCATTTCGTAATCTAATCTTCAGGTCTAAGATGTTTTTGTCTGATTCTTGCTCCCTGATTATGTCTATTCCTTTCAATGTGGGCCGTTCGGGTGCCTCTGATGAATTTCCGACATTTTTATGGGCTGCTAATTCTTCCGGCTCCATTAGGTTGGAGTTTATAACACTAACCAAGTAATTTCTATCATCTATATCTACTGGAGAAGCAATATGGTCTTCGTTCACATCAACAGCGCGTGATAAGTGATCCGCGCAAACATTATCCTTACCCTTAAGATACTGTATGCTGCAATTGTAGCCAGACATGCTCAGAGCCCAAGTCTGTATCTTCTTATTTTGTATGGGCGAGTTAAGTAAGTGCTCCAGGGGCCTATGATCAGTGTATATTGTGAATGTTGCGCCATGCAGGTAGTGATTCAGTTTTTGAAGAGCATAGTGTATGGCATAAGCCTCTTTCTCTATAGTTGACCACCTCGTTTGTGTGTCACTTAATTTATGGGACAATAAATAAATTGGTTTTTCTACATCCTTCCTATTTTCTTTATCGTACACCACCTGGGATAGGCATGCGCCAATCGATTGATCGGATGCGTCAGTATATAACCTATACGCCTTATTTGGGTTGGGATAGGCTAGTGTTACCATCTCCGCGAGCTTCGTTTTTAGTGTATCGAAAGCGGTTTGGCAAGCATCGTCCCATTGGAATCGTGCATATTTCCTTGTCAAATTGACCAGCGGTTCGGCTATATCAAAGAAATTTCTAATAAAGCGGCGATAGTATGAGGTCATCCCAATAAAAGCTCTTACTTGCCTAACAGTGGTTGGAGTAGAAACTGACTTTATAGCCTTGGCTTTATTGAGGTCTGGTTGTATTCCTTCTTCACTTATCTTGAACCCCAGGTATTGGGTCTCTTTCTTAAAGAACTCACACTTAGCTGGCTTCAGTTTAAGGTTGTGCTTACGTAGACTACTCAAGACTGTGTCTATATGTTTTAAATGATCTTCCACCGTATTTGAAAATATCAGAATATCATCTAAATATGCCAGAGCAAAATCTTCCTGTCCCTGTAAAACAACTGACATTAATTCCTGGAAGATGCCGGGTGCGTTTGTAAGTCCAAATGGCATAACATTAAAATGAAACAGACCCTTGTGGCAGGTGAATGCACTTTTTTCTTTGTCATCATCATGAAGCTTAACTTGCCAGTACCCTGATTTTAAATCAAGCTTTGAAAAGTACCTTGCCGAAACAAGTGATGCCAGTATATCATCGATGACAGGAAGAGGTCGAGCATATTTCTTTGTAATCTTATTAAGTGCTCTAAAGTCTACACAAAATCTCTTACCACCGTCTTTCTTCTCTACTAAAACTACTGGAAAACCCCACGGGCTATTGGATCTCTCAATTACACCTGCCTGCATCATTTCGTCGATTGCTGAATCCATTGTCTTTCTTTGTTTGAGGGGTGTGCGATATGGGCGTTTTCTTATGGGCTCATGCGTTCCAGTATCGATACGCATCTCCACAGTATCGGTTCTGCCCAGGTTCTTGTCGTCACTAACGAACATGTCCCTATTTCTTTTTAGCAATTTGTTAATTTCAGGCTTGAATTCCTCCGGTACATGTACCTGTTCCAAATCTACATCAGGACTTTTATTATTTTGTTTATCGGGCATAGTAATTTCAGTAATATTACCTGCCCTTTCCAATTTAGCCAGCGGACACCCCCGTCTCAAAGTGATTGTCTGGTTAGTGTTATTCATTATCAGCAACTGAAACTTACGAGACTTTGGCATTTTTACAACTGCGTTGGCTACTGATATACCACATAAGTTGCTAACATATCCACTACTCAGCTGTTCGATTTCATATTCTTTGCCACGTCCATTTCTCAGCCTGGTTAATCCCAGACAAGCATGCAGGTGTTGAGGTCTTAATGTTACTTTTTGAGCTAACCTAACAATAGATGAAATATGAACATCCTCCTCTAATGCCACGTATTCTTCACCAATCTTCAATGCCCCCAAATCGAAATACATTCTCACCCCGTTCTGCATCAGCCAATCTCGGCCAAGTATAACGTTTCTATTGATATTTTTCACGACTAAAAAATCATGGGGTATGGACTTACTTCCTATCTGGACCAGTAGACGACAAAGGCCTTCAACGTATAACGGGGATCCATTCGCAGTTCGAAGTTTAATGTCCCTCTTTTGCAGTTCAAGTCCCAGTCGCAATTTTTTAAATACCCTACAGCTTATAACCGATACCTCTGCTCCCGTATCTACCAATGCCCTATAAGGTCTACGTTCTATTCTAATAAAGATGGAATTTGGCGCGCCCATATTACCAACTATGTGCGTTGGTACCGTCTTGTTCCGTTCGTTGGGCGTCACACGAACGGACCTCTGCCGTTTCCCGGGGCACGTCTACAAAATTTCGCTATGTGGCCTTCTTTCCCACAATTCCAACATCTAACAACGCTCCCGTTCCTCTCCCGCTCACGAGTCCCAACTTTTCTATTGTTCTTATTCCTATTATTATCATTATTATTATTAGATTTAGCGGGGCTTACGGCTTCTATCGGTACCCGTCTCCGAGAGTGGCAAATTTCCATAGGCTCCTCTTTGTATTCAGAGTTTGCATCGAGTCGAATTTTCCATCTCAACTCAGATAACGCTTTCTGATAGGCAGCCTCTAGTGTTTGTGGCTCATCCTTCATAACTGCCATCTTTATTTCCCGATCCCTTAGACCTTTTATAAAACATCCTAGAACTTGTTTTGTCACAACTTCATTCCTCCCGTCAACCCCAACATATGCGCCCTCCGCTAGGCGTACTACTCTCTGCATGTAGTCCTGCACCCCCTCTGTTCTACCCTGCTTAATGTTCACTAATTCGACTAACCGTGCGTCGGGGTCTAAAACCAATCCGTAATATTCCTTTAAAGAAGTTTTTAACTCCTTCCATGTGAGTTGTGGGTTACTAGAGATTAGTCTATATACATAGTGTCCAACAGCTCCCCTTGTTGTGAGAAGAGCTGCCTGACACTTGTCTTCTTCTGCCACGCGCACAACTCTAAAATACCTCTCCATATCCTCCAACCAAGCACTACAACCACCATCTTCTTTGCATGCTAATGGCTGTATATTTTTTAAAAAAGATTCTCCCCTTAAAGTGTTCGACACCGAACAAGCCACATTTCTCAATTCTAGGGTCAGACCTTGAACAAAATCGGCAAAAGTATGCTGTTCCATTTTTTTTTTTTTTTAAATATAACTTATGAACAAGAGCAGAACACACACAAGATCGAATCAAAAGTCACCTACCTGTCGTCTATGTTCGTCCGGCTGCTTTCTATTTTCGTCTTCTTTTTTCTTTTTCTTCCTCTATCTAGTTGTTTTTAATTCCGTCGAATTTCAATTGTCGCCGTGGTAACCAAGCTCGTATCTATCTGTTCTGTTGTTGTTGTTGTCTCAAAACAGCAAGTCACTAGGCACCAAATTGCGTATGTTATATATCGCCGTACGACGACAAAACAACAAACACGCATATATAAAAATATAAGGTTATATTTTTATTATTTAACGACGGACCGTGTGGAATAGAGAACGGAAGGGTGAGAGGCACATAGTTGGGTTGACGGGAGTGTAGTCTTGCCGTGGTGTTTGTCTGCTTCTACTGGCCGTTCTCTGCTACTGGCGAATCCGTGTGTCCAGGTCTTTATATAGTCCTCTAGAACCAGGACTTTCCTTCCGGTTTTTGCCTCGCCCACGCAACGCCCACGTAATTCTAAGAGGCACCTGATCTGTTTGCCTCTGTAGCCATTTCAGCCGCTGTCGGAAATAAGGTCAAAACGACATCCGCTCCGGCTTCGACAGGATGTATTTCACAAACACCTGTCTTGTCGCTTCGCCGCCCCCTTCACCGATGGAAAACACCATCGCTTGCATCACTTCCTCGGGTGGGGCCAGATTGTTATATTACAATAGCAATTGTAGTTGTCTATTCACAAACAACGCACAGCATTAAAGAAGATATAGAATCTTTTTACCCCACTCTAGACAATGCCAAGGTGCAACGTAAAAGCCAAGAAATTAGAATCATCATGGGAGATTTGAATGCCAGAATAGGCAAGGAGAGGGAAGGTATGACAACTGGTAACTTTGGATTAGGAATCCGCAAGGAATGAGGAGAAGATGAGTCCAATGGTTCACAACAAATGACCAGGTAATAACTAACACCTGGTTTCAAGAACACCCATGACGCCTATGGACATGGAGAAGTCCAAGAGGCGTCACGAAAAACCAGATAGACTACATAACCATAAACAGGAGATTCAGAAACACAGTGGTTTAATGAAAAGCCTATCCATGTGCCGACTGCCGAAGCGACCACGTCCCAGTCATCTGCAAACTAAAGGTGAAACTCCGGAGATTGAAGAAGCCTAGTGCAGCACCAAAACTGAAATACAACACGCTCGTGAATGACCTCAACCTAAAGAAAGAATAAACTAACAGCTGGAAAATCTGATATGAAGAAAAGGTTGGAAAAGGACAATCGAAACGGGACTTACTCAAGGAAGCGATAGTTACATCAGCAAACAACATTGCCCCAAAGGATATCAGGCGCAAAGGAAAAACGAGTAGATGACCGATGAGAATCTTGACATGATGCAAAGGAGGCAGAAAATGATATCAAGACATGGAATGGAGTAGAGGGAACTACACAAGGAAATAAGGAGAAAATGCAGACAGGCTAAAGAGAAATTGATCAATTACAAATGTGCAAAAGTAGAAAGACTGAGCAGGCATAATAAAGCAGACATGTATGCAGAAAGAAAAGAACTGACAAAAAAAACCCTGCTCTTCAACAGGATGTATAAAATCCAAGGATGGGACAGTCATATTGGAGAATGAGGAAATACTGCAACGATGGGAAGAATATATAAAAGATCTTTTCCACGACAAGAGAGTGCAACCAATAATACATAAAGATGTGGACGGACCAGAAATATTAAAGTCTGAAGTGGAATCTTCAATTGCCAAACTGAACAGAAACAAAGCAGTGGGACCAGACGGCATAGTCATAGAGCTGCTGATCTGGAAGAATTTGACATAGAGAAAATTACAGAAATAATAAATGGAATTTATAATAGTGGTGTCATACCAGATGACCTCACTAGGTCGATCTTCATAGCGCTGCCTAAGAAGCCAGGAGCAAACGAGTGCGAGTTCCACAGAACCATCAGTTTCATGAGCCATGTCACAAAACTGATCGTCCGAATCCTGATGAATAGAGCGAGAAGTAAAATCAGACCAGAAATACGACGAGAACAGTGCGGTTTCGTCAAAGACACCGGAACAAGGAACGCGATATTTATGATTAGGATGCTCTCTGAAAAGGCAATACAAATGAATAAAGACTTGTACCTATGTTTTATTGATTATGCAAAGGCGTTTGACAAAATACGCCACAAAGAATTGATGGAGATGCTTGACAGCCTCAACGTTTTTGGAAAAACCTAAGAGTAATCAAGAATCTCTACTGTCAGCAAACAGCCTGCATACGGACAAATAACAAATTCAGCAGCAATTATACTAAGATTGAAAGGGGCGTAAGAGAAGGAAGGCGTCTTGTCACCAGATCTGTTCAACTAATACAGCAAGACTATTATCAGAACCCTAGAGGTTATGCCAGGATTCTTCATCGGAGGGCACAATTTAAACAATATAAGATACGCAGATGATACAGTGCTGATAGCAGACACAGATAGAAAACTACACTACCTCCCACAGAAGGTAGCTGAAGAGAGTGACAAGAAAGAACTAAAAATAAACTGCAAGAAAACCGAATCCATGGTGACCAGCAAAAAGGGCAGCCCAAAATTCCAATTACAGGTGAGGGACGCTAAAATCAAACGGGTACAGAAATGTATATACCTAGGAAGTGTTCTAACAGAAAACAGAAAGTGCAACACTGAGATCCGAAGGCGAATTGGCATGGCGAAAGAAGCATTCCAGAAGTTGAGTAAAGTCTTAAGAAACAGTATAATTTCACAAGAAACAAAGAGGAGAGTACTGGATTGCTATGTGATGACGGTTCTTCAATATAGCAGTGAATGTTGGACAATATCTTCGAAGATGAAGGAAAAACTTGAAGCAGCTGAAATGTGGTTCTACAGAAGGATGCTGCGTATAACATGGACCGAGCATGTGAGCAATGACGAGGTTTCGGAAAGGATGGAGACGAAAAGGAAATTAATACTGAGCATCAGGAAGAGCGTGTTAAAGTTCCTGGGACATGCAATGAGGAAGCAGGAATTGGATAACCTGTTACTAACAGGCCAGATAGAGTGAAAAAGAGATAGAGGAAAGCAGCGGATAACATATTTGAAGGACCTGATCATGTGGATGACGGAACGAGTGTTGGCACATAAAAGAAAGAATATTACTACACAAACATTTTCATGTTTTAGAACAATACTGTTCCTCTTTAAAAAAAATCCAACTTGCTGTTAAAAATTATTTACCTATTTAAGTATTGCGTGGTCCCATTATGTACATTTATAACTTATACTCTGACATAATTTAAAAAATGAAAATTATTTTACAAAAATAAATGGACCACGTAATAGTTAATTGTTGTTCTTTATACAATATAACTAAGTATACCTTAATTATCTAATCGTAACTGTGACCTAAACTTTACAGCCTTTTACTCATAGATAGCAGCTAAAAATCTGTTATTAAATATAAAAAAATCTTAAAATCCAACCTCTTGTTAAAACTATTGTCTACCCATTTTAAAAAATCTAAAGTCCCACAATGTAACTTATCCGGACAAAATGAAAAAGTGACATATTTAGATCCAAGCCCTCCTGCCCCCTTTCATAACCCAAATATTAAATATCTACGGTTACAGAATTTTCAATTTTAATTGAACAATATTGACACACCTAACACTTTCTAATTTTTTAAATAACCATGAATTCATCTTATATTTTAAAAATAAATTATTTTCACCATTTATTTTAACATATCACCTGAAGAAGATTAGTATTGTTCTGAAACATGAACATTTCTGTGTAGTGTTATTATGCTTTTATAAAGACAGAAAGATACTAGACAATTCAGAATATAAACCATCACATTATTTTAGATACATTGATGACATCTTCTTATTATGGACTCATGGATCAGAAAAATTAAAAAACTGTTTTACTTTCTGCAACAGTTTCCACAATACAATTAAATTTACCATGGAGTACTCATACACATCCATCCCTTTCTTAGACGTCATGATAAAATTAAACAAACATACACTTTCCACCAGTCTTTACAACAAACCCACAAACCAACATAAATTTCTACACTTTAACAGCTGTCATCCCTTTAAATTAAAAAAAATCTATCGTATACAGCTTATTTCTAAGAATCAAACGCATATGCTCAGACCATCCAGATTTTCTATACAACATTCACAACCTAACAAAGCAATTTCTAAAATGTAAATACCCAATAAAAATAATAAAAATAAAACTATCCACATAAATCGTAACACACTTCTCACATACAAGAAAAGAAAAAACAACAACTGAATTCCCATGGTTTTTAACCACAATCAATATTATTCCAAATTTTAAAAATGATTACAAGAATCTCGAATCAAACAAAAAAGTCAAAGATATCTTTGATAAACCTCCCATAAATGCAATGAAACAAACACCCAACCTTTCGGCTATCCTCACTTCTACCAAATATCTAAAAAATACAAACCTATCTGGGAATTTCCAATGTAAGAAATCTCGCTGTTTAGTATGCGAACATTTAGAAAACGATACAGTATTTTCTCTACCCAACACCAACATCAAATTATACCCACCACGCCTCACCTGTAACAGCCAAAACATAATATACTTTCTCTTCTGTTCAATATGTCCAAATAGTGGATATATTGGTGAATCTGGAAATAGCTTTAGATTCCGTTTCAATAATCAAAAACTAAGCATATGCCAAAACAACCCATATTCCCCCAGAGCAGTACACTTCAATCAACCGGGACACACATTAGAAAACTGCAAATCTTTACTAATAGATTGAGATTTTAGTTCTACATACTCACGCAGAAAGAAAGAAAAATACTGAATTTTAAAATTAAATACATACAGGCTAGGGTTAAATAGGGACTTAGGTGTTTTGAATCTTTATAAATATTTCAATATTTAAACATTTTTTAGATACACTTAAACATTTTTATTTAAAACAACATTTATAAGTATTATTAAAGATATGTTTACGTTTACAAATATTAAAAGAAATCTGTCGCTTTCTGCGTCACGTGATGTAAACAATCTCTTGGACAAAGGCTAATCGCGAAAAAGTTTCTAATTTAAATTTTAAAATTATTTGTTTCTGATGAAAGGCCGAGGACGGACTGAAATATTAAAAATAATAATAGAAATAAATAAATACTGTCAAAAAAATACATTTTTAAACTTACAACTTTTTAGTAGTTTTCCTATACATATTAAGACAGTATACGTGGATCATCACTATGTTATATATATATATATATATATATATATATATATATATATATATATATATATAGCCTTTGAGATTTGTAAAAGAGATCCCTCGACAAGCGGGCAAGAACGAGGGAAAATTCTCTCGTCCCAAAATCATTTTATTCGACCGACTCTATTTTCAGATTTGTTTATTAGTGACGCCATCTCGTATATGTCAGGCCCGGGATTTATTGAGTGATGTGTTATTTGTAACAAACACGATGTTATAGATAAATTGATATTAACATGATTGAAATAATAATTAAATTTGAATAATCATTTCGAATAAACAAAACTAAGAGTTATAATTCGATAATAATTTCGAGAGAAAAGTATTCTTTCAAAATAATTTGACGCGAAAATATTTGTTTATCTCACGTAAATTCAAACATTAGTTTACTTACTAAAGAAATGTCAGTGAATAATTAACTTTAAATTACAACGTCCGTTTTTTTCATAATGTTTCATACAAATAATTAACATTTCTTCGGGATTCTGATACGTAGTATCAAAATCAGAAATAAAATATGAATAATTCAACACGGGGCGTTTATCAGTATCGTAAGAAAAAAAATCCAACTTTGTATACAAAAAAAACAAAAACATGTTGACGGAAAATGACGCCCTCGAAAATGCAAACAAATATTACATCATTTTTTCATTGATACATTTAATATGTAGTCTCTTATTGAAAATATTTTGAAATAAAATATCATCTCAATGTCTTAAGAAAAAATTAAAATAGTTACATAATATCTGAACAAAATTCGTAAGTAAACAAAGGTAGATCAAAATATCAACACTTTATTATCATATCGCATTGAACATTTCAGCGAAATATTGATTAAAATCTTTATTGCTTATGAAATAATAAAGTTTTCTTTTTAATTTAGTTTATATTTCTATTTTTCAGAAGTCAAGTCAATTTATTGTTTCATCTATTTTATTCCTACCTTACTAAATACTAAACTGCGTTGGTATTTTCATGTGTTTACATTTTCATGATTCATCTATTGAAACTCAATATCTAAATTCTTTTATATCCTGATATCGCTTTTGAAGAAGCAGTGAAAATGTAGAGTGCGTGTTCTTTTCAACCGTCGGGGTTTGCCAGTGTTGCTATAAGGGAGATGGTTAATGTCTTTTTAATTCGGCCTTTTGTCATACATAACTGAACTCTCTACAGCTTACAAGTGTTATGAAGAATTATCAGAAGGTTGGTTGACAGGTTGTAGGGTGGAGATTGGAATGTGTGGATGAATGGAAGAGTGTAAGAATAAAATATACATTTTCCATTTTAAAATATAAATTTATTAAAAGAATAGAATAACAAGAAAAGGAAGCAGTTAATGTTCATTGAGAAAGTTAAGGGGTTAAAATTAGACAATTAGTTGATTTTTGCAAGAATTTTCAAATTAATGTGTCTTTCAAAGCCAAAAAACGACTTGCATAATATTACGTTTTTCATAATAGTCGCTTTACGTAAACATAGCGTGAATCGCTGACAGAAAATAAAAAATGAAATTTTAATTAAGATTTCGAACATGTAAGAGAGGATTTTAAACATTTAAAACATAATAACAACAAAATTTCATCTTTTCTCTTAATAAAAGCACAAACATTTTGATGATAAATGTTTTTATTAAGTTTTTTAACATCATGATAGTATGCTGTTTTTTGTTATAGTTTCTTTTTTGTCAGTTGAATTGAGATAGCTAAATTCGTAGTTCTTTTCTTCTGTTTGACTACAACCTCCATCTCATACATGATAAAAAATAACAAAACTGATTTTCTCAGCGATTTCCTATAAAAAAAGATTACTTACCTGTGTAATTTGTTTTTCGGTGCGTGGTTGAAAAGAGTATGCATATTTTTTCTTTCGTTTAAATGTTCGTTTTTCTTTTCGTAAGCGAGGAGCTTGAGTGAAGGATAATATTTTTCCAAATGTGTTTAAAAAAAACTGTGAGCGTCTTTAATCTGGGCTCCACTCTAGAAGCGATCAAGAGCTGGCAAATCTAAATTCCATTTGTCAGATCTTGCTTTGATGAATTCGGCAGGTTACTGTCTTTTGTTTAACAACACATTTCGATGTAAATCCGGCGCTATGCCAAAGAGTTCAATAATGTCATTCTAAGTAACTTGTGAATCTTCACTAGCATACGTTTGGGTTGTAAAAGGAATCAGATTTCCTTTTACTATATTTGAAGGGACACGTTTCATTGCGAGTAAAGCAATAAACTTTAATCACCCAATTAAGATTTTAATCGACTGAGTCGATCGGGCGAATGAAATCTCAAAACCTCTCTCTCTCTCTCTCTCTCTCTCTCTCTCTATATATATATATATATATATATATATATATATATATATATATGGGCCGGAATCCGACAAAATGACAAAATAATAAAGGATAAATACGAAACGTACAACAATCTAACATGTTTCATTTTTATTAAAGCTTCTTCAGAAATCAAAAGGAAAGGTAAGAAAAGTCTAAGTGACACAGAATTATATAAATTGAGATAAGTTCTTATTGCCCAGATACGTGTCATGTGCATTAAAGCAATAGATTTTTTAGGAATATTTTGGACGGTAAATTGTATATTTGTGAAGAAACGCATGCCTGTCTAGGGGTTTGTTGGATGATAACATTACTAGATATATATCTGTAAATGTGTGTATGTTAGTAATGCATGTAGACATAATGTCTGTGTATGTTAGTGAAATGTAGCGATGAAATGTAGCGAGATGAAGCTATAATTTTGTTTTGTCCTGATTTTTTTTAATACATGTGACACGTATCTTACCAATAAGAAATAACCCAAAATCCTAGCATACTAGTATATATTAGTATTCTGCCTCTTTGTTTTTTTAAATTTCTTTCTCTATTTCAGACGGAGCTTTAATAAAAGCTAAATTGAGTTGTGTTTCCAATTTTTTTTATTTTATGATATATATATATATATATATATATATATATATATAATGGGAGAGAGAGGTTGTGTATTCATTCAGCATCTTCTTCTGAATAAGTTAGAAAAAGTCATGCATATTTATTTTTTAATGCTTTCATATTTTCTGACAACATTATCGAGGAGATTAACACTATATATGTCTGATTTAAATTCTATTGCATAAGATTTAAACGTCCATTATTGTCCACATTCACGATTTAGAGAGAAAATTATCGACATTAGAAGTAAAAAATTCAAATTCTCAGCAATGTTCGAAAATGTCTATAATAGCAAGGTTTCAAAAATACAAGAATTTTATAGAAATCACAATATCAGAAATATTTCGCTATTTGAGAGGCATTATATATGCCTCGGGCTTTGCCCCTCAGAAAAATATGACAAACTGCAAGGAAAAAAGAAAAGTCATCTTTTGCAGGAAGAAATCAGAAATGGCGAAGAAGAAAAACGAACAGCAATCCAAGTCTGGATGAAACAGCAAGGGGCATGGACCAAATGGAGCTCTATGTTGAGTCGCCAAATCAAATGGTCCGAAAAATGGCACGGTGACTCCAGATTACAATTTCTGATTCGGGCAGTATACGACACCCTGCCAAGCCCCGGAAACTTACAATTATGGTATAAAACCGAGTCGCCAAATTATCATTTTTGTGGGTGCAAAGGTACCTTCAAACATCCTGAGTAGCTGTAAATCTGCACTGGCTGATGGGCGTTACAGATGGCGCCACGACTAAATTCTGAAAGAGATCGTGAAAATAGTTCAAAATGCTATCAAAGATAATGTTTACAACCCAGACGCAAGGCAAATAAAATTCATTAAATCGGGCGCGAAAATCCCACAAAATAGAAAGGTAAATTCAAACCTGTTATCATCTGCAACAGACTGGGAACTTAGGGCCGATGTAGGCTCCAGATTGAAATTCCCAGAGCAAATTGCCACCACAAAACTTCGCCTAGATATAGTTTTCTTCTCGCATAATTTGAAGAAGATAGTTTTGTGGGAACTGACAATCCCCTGGGAAGAAAACGCAGAAGAAGCCCATGAAAGGAAAAGTTATAATATGACTAACTGCTGGAGAGTTGCAGGGTTAAATGCTGGAGGGCTAGTTGCACTCCCATAGAAGTGGGGACTAGTGGATTTGCAGCAAGATCCTTAAGCAAAGCCTTAACAGATATTGGGATAGTGGGAGTAAAAAAAAGAAAGCACTCAACTCCATAACCGAAACAGCGGAAAGAACGGCCAATTGGTTATAGATCAAAAGGGCGAGTACCTGGATTTCAAAAACAAACTGCTAGCTAAAATTCCCCGAAATTCTGCATTTCTGAGTTCTCTTCATTTTCTTTTATTAATAGCACCCGTAAATAAGATAAAATGCATAAATAAGTTTCTTAAATTAATGTATTTAATTGTAATTAAGGTTTTTACTTGTACATAGTTTATTATATATTTATGTGTGTTTAAAAAGGATTTTAAAGTACTTTTGTATATATATATATATATATATATATATATATATATATATATATATATATTCCTAATTTTTTTGAGAACGATTTTAAATTTATACATATTTGTAGATACTTGTATTTATAAACGGAATTTTTTTTTCTTTTGATAAATTCTTAGACGAATTTTTATCCTCATAATTTCTTTTTGAGAAACGACTTAAAATTATATATACTTGTAGATATTTCTTTATATTTAAACGAATCGTGTTTAATTCTTAGTCGAAGACTTTTTTCTTTTTAGCCATATAACAAGTAAATTGCTTAATATACTTTAGGACGACTTCATGTTCCGTTCACCACTTTTGGTAAAATGGCTCTGTCTAACGCCAATCGAAAGCGTTTGTAAGACTTTGTACGAGGCCCAAACATTATAAATTTTTTCCAGTGTCTGAAAGCGCTTATTGAGGGTGGACCAGAAACTAATCATCTCTGGTCGGGTCGGCGCGGTGAGGGGGGTATGATTTTGAGAGACTTGAAACCCCCGAGTGATCCACGCAAAGACTTCACTGACGACACCATCTACGGTGCGTATGTTTAAAAACATTTCTTCCTTACCACCAACTTTATATGATTAGAAATGGAGTATTGAAAGTTTATTTTTAATAGAAAGTTGCTTACGAGAATTCCAGACGTGGGCGGCATATGGAGCTTGGAATAAACGGTCCTTTTCCAAAAACAAAACAAAAGAATGACAATGTACCTGAAAGAGCCTGGGACGATAAAAAGTGTGGGCAACATTTATATTCCTTACCTCCAACAAAACAAAAAAATGTTATGATCCCGAAATAACTTTTTAAAAAAGAAATCTTCCTTGTCAACCGTATCGAATATATATATATATATATATATATATATATATATGTATATATATATGTGTGTGTGTGTGTGTGTGTGTGTGTGTGTGTGTGTGTGTTACCATTTCTGCGGTTTACGCATTTCTCCTTAGTAATGAATTGAGTTCTCCCGGTAGCTGGTGTGTGTATACACTGTATATATATAACACGCAAAATTTCCTTCTTTCTCTCAGACATGTGCACATAGCTTAGAGATCAAGCACTAAATCAGCCAAGTTTCAATAAAGGCTGGAAGTAAGTGGGTGTCTAATCAAACTGATCAGCTGTGATACAGGGAAACAGGTTCATATGCGAATGACTAATATATCTATATATCTATATATGTATATATATATATATGTCATTCATTTAAATTTTTGGAGATCAAAGTAGCGAGAAAGTATATGGGCGAGAAATAAAAGACAAGAAAATAACGTTTGTTTTAGATTATAAAATGGGCATAAATAAATACATTTTGAAAATAGTTTTCGAGAACGAATACTCAAGATTTATGAATAATTTGATAAATTTTCATTGTGAATACAATGTACCAAGGACGCACAAGAAATTTTCTGGCTTATTTTCTTTCAAGCTTTCTGTCTAAATTTCCGATATATCGAATATAGAAACATTGCAATGACCTAAAATATTCTATTTGGTCGCTTTGTGTATTGACATATAACAACATTCGAAAACTCCTTTCCTTTCAATGTTGCGATAATGCGAGGCCAGATAGAATTTGATACATGACCTTAGCAATTGTCGATTTCAAAGCAGTAACGACCTTCTTTAACCAACTTTGCCATTTGAAGGCGACAGTTTTATTCTATTTATTTAAGTTTGTTTAAGCACATGGTTTCAAAAATATCTTTGGATATTCGCTTGCTTTTCATGAAATTCGAATCAATTCTCAAATACACGCCCGAGCGCACGCACACACACACACACACACACACACACACACACACACACACACACACACACACACACACATGGATACACTCCCAATATATATACATATATATATATATATATATATATATATTTATATAATTTAGATAGATATATGTCCCACATCGATGGCACGACTCGGATTTCATGCGTTAAATCTCTGAGTCGTTCCATCGACGTGGGAATATATATATATAAGTCGCGGGGTTACTATTCCTCCCCTTCCTAAATATACCGTTTCAACACCCTGTAACCCCGCGACTACCAGCTCTGTCCTTTTCTACTTGGTGACTGTTGTTAACCTAAAACCCCTCCACACTCTACACCAGGGCCTTCGCCATTTGGAAAAAAACAATGTCGCTGATGTGACGTAGAATCTCTATTAGAGATCCTATGTCGAAATGTACATCCGACACCTTTGAATTTTGAAAATTTTCTCTAATTCATATATATATATATATATATATATATATATATATATATATATATATATATATATATATTTATATGTATATATATATATGTATATATATATATATATATATTACAATTATATATATATATATATTTATATGTATATATATATATGTATATATATATATATTACAATTATATATATATATATATTTATATGTATATATATATACATATATATATATATATATTACAATTATATATATATATATATATATATATCTGTTCATACTACATTAGACACTGTTTTATTAACAGCTGAATAATAATAATATACATGCTTGTACCCTCATATTTAATTATATTAATTCACGAAACTATATATATATATATATATATATATATATATATATATATATATTGTGTATTTAGGCACCACTGTTCTTTAAGAAAAATATTAAAACTGACGGGCATTTTTATGTTACGTAATTTTAGCTAACGATTTTTTTAAGCTGCGAGTAATCCTTCTCAGAGAAGCAAGATTCACACAGAAAACAAACATCAATTAATAAAAACAGCTTTTACTTAACACATATCTCAAGAAATGCCAGGCGTAACTAATAAAACTAAAAAAAAAAATAAAACTAAGTTTTGTCAAAATTCGATTTTATTAATCGACAGAGTCTCCTTCGAGGGTAATACACTGATTCCAACGATTCTCTAACATTTCAATGCCTTTTTTGTAGTCCTTCTTACGCACTAATAATGCTAAATAATATTCTCTGTTAATGGTTTTTCTTTTCTGAAGGTAATCGATGAACAAAATACTTTGCGCATCCAAATGAATATATTGCGCATCATTACTTGCTAATGTTTGTGTCTTTGGTTGCTTTGGACGGCTTTGACTTGCTGCTGTCCACTCAGCTGACTGCCTATTTAACTCAGGAGTGAAGTGCTGGATCCATGTTTTATCCATTGTCACATATTTATGGAAAAGCTCTTTCTTGTTGAGTTGAAACTAACGCAAACAACGCTCTGAATCGTCGACGTGTTGTTTTTGATCGACTGTGAGCAAACGCGGAACGCAAACTAAATACAGCTTTCTTTGACAAATCTTCGTGCAAAATGGTGAATACACTGCGTTATGATATGTTCATCTCTACTGCCATCTCACGCAATTTCAACTTCATCGGCCAAAATGAGCTAGTAGATTTTTTTGTGCTTTCCTGGACAGCTGCCGATTTTGGATGACCTTAGCGTTCAGCATTATTTGTGTCTGTACAGCCGCGTTTAAAATCAGCATACTACCTTTTAACCGTTGTTTCCGACGGAGCAGAGTCCATATAACACTTATCAAGCCATTGCTTTGCTTGAACCGTATTTTATTTCATCGAAAAGCAATGCTTTATCAACACACAAAATTCAGATGTTTCCAGTGTTTTGAAAATTTGCAAAATAGTTTCACTGAATCTGTAATTTGTAAACTAATACTCCTTCTGGACCCACATTTCGTCATATTCTATTTGAAGGCATGTGACAAAATCCATACGACTATACAAAAGTCATATGGATTTTTATTAGTGGCGCCCTTTATATGTCCGGCTTGGGAATAATTGAGTGATTTGTTAAGAGCCCCATCTTTAAAATTATACAAAAATGAAAAGAAAATACACATGGCACACTTTTATTGCGTCACCGCACTTTTTTCCCACGGCATATCAATCATTATCTCGACAAAACTTCTATTACCTACCCTGATAGTGACTTAACGAAATAAAACTCTTGGATCATAATCCTTGCTTTTTTCTTACGAAATAAACTTCGGAAAAATTCTGGCGGAATTTCTTTTTTGTCTAAGCAGGATTATTCGTAATTTGAAATGCGATCACAAAATTTAACTTTCGTTGTGATCTCTAGGTAAATAAAAAGAAGATCATGTAGAATGTGAAACGTAAGTAAGGACTCGAGTTGTTCTTCGTTAAGGGTTGACTCATGACATTTTTTGTATTGTCTGCTTATCTTGGTATTGAGCACTGTTATTTACTGCTTAGGTAAGAGTTTGCTTTTTGCATTATTTATATTTGTATCTTTGTACATATCAACGCTCTATCTACACTCCGATATTGAGCATTTTACGATAAAATATCTGCTTGTCAAAATGAATTTTATTAGTGAAACCACTGAAAAACAACAATCCTGCCGCTAAACACTTATAAAATTAAAAACTATATATATTCCACTCAATTCTCATTTCATCATTGAGTTCGCGATTAAGAAAACCCCAGAAATAAAAACTAGATAAACTCTGTTTTTTTTTAGTTTTTAGTATGTAATCAAAATTACATTTGTTCCCAGCTAATATATATATATATATATATATATATATGCGTGTGTGTGTGTGTGTGTGTAAACAGAATCAATACTTCATAGTGTCTATCAGTTTCAAACCATAAGAAATCTTCAAACCATGTGTTATTTTTGTGGCCATGGTATATAGGTAACTGAATTCTTGTACGGAGTCGCGAAAAGAGGAAAATGGATTTAAATTTTAAATTATTAACAGTTTAATGTGGTGTTTATTATATTTTTCATTTATCATTACAAATTTAAAAACAATTATTTTTTGCGCTTAATTTTACTGTAAATGTTGGCGTTTAAAAACAAACTTTTTAACATTTATATTATGAATTGTTTAGTGAATAGAACCATGATGTGGTTGTAGGACGTATAGTAGAAATTAATTTTTTAGTCAGCATTTGTAATTCTGACCAGTGTAGAATTTAATTGCAGTTGTATGCGTAAATCTCACATATAAAATATATCTGTACAGGGAGTATAAATAAAAGACGAATGGAAAGCTCTTCTTTACCAAAGTGTTTAATTTCTTTTTTTACAAAATTTGCCGTTTAACCATTTTCCGTTATAAAGTAGCTCAGGGAATGAAATTTATTAGTGAAAAAAAAAACAAAAACATATTGCTAAAGAAAAAAGTATTTCTCCTTGTCTCTATCGCTACTCTCTCTCTCTCTCTCTCTCTCTCTCTCTATATATATATATATATATATATATATATATATATATATATATTCAGTTTCAAGCATGAAACCCAGGGTCACAAATTCCCACCAATCCAACTGAATATGTTAGCTCTATCACTGATATTGAGCGCTTTCAAATAAGTACCACGCATATAATATATATATATCGAGTTCTTTACGACAAAAAGCCTGTTTGCTAAAATATCTTTTATCAGTAAACCACTGAAAAAATCAACAATCTTTGCACTAAGCATCATCACAACTCAACACTGTATGTATGTGTGTTTGCATAAAAGTATACATTTACATTATTTTATTATATGATTACATATTATTTATAGCACGACTTAATAAAATTATACTCTTATATTATTAAATTTATAAATTGATAATATTAACGAATATTCGTTATCTTTTTCTTTCGAGAAACTGTATTTAATATACTTTCTCATTGTTTCTGTAATGTTAAAATGTATGCGCTTCTTGTATGCTTAAAGTTACTTAATGTTTGACTTTGGATTTGGTATTTGTCTTTTCTTGTCAAATGACACTGATGTTTCCATTTACATAGTTTCTTCAATTTACTCTGAAGGCAACAGAATAAGCTTTAGTCGTCTATTGCAAACAGTACGAATTGAATAGTTACATTGATAGCAATGTAATGAACACGGATACTGCCGAGTAATGTACAAAAATAAAATGCAGGAAAATTTCGTAATTGCTTGAACAAATTTACAAACAAATCCAATGATGTCGTTATCGACATCGACAACAAGACGTCAAAGCCTGTGGCATAAAGTGGCAAACAACCCACAGATAACATGGTCACTGTGGTGTACCCATACAAACCGTAAGTTGACTGCGTTGCATTGAATATTGTAAGTAACATAAGATGAAACAATATCAATAAATATAATTATTTGATGACATCATATAATCTTCGTTTCCTTCGTAGAAATTGCGGAATCATAATTTCGGGTAAAATAATGTATACAACCACCAGTTAATGATAGAATATGTTAAGTACCCGCGAGCAAAAGTGGAAAAAAATTATGATGTGAGGTATTTCACATTAACCACAGAGGCTTTCAAAAGAAACGGTTTTTATGAATACAAAATCAGTATATACACTAAAAAAAAGGTGATTCTGTGTACCTACTTGGATTATACAGGCGTTGTGGATTAGGAGGTCCTGCAAAATCAGACGTTAAATTCAGAAAAGAATTCTTATCTATTGAACCAATTAAAGCCAGAAATCGATAAAAGGTGTCTGAAATTGGTCAGTAAGTAGTGTTGTAGTCCAACAGGACAACGCAAATGTGTGTGAACGTTTTAACGCATAAACACAAATATTTATTCATCCTTTCACTCCCAGGAAAGCAAGTATAGTGAAAGATGTTAGTGTGAGTGGAAAAACAAAAATAAACAAAACAAAAAAACTAAACAAAACGAGACGACAATAAAATAATAGGGATTAAGAAGACAGAGTTCGGAAATTGACATTGCATTTACATTTTTGAAGATCGTAGTTAACAGGAAAACATGAAGCCGGAAGAACGTGCCATACGTAAAAAGAGATTATTGTTACAGCTAACAGTTTGAACAGTGAAATCATGAGACCTAACAGCCAATGTAGTAGCGCACTTAAATTTGTTATATCAAAGTACCACGAGAAGATTTCATCTGAACAATTATCATGAAAATATTTGTAGAAAAGGCAAAGTAGAAAAGTGATTGAAGCCGAGATGCCAGATCAGGATTGGTAACGTTTCAGATTCTTTAGATTTTGTCAAGAATCTCCAGATATAAAACCAAAGCACCAGACCAGATGTGGCAGCAATATTCGATGCGTAGAGGAATGGTAGACTTAGAAATGTACAAGATAGATTTTGACGAGAAAAAGTGTTCCGTCAGACATCATGAATCTGCTTTCCTCGTAGCAAACTCAGCATCTGAATCAATATGATCATTATATTTTATATTTGTGAAAAACATAAAACCAAGAAGAATTACTCCCTTCGATTTTAATATCAGCCATGTTGATAGACGGCAAAAATGTTCTTTAAACTGATTCACGGAGAGCAGCATCGTTCTCAGAGGCATAGATTTTAATGGATAACAGACAGATCCTAACGAGAGATGAGTATTCATTTAATGGGGGCCATTCGGCCCGCGTTTGCTGTGAGTGTTCTCGAGGTTGAGCAGTCTGAAGTAAACTTAGAGGTAGATTCCCAGGACAAAATTAATGCAGGTTCAGTTCCAGTCAAAAGAAACATGGCAATAATATCTTAAATTGTCTAGGCCAGGTGATGCCAATTTCACTGTGAACAAAAATTAAATAAATAGATAAATAGAAATAAAAAACTAAAATAACACACAGGTAACACATCGCTCAATAAATTTCGGTCCTAAGTAATAAAACAAAAACCTTTTGGCAAAATTCGACTTTATTCATCAACATAGTCTCCTTCTAGGGTGATACACTGATTTCAACGCTTCTCTGACAATTCGATGCCATTTTTGTAGAAAGACAAGTCTTTGGCCTCAAAATACGAAAAAATCTTTTTTACTGAAACATGCTTTGATGTCTGCAAACAGCCAGTAGTCGCTGGGGGCCAGATCTGGTGAATAGGGTGGATGCGAAGTGCAATTCTTATAGTTTTCCCAACGTTGCGATCGACTTGTGACACGCGCGTTGACTTGGTGATGTTTTTCTTCAAACGCACCAATAATGCTATAAAATATACGCTATTGATGGTTCTTCCTTTCTCAAGGTAATTGATGAACAAAATACCTTGGGCATCCCAAAACACGGAGACCAAAACTTAAAATTCCATAATAATTAGAGCTATCGAGAAAACTCGATTATTCCAATTATTCCTATAGGTGAAACCGTCAATTGTTCTGACATTTCTTATACCGCTCGACTACGGAGTGCTTGCAGTTAAACATAGCACGAAGCAATGTCTTTAAACACACATTTCCTGATTTTTCGCAATATTTATATCGGCTCTGTTTTCGTATCTTTATGTAAACAATGACAATTTATTTACGAAATCCATTACAAAATGGATTAATTCTGATATATTTTTAATCTGTTTGTTTAAACAGTACTTTTAATGGATACTCGTATTTTAGTATATTCAGTGTTTCTTTTTCATAGTTAATCAGTATAATTATTTATGTTTACCGGCCTGAATATTCTAGGAATTCTGTTAGAAAATATGCCGGAGAACGCATATTTTTTTAATAAAATTTCTCGATTTATGGGGGCGCGGTCTATTCCTGAGATAATGGGGCGCATTTGGATACAAGGTTTTTGTGGGCTTCGAAAGACCATAAAGTTAAGATGTTCTAAGAAGATATTCGATGATATTCCACAATGTGTTTTCATTTTTAAATATTTTCCTGATTTCCTGGTTAAATTTTTAAGATAATAAGATTATTTTCTTGATTCATTTGGTTTGACATTAAACGCTGCTTTAAACAAGCACTACAGTATAATTCTTCCGGGTTAATGGCCTTTATTTAATATCGGATACTTATGGCATAACGTGATAAGTGACAGTTGCATAGTAAAGTTCAGCGAATTACTACGCATTAGCCTGCTGAATTCTTAATACTTTATCTTAAACCTACGCACACGCACAAACTTATGCCCACACACGTATACATACAGACGCCGGCATATACACGTACACACACACACACACACACACACACACACACACACACACTCGTGAATGCACATACTGCACACTCGTGAATGCACATACAATTAAATAAGATAAAAAAATCAATCATACCAACAAAAAATTTCATTAATTTTTTTTAACTCAATATATAAATAAGGAAAACGAGAAAATAAGCAGTCAAATTGATGGCATTCCCTGGCGAGGAGAGGGAGCTATAACCGGGGTGCCTTCTACAAAACTTTGAAGTTGGTGTTGTGGATAAAAGTTTGGTCATGTGTGACGTCACTAGCTGTGATGCGAAATTTGCTTCCAGCGTCTTAAATGCACGAGTTTGTTGTTGCTTGGAAATCTCCCATGTAAACAAAAACAGTTTGTCATTATCGTTGGCCCGTGTTTATAATATATAATGTTATTGACATCATTGAAAATGGCTTATGTAATTATGATTAAAATAATTATTCATCAGTATTGTAATTTTCTTTCTTAATTTAATGTTAATGCTTATATATATAACACATTGGTGTGCATGCATTTTATTCAAACGATATATGCTAGATATTACAACAAATGCCAGTGAATAGTCGACTGAGCTCTCATAGTTCGGCACACATCATAAATTGAACAATTTCCAAGATATGCAAATCAGTCGATCAATGTTTCTGTTTCATGTCGGTAAGGTTGCCAAACTGATGTTTACCCTACATGCTATTTCCTTAACTTTTCTTGTTGGACTTCATCCCCGTTTCCTTGTAGAACGGCTTTTATCCACTGACACTCTCCGAACCTCTGCTATCCCTGTTTAGTCTTCGGCCTTGAAGTTAGGCGAGAATAAATGATAAAATGATGGCTACCACAGATGCATTACAAAATGTATCAATAGAATTTTTATTAGAAACGAATTTTGGTGAACTGTTGTGTAATATGAATTCTCTTACGCAGTAGTGGATGCTAGACTATATCTTCTCAAGGTGGTAGTTACATAGACGTACTGCAAATACTATGAACAGCTATGAGAATACTATGAATATTATGAGAGCAACGAAGAACTTTTAACGAAAACGGAAAGAAAAAAGACACTTATACTTAGAATTAAAAAGAGAACATTGAAATTGAATTTGATACTTACAGGAAATACTGAATATAAGAGGGACTGATGGAAACAGTGAGTGATCGATTTAAACAGTTTCAAGACAGGAGTTGGCAATTATAGTAAAAGTATAAACACTGCTAAGTGCTACAAGGGATAGGAAATCGTAAAGAACCATGAACATCTACGTCCATATAACTTTCGTTAGCACTAATTATGTTGAACCTCAAGAGGAATTGATTGCTTAGTTTCCTCTGAATGTTTCATTGTTATTCTACAAGGTACCGTCTAAAGTAAACGAAGACGGGTCAGATAGAGAAATACGCTAACAACATCTTTGCGTGCACTGGACGTTTCCTCGCAGAGATTCAAACATTAGCACGCAACAGAGAGGTATAGAGGATCTGGTTGCGTAATTGGCAGCACATCTACTACAACACACTGTCATGTAATTGTCGGTAATAATGATGATGAAGATGACGTAAACAAATCTGCAAAGTTCGTGACATCCAGACAAACTTTCTATTTTGTGAAATTTCTTATGAAAATTTTCATGATATATGTTGTTCTCTCTTCTTAATAATAGCTTGTATTTTCTCATATTTCTTCATACACAGTAACCCTTTGTGTCGTAAGGGCTTTATTGTCTTACTTGTGGTGAAAGATTAAAAAAAGTCTGTTAACGTAACAATTTGTGATTATTTCAAATTACATTAAATACTATGCAAGGTAAGTGAGTGGTGCATGCATTTGTGAAAGAAGTCAGAAATTGATCGCCCTTGATTTGCTAATTTCCTATCAACTATTGGCAAGTAGGAAAAATATGTTTATCGATTATGTAAGTTGGAAAGAATGTTTATCGATTATGCAAAAGATTAACCAATATCCTAAATTATTGGACACTCGGTCTTTTTGAACATGAATCATTGAATTGAGTCAGAAGAAATTTTCGTTTTTTGGAAAGTAATTTTATCGATGAATGCATCATAACTATTAATCCCACATCTTGGTTAAGAATGATCTTCTTTAAGACAAACCATAATTTTCTAAATATCTTTATAGGAGTAGCCGCCATTTTCTACATTTTTAGGACAAGTCGATATTTTCTAAATCTATTTATGATAAGCCGCCATTTTCTTAATTTCTTTAGAATGAAACACCATTTTCAAAAATTCTTGACGAAAAACCGCCACTTTCAAAATTTCCTTGGAACAAGCCGCTATTTTCTATATTTTTTAGGAAAAACCGCTATTTATTAAATTTCTTTAGGACAAGCTTTTATTTTTGTAAATTTCTTTATCACAAGCCGCCATTTTCTAAATTTCTTTAGAACAAACAATAATTTTTTATTATTTCTTTTATTTAGCATGATTTTTCTACCTTAATATATTAAATATTGATCATATTTTTATTTTAAAGATTCAGTAAAGAAATAATATATCTTTACACCCTGTACATTATCAAGTGTTTTTGTCAAATTATCCGAGAAAATTAAACAAATTATTAAAGAAAGGAAACAATAAAGAAACAAAAATAAATGAGAGAGGAGATAATGATAGACATTTAATTTTGTGAAGACGGAAATTTATTGGAAAGCATGAAGCCGAAAGAGAGTTTGATAAGCGAGAAATGCCTAAGAAGATAATGTTAGCATTAAAATTGGGGATGCAATTAACCATTTTATCTGTAAAAGGATAAGACCTTGCAACAAATCTAATACTGGGCTTAAATTATTAAAATTAAATTATTAAAATACATAAAATTTCTTCACAAGTATTTATTTAGAATTTATTTCTACATCCATAAATTTCAACTGTAAAATGATGAGACCCAGCTCCCAATCTAGTCAGTCAGTTATGTTATAAACGCTTAGGCGATTATGTCTGACTGTACAGAAGATTTTCCCTCAGTAGGTTGCCATTACTTTCTGCAGTAGACTGGTTTCTAACCCAATCTGTTCTGTTATTTGACCCATAGCTTCAGGGGAGAGACGGATTAATACCTTTTCTAAGTGTATTTGCGTGCAAGTGAATGCATTGAATTCAACTGGATTTCGAACTCGGCTCTCCAATTTCTTGTTCTGTGCGAATATTCACTGCACCACAACGCACATCTAGTATTTTGCTTCAAATTGAAATACTTTATTTTTTGTAAATCAGCGTTAACTTAGTCAATAAACTAAAATAAAACGTTGTCCCCTCAATAACAATGCAAGCCTGCATAGAGTAAAAATAAAGCAGTCAAAACCTCGGAACTAAGTCTGTTCTAAACCATCTATATTTATCTGATCTTTCACTAACCGATTTCCGCCTTTTTCGAAACGTTTTGATAAGAAAAAAATGTAAACTAGATTGAAGGTTTCGTCGAAATGTGTTTCACATCAAAACCATTAGAATTCCACTGAATATATACGGAAAAACTGTCTGATCAGTGACAATAAATCATTGCAAATAATGACGAATGTATAAGTGAATAAAATATAGCTGTAGTTTATTTCTGATGAGCAAAACGGAAATTATTTATCTGCTCTGATTAAGGTTGAAAGCAATTCACTTACCTCCATGACAAAACATTCAAATTGTTAATTATAAGTTTTTACTTTTATCAGCACGCCTATGTGTTGTCAGGGGGTTCATTTGAGTCATGAATAACGGCTCAGATTAGGGAATCGGAGAGTCGACTACATTACATTCACTTACAGGCTAATACCCTTAAAAATGTTTGAATCCATCTCAGGATGGATTCTATAGCCTTGGGTTTAAGAGAAGGAAAAAACTGGGTCGCTTTGCCCGAAGAATAAAGGGTCTGCGTAAAGTTAAAAACCCTACTTGTAAAAATGTCAAGCATCACTAACAATAAACCAGCCCAGAACAGAGTGTCAAATCGAGCATTCATCATTAGCTCAGGTTCCACTAGAAGCGATGGGCTTTCATATATTTCGTTATGTGTTGGCCCCAATTTAAACTTGTATTATAACTAAAATAAGTCTCCAAGTATGTTTTGTACAGACCTAAAAGCTACAAAATCTATTAAGTGACCTCATAACCACATAACTGATCGCATAACTGAGCTCATAACCAGATAATTGAGCACATAACTACATAACATCTAATCACTGAGCTCATAACCACATAACAGAGCTCATAACTGAGCTCATACTCACATTTATTATTAAGTTAACACACGAAAATGCGAAATTGGATTTGGGATGCATGTAAGATAATTTTGACCATCTTACCCTTAAACATAAATGAATCAGCCATTCCCCCTAGTGTCAGGCTATCTATGAATTATGTCTAGTGTCAAAATATTGCTTCCTGACCTCCTAACTTAGTTCAGATCAAATATTTATTCACTCTGAAACGTATAAAAAACACAGGGGAACTCTGACCTACTGGAATGGTTAGCAAGCTTATCACGTTACATCATTTACAATTGAGTAATGAGTCTGATACTCACTGGACACGCCATATTTTCGATCTAGTACCACATCTAAATTACGTTTATTTGCGAACCTCGATAAAACTGAGTAGTGAGAACGATTATTACTGGTTATCTCATATTTTCGGCCTTGTGTCACATGTAATCGTCATATATAATTCCAAAAGTTTCATGGACTACGACAGAAACGGAATTCTTTGTGATATTTTATGTAGTTCCTCTTCATTTCAGACAACAGAAACCATAAAGGTAAATATGTCTTGTTATTGCAGATTATAAAATATAAACAATTTAACTGACCAGCCTTTTAGTGAGTAGAACACATATTAGACTTATTTGAAGGTATTTTTTTCTAAAGGAGTCGTTCTGTTCTGGATAAAAATTTTCTTGTCATACATGTATTGTCATAAAAGGTTCACGAGCCACTAAAGAATAAATGTATAAAACTCTCATTTTTGTAGATGAGAGTTGACTCCGAGTAAGGCAATAAAGCCACTAAGACGCAAAAGATTACTGAGTGTAAAAGAATACGAGAAAAAATATTTGGATCTGGTAGCGATACAATGATCTCAGCAGAAAAGAACGATAACTGATATCAAAGAATATATCACAATAATTAACAGATAATCCATATTAGTCAATTAATATACACCTGATGATGACCAGAGAGTACTTCGTCGAAACGTTGTGTCTATAATAACATTTATATCAATCAAGATATGAACAACAGTTTGAAATGATATCAATATAAAAAAAATTATTATTTCTAAATTTGCTTAAGGTAGTGTGGAAATACAACATCCTTATTAAACTGTCATATTTCCTTCTTTCTTTAGTCCCTGCTGTTCTTGGAAGTTTTTAACGCACGAGGTTTTTCTTATTTGTTAAATATATTGGCTTAAGACTGTAGATTTTTGTTTGGGGTTCTCTCTTTAAAAAATGCTAATACTTCATCAGATGACGTGAAATTATTTTTAATTATTGATTAAGAAAACGGTTGTATATAGATTATAGTTTAGACATATTAGAACGAGCTGAGTTGCCATGTATGATATTGATATGAGAGTCCCGATCATAACTATTTTATATCATGTTTCAGGTTAAGTTGATTTTGAAGCATTTTACTCTGTAGGAGTTGCTAAATCCAATATAAAAATTTGTTTTACCATACACCGAGTTATATGAAATGTTTAGTGTTTACTAACACCACATGCTGTTTAGGATTATGGTTTCCGGTTTTTCTCTTTTCCAATCTTTTCACTCTTACGTAGCCCTCTGCGCATCAGTGGGGTTATCACCTTGCTTGGGGTGATATGATTAAAAAAAAACGAAGTTATTGTAATGGAACAAGTGTATGTGTCACCACCATTCAGATTTCAACTCCTTATCTGTTTCTGTCTTGGAAAAAGGTTATCTTATGTCCTACTTCCTGAAATATTTGATAATGAATGCTGATTTCTGTTTTTGAAGATCGTTCTTGTACAAACTAAAACGATCTATGCTATCAGCGTATTCTGTTTGTTTCTTTTCAAAATACCTATGTCATCAGCATATTCCACTAGTCTTTTTACTAAATACCAATATCATCAACGTATTCCACTTGACTTTTTACTAAATATCTATGACGGCAGCATATCCCAATTCTCTCTTTACTAAATACCTAAACCATCAGCGTATTCCGCTTGTCTCTGTACCTATGTCATCAGCATCTCCCGCTTGTCTTTTTACTAAATACCTATGTCATCACTATATTCCACTTCTCTCTTTAGGAAATACCTATGTCATCAGAATATTCTGCTTGTCTCTTCGCTAAATTCCTATGTCATCAGCATATCCTGCTTGTCCCTTTACTAAATACCTATGTCATCACTATATTCCACTTCTGTTTTAGAAATACCTATGTCATCAGCATATTCTCTTTGTCTCTTTACTAAATACCCATGTTATAATCATATCCTACTTCACTTTACTAAATACCGATGGTTTCTGCATATTCCACTGGTCCCTTTACTAAATACCTACGTCATCAGCATATTCTGCTTGTATCTTTACTAAATACCTATGCCATCAGTATACTCCCCACAAGTTAAAGTATGTTGGAAAAATATTAGAACTGTTTTCTACCAAGAGATTGTAGCCCTATTACTTTATATCTTTACTAGTACACGCGGAGAGTATGGTATAAGAAGAGATTAAAATTATTTAATCGTGGAGGTTAGAAGTGGCAAAAGACCGAAAATATGGGGTAACCAGTGGAATCGAACTCACCAATCACTCGTTATTGTTCTAGCGCAACAAGCTTGCTAACCAATACACCACATCTAAGTGGATTTTCTAAACATAACTTAGATATGATACCAGGCCACAAGTATGGGGCATAACGTGGGGATCAACTTTATTACTGAGTTGTAATTGTTCTAGCTAGAGAAACTTGCTGACCATTACACCATTTCAAAGTGCGCTTACGTGGATTCTCTATGCGTAGCTTAGATATTGCACGAGGCCGAAAATGAGGATCGAACTCACCACTCAGTCGTATTGATTTAGTGGAATATTCTTATTCCACTAAATCAATGCTTTTGACTACGTTTGATGTGATTCTGTTTTTCAGTCGTCATCAAATAAATAAGATTTTGTGGATCGACACGGTTTCTCTATCAAGTCATTCTAATCCAGTAGCGTCAGAGCTTGAAAGACAATTTCAGATAGATCGAACCTTGCCGCTATATCATATTTCTATTCAATATGCACGTGATTACATATATAGTTGTATATATATATATATATATATATATATATATATATATATATATATATATATTAATGTCGTGTGTGTGTGTGTGTGTGTGTGTGTGTGTGTGTGTGTGTGTGTGTGTGTGTGTGCTATTATTGTTGCCTTAACCAGAACAAAAGGCAAACTGGATTGTTAGAAGTTGTAATAACAGGATATATACTTAAATCAAATACAGAAGTAGATGGGTGCTAATAACCCTGTATTTATTTAGCTAATGAGCAAATATATAAAAAAATCATATTAATTTCAGTCTGTCATGTAATATTGGTCTGTCCTCTAAAAAAAGTCACTCTGCAAAATTTAAGTACAAATGTAGATCTAGAGGTTCCCATTTTATGTTTTAGTCTTAGAGAAATTTGCAAAATTCAATTTTCTGGGTGTTAATGACGTTGCAAGAAGATAATTAGGAATAATTACAAATGTTTAATCATCACCATTGGCGCTTATGTTTGAACTTTACTACAAAATTTAATAATACTTAATCCAAGATATGTTCGATAAAGTTTTGTCACTAATATTTTCTACGTTTCCAAATCGTCAAGAAATCCTGAAAAATGTATGACAAGGCCTCAAACTGACACGCAATTTCGAGATCTTAACTAGAGGTCCAGATCTCACTATTAGTGACATTACTATGTTTATACACATGATTTTAATTCACGTATCAAATTTGCACAATTCACGTTATAGCAAACATATAGAATTATGTTTTTGAAAGAATCTACAGAAACATTGAAACTTTAGGTCATAAGTCACATGTAGTGTACAGCATTTGTCTGTTTTCGAAATCAATTTGTTCATTTTTTCCTCTTTGTCAAATGAAAGTCCCAGAAATCTTACGGTTTTGATAGCTTCGGTTTCACATTTTTATAGTCGTCAATTTCTGATCATTTGAACATTTTTCAAGTATCTTTAACATTCCCAGTGCGATCGACCAACACATACCAGCTTTCTCTTCTGGTTCATTCAGCAAATTTTTCTTTTCTCCTACATAGATTCCACTTTCCTTCACTATGCTCTATTTTACACATACGCACAGAAACACACATATGCACGCACACACACACTCACACACACAGAAACTCAGGCACACGCACACACACACACAGACTCTCAGGCACACGCACACACACGCACACACACATATGGTGGAGCAATTGGTAGCAGCTCGGATGGTGCAATCGAAGAGCAGAGTTCGAACTCTACTCGGATTCATTACATATATTTACTGGGTTTTATAGCCCTGGATGGCAATAAAAATTCGAATTTTAAACTTGCATAGGAAGGGCTGGAATCCGTCAGGTTGCCATCCCTAAACAAACACACTTCCACTGTGGTTTCAGTACCCAGTTGAAGACAAGGATTGCATCCCTGAGTATGAGTTACCAGTCATATATATATATATATATATATATATATATATGTAATAACAAAATGAAAACATTTTTTGTATAAATGTTTACATATAAATTACTATTTAATTTATTTTTGATTGAGATTGATTTATGTGTGATGCATTTTGTATAATATAGGGTTATGGATTTTTATGAATTTACTAGCATTATCTTCTATACACTAACATTTTGAAAACTAAAATCATTTTGCCTTTGTATATATAAATCATATCTTTACATTTGCCTTGACAAAGTCCCTAAGAGAACTAAACCCGTTTGTAAGTTAAGTTTCGCCTTTGTCTTTATTCATATTGTCCTTTTACAGATATACTCTATCTGAAATTTTTACACACACACACACACACACACACACACACACACACACATTTAGGTATGTGTGTGTGTGTGTGTGTGTGTGTGTGTGTGTGTGTGTGTGTGTGTGTGTTACTGGCTGGTCAGTGTACAAGTAAACTTTCCAGATTAGCATATATTAAAACAGATGCATATATGCAGGTAATTCTGTCCTGGTGTATTCTCTAGACTCCAGGAAAAAAGCTTTCAAGGAATAAAAGCAAACATTCTGATCTTTTCTTTGTGCGTTTCTCTTTTTCTCTCTCAATTTCTTTCTTTGTTTTTCTCTGTTTCTCTCTATCTTTTGTGTTGACCAATATAAATCCGAACACCAGTCACTTATTTTCGATTCGTCTTTAACATGCATCCGCATCCTTTCCTCAAGACATTCTTTCTGATGAGAGACATAAACTGAAGTTTCCCTTTACATATATATCGATAAACAGGACAGGAGTATGCACAGTAACAGTTGAACGTTGGAATCATTGAAAAATGTCATAATTCAAAAGTTTTGCTTTGACTAAAACGGACTTAGAATATGGTGGTAGAACATTCTCCTCGGCGACCATTATCAATTTCGTGTCAGAAATTTGGCAAATATTTAACAGAGAGACAAAATCAACGTAATTATTGTCTGCTTGTATCTTGGGAAATGTTCCAGACAACAATCTTAGGGCGTACAATGCAAATCACTTTATAACGATGTACAGAGAATGATTCGTAGATGACGCCGTTTCATCATTTTTCTTAAGTGTCAAGCGTGAATTCGATGCATTATTTTAACAGTATAATTTATTATTCAAGTTAGAATTTGGAACTTGGATCCGGAAATTAAGAAAAATTCCAACAAGGCATAAAAGAGAGAGAGAGAGAGAGAGAGAGAGAGAGAGAGAGAGAGAGAGAGAGATTAAAACAAAAGAGGGAAGAAAGAAAAAAGTAAAAGTGAGTGAAATTTTACATATATATTGTAGAAATTCAGCTAGTACCAGCATACGGCCATATCATTACCATCACCGAAGTTAAGCCTGATCAGTATCTATATGGGTAAGCGCTTTGGAATAGAAGACGTGGCAAGTTGGGCTGTGCGGCTGGTGTAATGAATAATTCTTTGGTATTGGTAATCAGAAACTCAAGTTTCAGTTTTCATTGGGTCATTTATAGTCACAGGTAAATTACTTTTGGAAATTTATGAGTTCACCTTTCTCTTCCACCTATGTGTTAATCTGTAAAAGCATTATTATCTAAAAAAAAAATTAAAATCTTTCCTCCATTTAAACAACACGCAAAATGGTTGATAAACCATAGAAAACGAATTAGTATTTGTCTATATTTCAGAGATGAGGTAGTATTTACAGTATTTATATTTTTCGGACTATTGTCCCCATCTTTGTTACTATTTATATGACTTTTCAGACTTTGATACGTCTATATCCACTGGGCCATGTGTCCTTAAGTACAAGAAAAACAGAATTTTTGGAGCTTATCAGTGGACATAATCCACTATAATATATAGTGGATATAGACGTTGGTTAGTTTCTGACTTGACTCTTAGAGTTGTGAGTTCAATACCAGGCTACAGCAGTGCTGAACAAGTAACTTGCAGGGTTAGAGGGGTATAACTCACGTCATAACTTCTAATCGAGGCTTTCTGCAAGAAATGAGGATGATATACTTCAGTGATTGTAATAAAGGATTCGGTTCGAAATTCCTAGCACCTGAAGAACGCCGGAGCGTACAACGGCTGAAACGTTGAAAGAATGGCAACACAGATGAGGACAATAGTCCGAATAATGTAAATACAGAAAACGAATTAGTTTGCTATTACCAATGTACGGTCACAATCACTTTATTTATGATTTTAATTCCCCTGATTATATATATATATATATATATATATATATGGTGGATTTGTTAGGAGGATGTTTCTTGATGTTATCGGTCTGGAAAAGGCGATACCAGCGTGAGGCACCTTTGGAAAGTGCTTGAAAACCATACCACGAATTGACTCAAGCCTTGGGTAGACAGCTCCCTTTGAGGAGATAAATAACGCACTCTTGCCCAGAAAGTGTAACTAAGGTCCGCTCAGCATAGTTGCAGTAAAAACCAAACTTGCAGCGGAACAAGCGTCTGCAATGGGGATTAGCTATCCGCCCTGGTAGACGGGTATCCTCGAGTACGAGTGGCCAGCAATTATATATTTATATATATATTATTTTACACCAAGATGCAATGGTTTAGTGAATATTAGAGAATATGAGAAAAATAAAAATAAATAAATAGAATAATAGGAATTATGACGCCATAAGATAATGATTAATGTTGCATTTAAATTTTTAAAGACCAAGTTGACTGGAAAGCATGAAACCAAATGAGAATTTCCAAGGCAGTAAGTGAAAGAGAAGAAACAGTTAGCGTAAAACCTGCGGTTATGTATTGTAATTTCCAATGTAAAATGATTCACAAGCTATAGCAACGCTAAAATACATAAAACCTTGGCACCAAAAAGAAAAGCTAATCAGAACAATTACCATTAAAATATTCACAAAAAATCAGTGGTAAGCTCTCACTTTCTGTAGGGTATGGGAAATAGACAGAAGCCGAGATACCAGGTCGTGACCGATAACGTTGTAGATTCTTATTTAGCAATTATCAATGTTAGTAATACCGTGTTATCATTAGTTATGACAACGATAATATTATACATACGCATATGAAATACAGACAAAACGAGGATGCAATGCAAGGCAATAACATTTAAACGAAAATATTCAACTAAATAAGAAAAACATTAAAGAACAATATATGTACTGTCATTTGCTAAATTGCCGATATTTTATTTTTGAAAACATTGACTCGCATGATAAAATATTTCGCCCCACCTATCTGCTTTTTCGTATCCAAAAGGAATACAGAAGAATTTCCAAAGAATAAATGGTTTTTTTTATGAGTTATTATTTCCTATTACTCCAACTATTATTCTGTGGATACGTTTATTTTTAAAAAAATCACCTTGTTTTTCTTTGGAAAATATTCGATTTACGTCTACCGGTTCACTCGTTTGACAGTCTTAATAAATAGCATATTAACTCTGGTAGGGCTCAAGTCTGGGGAAACCGCCGTCTGTTGCCCTAGACTCGCTCAGTCACAAAAAACTTTGTTTGCATGGCTCAATTAACCTTTTGAAGATTACACATCCCGTAGTTCAGATCTTCTCGAAATCTTCTCATGTCTGCTCAAACTTAAACTAAATAAATCCTAAGAAATCAATTGATTTTCTATCCGACACTACGTTTTATATAAATCTCTTTATAATTAAACGATTTGAATTTTTGATTGTGCTTTTTATATAATTTAGTAACAAATTATAGCTGTTAACGTCAACTAGAATTTCAAAAATTACTTCCATTATTAATATTGAGTTCTTTAATGAACTGTAACAACGTTATTCACAAAATATTCTTTTTGGTTTTTCATAATATGAAAATATCGTCAATATCCCTTCTTCTTTTATGTAGGACCATTTCTGGACGTAGGTGATCATAAACTTCCACAACTTCCTTTCTCTTATAAGTTTTGTCATACATTACCAATACCGTGCTCTGCCGTCTATTTGCTCAAGCCCATCAAATATGTCACGCGCAAATTTTCTCCTGTTCCTTTATATGCCCTGTGAGTAACAAATTCTCAAAGCTCTCATTCCTTAATAAGTGTCCCAGAATCTCCAACTATATCTTCCTGAAGTTAAGTATAACTTTCCTTTTTGTTTTCATTCTCTCCAAAGCCTCGTTGTTGCTCACATGTTCGGCCCATGATATTCACAGAATCCTTTTGTAGAATCACATTTCGATTACTTTGAGTCTCTTCTTTATCTTTGAGGACATTGTCCAGCATTCGCTACCAAATTAGAGTAGATAGACTAAACTATAGCCCGGTTCACACTCCACCCACGTCTACTGAACAGGTGAAGAGGCTCATCCCTTGTTTCCTGTTTAGGATGCGGTTTCCGGTTTTCTCTTTACCAATCTTCTCACCTTTTGTTTTCAATTGGAGTAGATAGACTAAACTATCGCCCGGTTCACACTCCACCCATATCTATTGAACTGGTGAAGAGGCTCATCCCTTGTTCCCTGTTTAGGATGTGGTTTTCGGTTTTCTCTTTTCCAATCATTTTACTGTTAAGTAGCCCCATGCACACCAGTGGCGTCACCGCTTTGAATGGGGTGATATGATTAAAAAAATATATATAGGAGGACATATATCACGTACCAGTTTAGTACACTTTTCTTGTCACTTTTTCTGTCTCTCAGTACTGGATCTCAGTGTCGCACTTTCCGCTTGTGTTAGAACATTTACCAGGTATTTAAATGTCAGTATCTGATTTGTTTTACTGCCCCTTACCCCGTTATTTGCATTCAGTTCTCTTGTAGTCTTTTCTTCTAGTTTTCTTTTTGTAGAAGTTTTTGTAGTTTTCTTTCCGTGTCTACTGTCAGTATTTTGGTATCTGCATATTTTATATTGTGGCCGTCAATGACTAATCATAGCAGGATTTCTAGTTCTCTTAAAATTGTCTTGCTGTTTATATTGAACAAATGAGGTAAGAATACACATCCCTGTCTTGCAATTCTTTCTGTTTCTGTATATCTATATATATTTCATGTCCGTATGCAGGGGATTTGCTGCCGATATAGATTCTTGAATATTCTAATGTGTTTTACGAATATGTCCAACAAATCTTTGTGGCCTTATTTGTTGAACGCTTTTGTGTAGTGTATAAAACACATGTACACGTTCTTCTGCATTTGTATTGCTCTTTTTAATAACAGTTTGAGCATAAATATCGCGTTTCTTATTTCGGTGACTTTGACGAACCCACACTGTTCTTATCTGATCTCTGACCTGATTCTGCTGCACGCTGTATTCACAAGAATTTGTTATGTGGCTCACTAAAATGATTGTTCTGTGCACTTAACATTCGTTTAAGGCTGGCTTCTTAACCAGTGCTATGAAAATAAGTTTGCTTAGGGCTTTCGATATATCACCAATGTTGTAGATTTCATTTATCATTTCTGTAATCTTGTTTATTCTGAAATCGTTTAACGCTGTCAACATATCTCTTACAATTCTGTAAGGTCATGCCTCTTTTCTTCAGTTTGGCCAGAACACTTCGGATTTTAATATTTCCAGTCCGACGGTATTTATGTATATTGCTGGTAGTCCTTTTTGTCGTGAAATATCTCCGTGATATTTGTTTAGTGGCGGAAATGTTTTCATTTTTCTAATGGAAGCATTCCGTTCTTGTATTTTGAGCATCCTGTTGATGAGAAAGTTTGTTACTTTTCTTAGTTTTTATGCATATCTTCTTTCAGTTTTATACTCAGTCTGTATGTTTATGAACATTAGTCTTTAAACCATTCTTTTTTTGCCTGACTGAATTTATCTCTCATTTCGATGCGTTGTTTTCTGTATTGCGTTCCATTGTTCTGGCATTGTTTTCCGTCTCCTTTACATCATGTCGAGAATCTCATTTGTGATCCTTGGGGATGATATCATTTGCTGATGCCAGTAAATTTTCTATTATCCTCAATATACAGACTTTCTGAAAGGCATGAAAATGAAAACCGTCTAATTAAAATGTTACCAATAATTCAGAACCTCAAAAGATTCACCATGTACAAAAAATATTGTTGTTTATGAATTCCATATCAATTCTGAGGTTGTATCTCTAACACTAATAACAGAAATTAATTTGTTACATTGTCACTGCACTTTCTCATTGGTTTACTTGTACGGCCTCTCATTCAGAAATCGGAAAATCTAAAAATTAAATTATGAAATCTGATCATTTAAAGTAAACATGCTATGTTTGTATGATTTTTTACTGCCGAAATACACGATCTCTCTCTCTCTCTCTCTCTCTCTCTCACTTTACTGTCTGTAGTTAACTATATATATATATATAATTTTTAAATATATAACTTTAATCCAAAAGGAAAAGCAGGCAGGTAAATCCCAATTCTTAGGAATTTCCCGTAGAAATGGCCATACAACTGATTTGAACATCGGAATTTATTTTATTTTATTATATATATATATATATAGCTTTTGGTTTTTTGCTCAAATATATATATATATATATATATATTTGGACAGGAAACCCTATTTAATGCAAGTTTAGTTAATTATGACTTAAAAGATACTGCGATTAAGCTTCTTGTTTAATTTTTTAAATTGTGGTATGGTCGGGTATGTATACCGTGTATCGTATCGATATGCATGCAGAAGTATGAAATATAATTATCTATGAATTTATGAATTTGGTTTAATCAGGAACACAGAGGAGGTGAGGATAAACTTCCGTGTGCTCAGCAAGCGTCTGCAACGGGGATTAGCTAGCTGCCCTAGTAGTGTCCAGCCGAAGAACAACACCACTGCATATTGTGCACTTACGATTATAGTGCGTTAAGAAACATGACGGGACGTGAGTTGGCGTAGCTTTAATGTAATAGCGCTTGTTTATCTTTTGGAACGAAAACTAAAATACAACTTTGGTCAGTTCTATTGTCACATTTGCATGACTTTAGTAAAAAGCACATATGTCAGAAAATCGAATGGAGTTCCAAATCCAATTGAGTTCGTTGCATTCACTTACGCACAAATACGCTTCTCCCACCAGCTCTAGGTTAAGTAGCTAGGCAGATTGTGTTTTATAGCCGTGACAGAAATCAATTGCAACGTACTGCGGAAAAATCATCTGCCAAGTCAGTTTTGTTTCTTTCAAGACATGATCATTTAAGACGTGAGAAAAAATAGCATGAATAATTTTGAGACTGTTCTTCAGGCATATCTTTAATGAATCCACCATTACCATCGATGATTGATTCAATAAAAGGTCTGAAACGTTGACACAACGGAATCAGAATCTTATAAAATCGCTTGCTTTTCAACACTGATAAAATGGCAATATTCTCACTTAATAAAATGACAACCGTAACACATATATAAATGAAGCGTACATCATTTTCTTGATTCTTCAGGTGACGAGGCGTAGAGTAGAAAGTGGGTTCGAAAATGTCAGCACACGCATCGAGGGGCCATAGGCTGCGCTCATCCGTCGTTTTCCCTATGTCTTCGCGGTCTGGGTTCCTATCTGAAATGCTCATAGACTGCCATTACTACCTATTTCTGCCACTTAGATAAGCGACTACATTTTATTTTGACACATCGTTTACATAATTTCAAAGCCCACATTGTCTGACCTTGGCTAGGCTGGTTTCAAAACAACCAAACATTTTCCAGATAGGGGAATTTTGCCCGCATTCTTAATAAATTAATTATTAACACTAATTCTTAACTTTAACTTTAACAATCAAATAGTTATCAAAAGAATGTCTATTTTTCTTTTGCTAACCAGTTTTGATATATATATATATATATATATATATATATATATATATATATGATTTATTTTCTTGTTGTTTCATAAAAATACACTTCTTCACGAAATTTATTTACCAGCTCAGTTAATCTACAACACCTCTTTCATAACACTTTTCGGATAAATTTCCGAACTTACTTGAGTTGATGTCGCTAACACGTGGCTCACAATTTAGGCTGCCTCCCTTGTCAACGATCAACTAATTTATTACAATAGATAGTTAGTCCTTTCTTTTTACTCTTCTGTATTGCTTTTTCCAGGAGGACCTGCACTTTTCCTTTTGTGTCTGCTATCTATACAGTGTCATTTGCGCTTATTATGTTAAGATGTCTACCAATAATCAATTCGTGTAGGAAGTCACCACGCTGTATCGGCGAAATAAAGTTGGTGAAAAGACGGGAGCCTTGTCTAAAGTTGCTATCTACTTTTGTCTATATGCTAAAATAATTTTCTATATTTGTATTGTCCGCTCTATCAAAAGAAGCAAATGTCAACGTCTACGTCATAATCAGACATTAGAAAGTCTGATTGATAGTTTTAAATAATGACATATGTTTTTATTCATGTATCATTTTCATTTAAAGCACAGTTGCTATTTTCTCGAATTGCACTAAAGATTATAATTATCTTTTTTATCCTAACGTTTCTGACTTGATTTATTGAACTTTCATATTTTACAATAATTTTCTTTATTTCTTTCTTTCTTTCTTTTTCTTCTTCTTTTTCATTTTATCATGTGAAAGTCTTTTGTAGAAAATAAAACTTGTTCTTTTCTTTCTTAGCTTGTGAAAGCTTTTTGTTAGACATAAGCTTTCTTCTCTGTTTGAGAAGGCCGCTTGTTGTCAGTCAGTTAAGTGCCATACGTGATACACGCTTGGGCGATCATGTCTCGAAAGAGACATGACTGACTGGGCAGAAGATTATCCCGCAGTAGGTTGCCATTGCTTTCTGCGGTAGACTGGTTGCCGACCAAGGCTATAGAACCCAATCTGTCCTGCTATTTAACCCATAACTGGAAGGAAGAGACGGATTAATACCTTTCCCAATGGTATTTGCGCGTAAGTAAATACAATAGATTCAACGGGAATTCGAACTCGGCTCCCCGCTTGTTGTACATGTCTTTTTAGTCTGTGGAGATCTTCATGAGTCTTCTTCTTCTTCTTTTTTCTTCTTTCCAGCTTTTGAAGGACTCTTGTTTCACATAAGTTTTCTTTCCTAATTTACGAGTAGTGTCATTATCCTTCTGTTTCAATGTGTTTTAGAAGCGGTGGATGTAACACGCTTCGGCTATTTTCGATTTCTGATCACCCAATGGTATTTGTTCTTAACAAGGCAACACGCACGACTTAACTATCTGAGTTCTCTTTTCGAGGCCTTATCCACTACACTACGTGTACGTCCACGAATACAGCATCTGGCATTTCTATATAGGTACAGACCAGACTTGACGTTGCTAAACTTAGAACCGGTATTCCAATATAATATATTCGCGAGCCAAACAATGAATCATTTCCCTAAAATTAAATTCTAAGTTTATTCATCAGCTAATATATAGTCGATAATTAAACTTAGAATTTAATTCTTCTCATTTAATAGCAAAGGATATTTCCATTGGTACACGACAAGAATGAAATAGATAAGTGAATGGATAACGATGTAGTTTTATATTCTCATTTATTATTGTCCTATAGCTATATGAGAATACGGTAAGTTTGCATGTACGAGTGTTGTAATAGATAATAGCTTACAATTTGCAGTGTTGATTTCTAATTCCAGTCAGTTTTATTCTATTAACTCATGAGCTAATACCATTTAGCAATCGTGAATCAAAAAGACACATGATCGCAGAATCAATGTCGAAAATTTTACGAACAACTACAATATAGAAGTGCAAACCAATATCAAAGCAATCAGAACGTTTCCATTTTGTTAAAATTTTCATATTAAAGGAACGAGCTCACTTATCCCTATGCACCGCTTTATTGCTAAACAACTTCACACATATCTTGTTAAAAGTGTGTCGTTTTATTTGAGAGAAAGAAAGACTGAATGAGCAACTGGCCAAACCGCCCTCTCATAATATCCTTAACTAACCGCCATCATCAACTTCCCCGTTAATTACAAATAATAATTAGATGAACATGTGGTAACTGGTTATTGTGGAATTAGTATATTTAGTGTGAATAATTGTATGAGGTAAGCTTACAATTTTATGAACAAATATAACATAACATGAATATATATATATATATATATATATATATATATGTTGTCTCTGCAAAATGTATTCCCTTTTATGATCTTGCAATTCTGTGTTCATTAATAATTGCTTTTTTATTCTGTTTATTTTCTTTTTTGGTATATATTAATTACTTTTATATTCTGTTTATTTTCTTTCTTTTTTGGTATATATTTATTTATTTAATGTCATGTTCCTCGAGGACGTAGGCAATCAACGCTCTTTACAGATTCCGTTTGTTCAATATCTGTGATTTGTTATGGCTTCGATACAGCAAAGGTTTCCCCGATGTCGTATCCACAGATTTTAATTAAGAGTAATTTCTTCTTCCAAATTGATTGTGTCCCGATTCTAGAAAGCCTTGTCTACATTTCTGTTTAACTCATAGCTGACTAATGAAGAGATTCACTCATAAGTTTCCCATTGGGCAACTGGGTTAGAATTAAAACAGGACTCGTTGGCTTAACTTTCTGCATTCGTAAACGCTATTCTACGCATATCATATTTCCTATAACATTGCTTTATTAATGATTGTTTTTGCTTTTCGTTTTCATCCTTTTTATCCTTCTATTTGCTACTATTTACATTGTTTCTAACATGCATAACTCGGAGTTTATATTCCATATTTAACTTTTCTTTTTCTTTGTTTTCTTTAATCTGTTTTTGGTAGGTAATATAACGTTGAGCTGAGTTCGATTTCCCGTCCAGTTCGTAACATTCTCTTTCCTACAAATTCTCTTTGAAAAATGTATGATTTCATTTTTTTCTCTACTCGCAGCTATGGGTTAAATAGGAGATAAATGCCAGCTCTCTAACCACATGTATCCTTGATGTACATTTTATACAACCATGGAACACCATGTTTACTATGAACAGTAGTTCAGTTTATATTGAGCTTTCATTTTTCTTTTACTGTTAGGATTTTTTCTTCTATTTTATTTATAAGAAGTAGCCTTTTACTTTACGAGGTCTTATCAATGGAAAGGTAAAGAAGAATAATTCCGTCTTAATTCTTCTAAGAACATGCTTGTGTGTATAGAAAATAATGATTCAAGACCCCGCCTTTTTGTTTAGTCTCAAACACCAACTATTTATTTACTGGTGCAAAATATGTAAGCTTTATAAATACAAAACAATATATTTAGCTTCATTTTCATCGTTTAATTTCTTCCTCATTTACGATTTTAATAACCATAAGAGCTCCTATAAGTATAGCTTTTAGCGACCCCAAGTATTGTTCAGCTGAATTTCTGTCTTCCATCTCTTCAATAAATTCTTATTTGTGAATAAAGTTGAATAATAAGTCTTCTACATTTTAACTGGCTTTATCTGTGTCGGGAGTAGTCAAATCTAATTAAAGATTTCACCATTTTATTTTTTATTCTACATTTTTATATTTATGAATTGTTTCTTTCATTGGCGTCTTTCAATTCCGTCTCTGGTTGCCATATTTTTTGTTTTCTTTAGCTTGTTTGGTTTCTTCCTGTTGCGTTTGGTGTCGTCAGTAATTTCAGCCTCTAAGACCACAACGCAACATCACAGGCTGCATCAACGAAAAAGAGTTTATTTTTCTTAGTCGTTTTGCTATACGAAAGGGACAGTTGTAGTAGCACTGATTTTAGAAGGTAGTGGAAACAGGAACTTCAGGGAAACGCATACGCTTACGTTGGTTTAGTATTCCACCACGTGCGGTTTTAGTGTGTCTCGGGATACTGGATGGGAAATCGTGTCGACGCTTTAAACTTTTTACGTCTGAGCGCCATTTGGGTTTTAAATCTAAAACGTAAACAAAAAGCAATCCATCACAATCAGAATTCCATACACACGTGTTATTCTGACAAAACACTCGCCAGCTTGATTCATTCTGTAATGTTCTGTATCACTCCCTTGTCCTTTTATCAGTTCTTCTTACCAAATGTTTAATAACCACCTATGGTTGATTTTTCAGTCACTATTTCAAGACTGTATGTCTCAATATAAATGAAGATTTACTGGATTCGTAAATGATTATCGAATACTAGCATATAGTCACATGTCACTCATGAATAAATGAAAAGAAGAGACAATAAAATGTTTTTTATAGTTACATAATCGATGGAAACACTCTCCAGATTTTACCAGGAAGAAACTAGAGGCAATAGAAAGGTGGTTCTATATAATTTCATGGACAGAGCGAATAAGCCACAAGAAAACTACAACAAAATGAATAATTTCACTCATATGAGATAGTAACTTTTTAAATTCCTTGAAGGAGTAATGAGAAGAAGGGTAATGAAATCTCAACACACAGGGCATATTGAAGTCAAGATAGATAGGGGTAGGTAGCGATCATATATGAATCGATAGTTGAATGGGTCACGAAGCTTGGCAAAGACAGAAACAATGCAAAGATCCTCGATGGACAATGGTTGTAGAGGACCGTGATCACATACGCTTTCAAGGACACGACACAGAGAAGTAGAAGAGAGAAATATGGATGACCTGTCTATTCTCGAACATAGCATATAGATGTCGATTGATACATAGAATATATATCAATTTTAAGACCGAAGTGAGTTGTCATATGTTTAATTTTGGTATAAGGTAGGAAACGGGTGAAGGCCTTTCGTTGATAGCAATAGCAAAGTGAATATGCCTCTCTGCTCTGTAGGTTACTTAGCTTGATAAGATAAACCAATGTGTGGAGATGGTAAGTTACTGACCCCTCTCCGAGAAACTACGTAACTAATACTACTGTTGAAGCCGACCACGATGAAATAAAGGGAGAGAAAGAAACCATTTAGCGTGCAACGCAACGCTGGTGCCTGAAGAATTGCCGACAGGCCGCAGGAAGCCAGAGATAACACGCAACCCTACACGTCTTGCTTCGAGTTGTTTTAGAGTAAAAATTCTCAGAAGGTATTATCATTTTTTTTCCTTTTTCAAACTAGATCAGTCATTCTATGGTTTGTGATGATAATTAGTTTTCAGTTCTAGGAACATCACTCGTTTGCAGAGGTCCCCCCCAGTGTGCAAATGCATCTTATTTTCTTAGGTGAGGAAATTTTTTGTTTTTAATCGATTCACTCCAACAAGGACGTGCTGTCACGTGCGCGCAGAAGGTTGTAAGAAAAAAGAGCGAAAAGATAGAGGTACAAAGGGTAGTGTCGGGAAAAAGATAGGTAAAAGATGGGAATCAAAGGGATCAAAGATTTCAATAGACGTTGCACATAAACTCTTGGTAATTGTAGCTATCAGGGAAGCAAGTGTGCGAAAGGGAGTTCCAAAAGCGGAAAGTGCGAGAAAAAAACCCACAAAGGGTAGAAGAGGTAGTTAAGTTTGACTGTTTTCACTGTAAATGGGTGGGAACTATAAATCAGTATAGTAACACAAGTAAATTCATGTAGAGAGGAAACCAGAGAGATAATCTCGTCCGAGTAGAAGCCGTAAAGATATTTGTAGAAAATCAGAGAAAAGCCACGCCCCGATGGTAAGAAAATAGCTGAAGTGGAACTGACAAATAGGGATCGATTACATTACAGATTATGAGACAATTAGATTTCCAACCAATATTTATAATTTGCAGCTGCTGTCTTAAGAAGATATATAGATCACATTGTGTGATAATGTAGCAAACATGAAATTAAAAGCAACTCTCTTCTCTTCCTCATTCTTTATAAAAATTCACAATTCCGTGTGAAATCCTAATTTTGACAAATAGGAAAAGGATTGACCTCGTACTGAAAGAAAATTACGAAGTCAGATTTCGCGATCCGATGTTAAATTAATTTTGTAACTTACAAAAAGAAGTGATTTGCAAAACTCAGAGAAAACTTAACAAGCCTATTTTAAAATTGTCTTTGGTTATAAAAACAGAAAGAAAAACGAAGCAATCAGTCAGATAGGAGCAGGAATTAAAGACGAGACTGCATGATATGACTAAAGAAATTTCCATCTGCCGACCAAGACATAAATTTCCGTCACACATCCGTTCTCCTTCTTCACTTCATCTCTCTCTTCTTCTCTATCTTCACTGTTCTCGCCACCGTTAAAGAAGACGACGACAACCACAACAAAAACAATAAGCCACTTTAACTGACTCATTAAATTAACGTTCCATAAGCACAATTTCCTTTATTGCTTTACCTTCTTTTTCACTTTCTCGCCGGCAATAAAAAAAAGGAACACATACTTTATTAGTAAACTGTTAATCTTTCTGCATACACACATTCTGCTACTTACGACTAAAAACTCTGGATACACTTAACTACTACTATTTCTCATTCAACATTTAATTCTTACTAATTGATTAACTACATACATTTTCTCATTGAACTTCTACAAATTCATATTATTCTGTTCTGTTAATAAAATTCCACTTATTTTACAAACGAAACATTTTTATTGTTCAAACTTCTAACCTTCTAATGAAAATCTGATAAACAAATTCACAAGGCCAATTTAATAAACATTCAACCATCTCTCTATTACTACAACAGCAGACACAGAAAGGCAACTGCAAAAAGTACTACAGAAGATAGTAAAGGAAAGTGAGAAGTAAGTACTATAATATTAATATTAAAAATACAGAATCTATGGCTGTCAGCAAAAAACGTGTCCAACGTGCGAATTACAAGTTGGAGATATCAAAATAAAAAATGTACAACAATTTGTATCTAAGAAATGAAAGAACACCATAAAACCGTAACACAAGAGGAAATAGAAACATTCAGGCGTAGCTGACCACATATGGATAGAAAAGAGAGATCACCACCAACTGTGAGGTGAAACTGAAAAAATACACAGAGAAAACCATTATAAAATACGGAAACTTAAGGAATCAGTACATATGGTAGGCGAAACATAGAAATGAATACAATATGGAGACCAGTAATACGGAGTGCTGAGAAAAGTAATAACAAAAAACAAAATTATAATATGAGATCTGGTTAAAATGGTTCTTGAGACATTAGGTTTATAATTTCCTAAAGTTCATACAATGATGTCCTCGTGATCCAGTGGATAAAAAACGTTGCCTTACTTTAAGAGTTGTCTTTTCAACGCCTGACTGTAGCTTTGAGTGTTTGGTTAAAGGGAGATAACTGATTCTAAAATAATGGGTTCAGGAGTTGAAAACTCCGATCACTTGAAGAAGACCAGGTTGTACAACAGAAATAAGGGCAACAGTGTAAATAATCTAGAAAGTGCTTTAACAGGATGGAAAATATGATATCGAAGTCCGAAGATACCGAGATAGAGAAAGCTAAGAAAGGGGCAAATGAAATATTTTGGGACGCATAGTGAGAATTTGGCTATCTCAGGAAATATTAAAGACAAAAGGGGCAAGGAGAAATGGCACTAGCAGGCCACATTGAAAACAAGAGAGGCGGATTGAAACGTTGAGTAACCTACCTAAATACCTTGTGTATATGAAACAGGGAATTCGGGGAACAATAATATAACATTGACGGTAAATAAAAAAGAAAATATCTCCAAACACTGTTTAATATAATCAATCGTCGCAGGAAGGTGTAAGCTTTGATTTGTCCTCACTAAATTCTGAATTATGAGATTAGCAAATTAGATATCTCATAATCTAATAAAAATTGATGAAGTATTTTTAGGGTACATTATTTGATAAAATACTATCTTAAGCCTTGTGGACTTTTAATCTAGCTCCGGCCCAAAATTAAATGAACCTATTGTTTAGCTTAGAATGGTAATTTTGAAGAAATATCTTTGAATTTACAAATTTACTTCATCTGATTTTTTAAAAAAATAAATATGATTCGGATTTTTTTTTAATCACTTCACCCCAAGTAAGGCGGTACCGCCACTGATGCTCAGGAGGCTACATGAGAGAGTTAAAGTTTTAGGTAGGAGGAGAGTGAAAAGAAAGACGAACCAGTTATAGGGAGTGAAAGAGAAAAAGCAAAAGAGGGTGTGAACACAGGAGTGAAGACAGTTGCGAAGGTAGAAAGTGAAAGAACAAAATACACGGGGTGATCTAGAAAGGACTGGAGTTAAGTGGATAGGAGATGAAAATTGACTTTGCATTCAAATTCCTGGAGGTTGTAGCCGTCAGGAAAGCAAGTATATGCAAGTAAGTTCCACAGTCGGGAAGCGCGAGAAAAGAAGCTGAAGGAGTACAATTATAACCTGCATTTGGTTGATCTAACCGGAAAAGTGTGGTACCTTTTTGTCAGTTTGGTTAATTGAATAAATTCTTGTTTAGGAGGCGCCAGTGACCTAAGTTCGTCAGAGCAAAAGCCATGAAAATACTTATAGAAGAGACAGAGGGAAGTCACATCCCGCCAGTGAGAAAGTAGCTGGAGTCAAACTGCCAGGTCGGGAGCAATCACATTAAAGATTCTTCTTCATAAGTCCAATTCCGTCCAAAAGTCAGAATTCGGCTGAAGCTCTGATTTAGGTTAGAAATTGAGTTCTTCGAATCGTAACTTCCGCGGAACATCAATTGAGCTGAATTTTTCAAATTACAAACTTTGCAGAACTTCGAAACTTTACGTCAAGAAACATCACACTTTAACTCTTGGCATTTTGAAGAAATAAAATTGATTTCCTCAATTTATAATGTTTTGGAGATATTTTAAACTGACTTAAAAACGGTTTATTTTAAATTTCCGTTTGTGTTACCTTAAATTCAATATAAATTAAAGACTTTTAAAACCCCTCATTTTTTTTTTCAAATGTTTTAAAATTTGAACTTTTAACTATTGCCTCCTCATCTGAACGCAAATTCTAATTTTGAATGTTCAATTACTAGATAAATGACATATTTTGAATCTTTGGATTTCAAAAGACGTATGTTAGAGAGTTTTCAGTAATACATACGGACACACAACATTTGCTGTTTATTTAGTTGTATTTATGTTATCAAGAAATACGAGTAGATAGTAATTCTTTTCAACTCACTGGTTAAAAAAAATATATAGGTTTTGACATCTTCTTGCAAGAGTCTGTATAGAATGTTACCTTTTTCCGTTTGATTGAATGCTTTCTTGTGTTTCGTTGACTTGAAAGCTTATACATTCACTTCTACTAATGAGTTTTGAAATGTTTCTATTTCTTATAATATAGCTGTCTCTAGTCGAATTGTGTACTGGATATTTATTTGTTTGAATCTAAGAATTTATTATCTTGTTTTAGGGGAAATTTCCTAAATTTCTTCCGAAGCCCGATGAGTAAAACGATTTTTCCTCTCCTTGCGATGCGAATATATCAAATTACAAGGCTGAACTTGACGTTAAAACTTATAATTGCTTTTCATACGGTCGACTTCAGTCTCTAGCGCTGTTAAACCTTAAAATCTAAGTCTTCTTTTATGTGCCGCGTTACTTCAAGCATTGACAATCATGACCCTCCACATCTTCCTGACTCTTGTAGCTTTTATTAATAACTACAAGGGACAGGGGAGTTTTGTATTTTTTGTTATTTATCCAAAACCCTGTTCTAACACTCATTTACTGAAAATCAAGTATTTTAAGCGATTTTTCCCTTGTCTTTTTTCCCTCAATATTTCCTTGTGAGTATCAGATTTACCAAGCCTTCCATCCTTATGAAGTGCCCCAGATATTTCAACTGATTCTTTCTGATGTTAAGTATAAGTTACCTTTTTGTTTTCATTTTCTTCAAAACTCTTGTTCGGTGCATGCTAACGTAAGTACTTTTCTGTAGAACCACATTTCTGTTGCTTACGTTACCATGCACCGAATAGGATTTTGGATAAATAACAAAAAAACAAAATTCCTCTGAAACTTGCTTGAATTGATGCTGATAAAAAAGGTTCAGTTTTCTTTCATCGACGATACAGGTAAAGAACAGTGAATTTCTTTTCATATTCTTTGCTTTTTTTATCAAAATATTTGTCATTTCTTTGATTCTGGATTCTTTCGCTGGTTCGCACATTATTTTAGCCTTTTGCGGACTTGTTCAACTTGTTAACGGATATGTAAATCTTTTGTATGGAATAAAATATTTAACACCGACCTCTGTGTACAGTGTGACTTGTATATTCTTCTTTCACTCAGTTAATTCCTTTGATCTTCAATGAAACTAATTTTAAAAGTCGAATCATAAGAAAATATAATTTCCGTTTCGAGGAATATATTAACATAGCGCATGATCACTTCAGCTGGTAATCATATGTGTCAGTTAATAAATCTAGAGTACACTAACGAACGTTATTGTTCCTGACAAGGATAATTGTCGACGACCGATCCCAAAACCTGATCTCTATCGAAAGAAAGTTAATGTTGTGCGCGTTGCGGGATCGTGGCGTTATTATACATTTACATTTTTGAAACCCTAAAGGTACATTCATCGGTCAAGCAGCTGCAATATGCCTATAAATGTTTAGTCGAAAATGCCTATCTTTCAGTAAAAAGAAAAACAAATATTGTTTTTCATAACAATCTCAGGCCGCATCCAAAAGTCTAACAAAGCAAATAAATTTTAAAACATTTTAGTCCGGTTTTCACTCACCTATTATATTGCACCGAACTTGCTCTAATTGATAATTACATTTTTGATCGCTACAAAATGATTTTATGGGAAAAACCTTCTTGCATGAAAACCAGAATAAAGAGATGGTTTTAAAAACAACATCTTCAGAATTTAATTCATTTTTATTTAACCTTTGCAATTTATTAAAAGCCAGAAAATATTTTTAGATTGTAAGAATCAGTATTTATCTCTATTTCTGTGATGAGGCAGTACTTACATTATTTATATTGTTCAAAGAGTTGCCATCATCTTTATTACAATGTTCTCGACATTTCGACCGTTGTACGCTCCGGTCTTCTTCAGGAGCTTGGAATTTGAAACTAAACTTTCTGTTTCAATCACTGGGGCATATCATTCTCATTCCTTGCGCGATGCCACATCCGGATGTCATGTAGTTATCTCCCTTTAACTCAACTCTCTAATTATTTGTTCCCCTCTGCTGTAGCGAGGTATTGAACACACAACTCTTTAGGTTAAGTCATTGGATCTAACCACTGCTTTTATCCAGTGCGTCATGTGTCCTTGAAGGCCGGTTCGTAGAACGACCAAACGGTCGTGAATATAGTAATAAAGATGAGGACAACACTCCGAAAAATGTAAATATTATAATAATTTTTAAGATAATGATATAAGATTTGTTAGTTAACCCATTGTTGGAGGGGGAATAGGTGGTTCACTTGGTATTTGTAGGTAAATAAATGTAACGAACCTAAAAGAAATTGGAACTCGGCTCCCCGATTATAAATTTTTAGCCATTATCCATTACACTACAAGCACATCCAAACTTACTGTACATTACTGTCCTGATCGACGTTGCTTAACAGAGGTGATCATACTGGAACCAGTCTTTTAGCCTGATGTGACTGTAAGTCTTTATTGAAAATGTATCAAAGAATTATAAACCAATACAAATAATTCTGACTATATAACTGAGTAAAAAGTAACTTTAAATTACTTTTTGAATAATGGAGTAATGCTGTTATATATGGACAGGAGCTACCCGCACTTCCCTTTCCAGTCTCGGTAGAGTTTAAAAGCGTTTCCGCGTCCCTGTAATCAATAATTTTCCACCCTACAATCTCTTTTCCACAAACGAAACGTCACAAGCTTCTATTTGCTTTATCGCTATTTCCATGGAAACGAACTACATTCGTTTAGTTTCACCAGTTCTACCATTCAGGACTAAGACTCGCATACCACATCCTAGCAGCTGATCTCTCCTTTGACCCAGTTCGAACAACCTAGTGATGAAAAAGTAGTTTGTAACATCCAGTACCTCCAAAATCAAACTAGTAAGGTTTCGATATCACTAAACAAACCATGAACTTTCACCTATCATGTTAAGAATTAGTCCTCACAAGAACTAATTGATGACCTACTGGAATAAATCTAATCCCAGACTTGAAGACTTAAAAAATTATCGGTCCCTTGAACCATTATGTACCTGGCTTCGCCTATTATGGCCAATTTTTACAATAACCAAATCAGACAAAAATAGCTGTTGTCATATCACAGCTGGAAGTGCCTAACATCAACTTTCAATTCCAACGGAGTTCAAAAGAGTTTACCTGACCTTGTGGGCGGTAAAGTATCTTCCAATAAGCAATATCTTTCTCGAAGTGGAAACGTTGATAGGTTATAGTTATTCGATCGCTAACTTCATGGTAAATATTCAGGTGAGCTACAATTCTTACTTCCAACGGATCAGGCCTTCACAATTATTCTATTAGTAAAACGAAAGTACTGTTAAGAAAAATATGTCCTCAGAACACTTACTTTGTAGATCACAATCTACCAGGAATTTTTCTATAGACATGATAATCTATCCTAAACCGTAAACTTACCATCATGACATCATAAAATGCATTACATAAACTCAACTTAATAATGAAAGTTTCGTTAAAAATAAAGAGGAGCGTGCTGGACTGCTATGTAATAACAATATTTCTATATAATGATTTACTAAGCATAGTTTAGATGTGGCACAAGACGGAAAGTATGGAGCACCCAATGAGGATTACTCAGTTGTAATTAATCTAGCGAGACAAGCTTGCTAACCATTACACCAAGTTAAAGTGATCAAATGATTTTCTAACTGAAGTTTACATGTGACACAAGGCCGAAAGTATGGAGCACTGAATGAGGATAGATCTCACTACTCAAATGTAATTAATCTAGCAAGACAAACTTGCTAACCATTACACCAGGTTAAAGAGATCGAATGATTTTCTAACTGTAGCTTAGATGTGGCACAAGGCCGAAAGTATGGAGCACCTAATGAGGATAGAACTCCCTTCCAGTTGTCATTAATCTAGCGAGACATGCTTGCTAGCATTTTCAACACATTAAAGTGATCAAATGATTTTCTAACTGTAGTTTAAATGTGGCACAAGGCCAAAAATATAGAGCACTCATTGAAATAACTTACTTCTCAGTTGTAATTGATCTAGCGAGACAAGCTTGCTAACCATTACACCAGGTTAAAGTGATCAAATGATTTTCTAACTGTAACCCAAGGCCAAAAGTATAGAGCCCTGAATGAGGATAGATCTCACTACTCAGTTGTAATCGATTTAGCGAGATAAGCTTGCTAACCATTTGACCAGGTTATAGTGAGCAAATGGTTTTCTAAATGTAGCTTAGATGTGGCACAAGGCCGAAGGAATTGTGCACTCAATGAGGATAGAACTCACTACTCAGTTGTAATAGATTTAACGAAACCAGTGCACCCCGTGGAGATGCCCAATATTTCTATATAGTAAATAATACCTTGAAATTACTTTACAGGTGAAGACATGAAGCAGCAGAAATCTTGATCTGCAGAAGAATGACATAAAGAATTAAAATGGAAATATACTTAGACTCAGAAAGTGAAAGCTGAAATTACTTTGAGACATAACGAAAACCTAAGGTTTTGAGATACTGGCACACTCAGGATATTTGAACTCAAGAGCGGCAGAGAGAAATATCTGTGACTTATCATTTACTTCATTTAACTTTCAGCAAAAGTTGGAAATTGGATTGGCAAGTTGCAAGACGAGGCTGGACATTACACTTTTTCTTTCAACATTTTCCTGTGCATGTATTTTGTTTCTTTGTCATTTATTTCTTTTTACGCCTTCTACTTTATCTGTTTTTTTATTTATATATTTCATTTTTATTTATCTGTTTTAGTGTGCGTTAATATTATCAATTATTTTGTCTTTTCATAAATCGACATTTTTTCCAGAACATTCTAATCGTTCTTTCGTTTACCTAAACCATTATCGAACCTTCTTGGGTTTTTTCTTTTGACAGGTAAAACCTTTATTTGCCGAAACAAAAGTACACATATTAGATAGATAGATAGATAGATAGATAGATAGATAGATAGTAAAGAAACAGGGTAAATAGATAGATAGATTTATGTCTAAAAGAAGCAGAGGACAGTTCGTTTTTCTCGCCTGTCAAGTTGATGTCCTTGCAAACACTTAAAGACGACAGAATCACCCACTCACAAAATGTCGATCCTGAGCGGGTAAATCGTTTTTCGAATGGCTTCCTCTCCGTTTATTAAATGGAAATATCTTCTATTTAGAATCGTTGAGAAAATTAAATATGGAAACATGCAAAACCACACCTTCTTTCTTCTATATGTGCATTTATATATATGCATACATACGCGGATTATGCATACTCTTTTTCTCTAACACACACACTCACACGCAAACATAAATACATATGTATGTGCATGTATGGGGTGCGCTGTATAAATGGTCGTCTAAATGACGAAAAAATGAAAATAAATCTGAGATTTTATTTGAACAGATAGATTTACTAAAAAGACACAAAAATATATTGAAATATCCTGATAGTAAATTTAATCAATAAAATCGCCACTGGCTTCAAATCGGCTCCAAACGACGTCGGAGTTTCCTGAATCTCTTCTGAATGATCTCCTTGTGTAAGTTTGTGAATGCTGCCATAATCTTTGCCTTCAGTTCATCTTTGATGCTGAAAGAGTTTTTTGATCTCTTGCTCAACTGTGTCCCACACATAATAATCAAGGGGTTTGCAGTCTGGAGAGTTATGTGGTGAGATGTAAAGGTTCATGTGGTCGCAGAAATTCATTGACAGCCATGACTATGTTCTTTTGCTAGTGTGACATAGTGCAAAGTCCAGCTGCAAGACATTGTGTCTTCCAGCAGCCACCCTCTTAACCTAGGGTATACATTATATCTTCAAAGCCTAGTGATCACTCTAAATGCCATGACGTTGACTGGATATATCATCCAACTCATTCCGAATCCTCTGCACGGTCCTCAGATTTACACGTAAACAATATGAAATATATTAGAGCTTCCTGTGCGAACACCACGCAGTACAGCCTATCGTTTCTAAACTTCTGGTGGTTTTTCTCACAGACGGTGCCCAACTGACCCTACTATGCTGTACAGTCGACAAAATAAAAAACAAACAACGCGTATGCCCGAAATTAAAAATATAAAATGGCGAAAATTTACCTATCCTGCGACTCGTGCATGCATATATATATATATATATATATATATATATATATATATATATATATATATATATATAGTGTATATATAGTGTATCAAGGCAGCATACACTGTTAAATATAAGAGACAATGAATGTCTGTTATGTTTAATCGTGAGCCGTGCTAATCTTATTTTGGCTTTAATTTTAGGTGAAAATAAAGACAAAAGTTCTCTAAAATTTGGATATTTTTTTATTAAGTTGGTTCTAAGCTCACATTAAAACATAATAGAGTTTCATTGTCTCTTATATCTAACAGTATATATATATATATTATTGGATGATTAAAAAATATCTTGCTATTTTTTAACTTCTTCAATTGCTGTATTTACATTATTCGGACTATTGTCCTTATCTTTGTTGCCATAATTTTATCCCACTATCTTCAAACGTAACTGTTGGATCTCAAGGCCTTGGTAAACTATTTATAGGAGGGATTGGTATGTCCCGCATATTATCTGAATAAGTCGCTTTCAAGTGATTCTCCAACTCCTCTTGTGGGGTATCAATTTTGCCGCTCTTTGCTTCCACGAAAAGTTTTTTAGCAAAAGCATGCGGATTTATAAAGAAATATCTCCGAAACTGCCGCTTTTTACTCCAATGCTTGCTTTGATTCTCAGTTCTGGATATCACTAGAATCTTTCTTCTGATATCATTCATGAGTTCTTGAAGTCCTGCCCTTTCATGAATTGAAGCTTCTTTAAAACGGCTTTTCAGTAACCTTTGTTCTCGTAACTTTCCTTTCTGGACTTGTCGTCGGTTTGGTCGTTTTTCCTCCTTTTTCTTTTTCTTCTCCGTCTATTTCAAACTTGACGTCCATTAAAATAACATTTAAAATAATAAAAATTCCTTTCATTCTTTTCACACACACACACACACACACACACACACACACACACACACACACACACACATATATATATATATATATATATATATGTTTTATAAATATTGCGTTTAAACATGAAACAGCCTGTCACCGCTGGATGTTCACCTTAATGCACACATTCTGTCTGTCTGTCTGTCTGTCTCTCTCTCTCTCTCTCTCTCTCCATATATATATATATATATATATATATTGCTTAAACGTTATTTTTAGAGCACATTCATATTTCATCAGAAGCTCTGTTTATTTATCAAATAGTTGTTGTGTTTTTTCGTCTATGTACTAAATATCCAAGAAACCTTATTAAAGAAAAATATCCACTCTCGGACAGGATAAGTAATAAAACATTATTGGATTAATAAAAAAGTCTATTCATTTCCACACACACACGCTCACAAACACACACAACTTGGCCATACTCTCTCAGCAGACCTCAACTAAAGTGACTATATTGAATTCATAAATCCGTTACTAAGAAGATAGTTTCACTGTGTAGGGCCAGGAAGCTTTTCCCGTCTGAATCTAACCTGCACATATATAAATCTGTGTATTGAATACTACTGCCACATTTGGTAGGGTGCCACTGCTATTCAACTCGGTGTTCTTGACAAAATCTAAAGGAGAACCTGTAATGTAATCGATCCCGACTTGGCAGATCAGCTGCAGTCACTTTCTCACCGGTGTAATGTGCCTTTCCTGTGTCTCTGCTACAAATAATTTCACATCTTTTGCTCTGACGAACGTAGCTCACTAATGCACTCTATGTATGAATTTACTCGAGTTACTAGACTAGCAACTAGGTCCCACCCTTTTAAAGTGAAGCCAATAAAATGTAACCGCAACTTCTACTCCAGTAGCTTCTTTTCTCGCACTTCCTGCCAGTGGAATTCCCTTCCGTATACATGCTTCCGCGACAGCCTCAATCTCCAAGAATTTAAATGTAAGCTCAATAGTCATTTCCTATCTTACTGATTCTTTCTGTCATACTCTTTTCTCACTCCACTGCACACTCATCACACTAGTATTCTCATCCTTCTCTGACCCGTTTCCTGACACCCACTATTACCTCTCTCTCTTTCTCATCACTTTACTCCTGTGTAACTCCCTGCGCACCAGTGGCAGTAAAACTCCATTGTTTATGATGAAATTATTAATATATATATATATATATATATATATATGTTGGTTGTTGGTTAATATGTTCTTAAAAGTTGGTTCAGAGTGGTATAAGGAAGTTAATGTAAAATTGGAAATAAAAGAAGAAATGAAGTGTTGAAATGATTGACATGAAATCTACGTCTCGAAATAGGAACATGCTATTTATTTTCTTACAAAATTATTACTTTTCAAATCAAAATTATACTATTTCTATCGGGACGTGACGTAACGCTTCAACGCGAATCTAAAGAGTAGCATTTATCTGTGATTATTGCCTTTCTCTATAATTCTTTTGTACATGCCTTCCGTTTTACTTCTTTTTGACACGAAAATTTCCACTTTTCCTTATTTATCTCTTTTTATTCTTTACTCTTTCTTTGTTTCTTCCTTTTTTATTACTCTTTTTTACATTCTATCTCCTTTCCTTTTGAAAGGAGAATTTTCTTCTTTTTTTCAATAATCATCGTCTTTTTTCATTTATCTCTTTCATTCTTTCTTCTTTTTTATCACTCTTTCTTTCTTTGACTTCTTTAGGAAATGATTGTTACAAATTTTTCCTATTCCTTCTATGTCATTATTTCTTTCTTCTTTACTTATAACTCGTTCTTCTATTTGTTTCTTTTTAAAGGATTTCTACATCTTTTCCTCTGTATCTCCTATGTCTTTCTTTCTTTATTTTTCTTATGACTGCGAAATTCTTTAATGTTATCTACGATCATCTAGTACCAGCTCGAGGAATACAACTAGAAATGAGCCAAACAGGATACCTGTTTCAGACCTCTATTTATCTTTCAAGAATCACAGAGTGTGTCATATTTAGGTTTTGACATCGATGTCGATTTATCCTGTCTTAACATATTTCTGTATTTTTCATTTGTGTGTGCGTATATATATATATATATATATATATATATATATATATATATATATATATATAAGAAAACCAAAAGCGTTCTTTTATAAAATATATCATATTTTATTTTTTATCTTTATTTTATATAAAATATAAAGAATAAAAAATAGAATACATATATGAAAAATAAAAATATATTTCATAAAAGAACATCTGCGGTTACTCTTCTTATTTAAAATTTACAATTTTCTTTCGTTAGAACCACTATAACATCCCCATAGTATATATATATATATATATATATATATATATATATATATATATATATATATATATAATTAACGTTATACCTCACAAAACATATATCGATTTCTTTACTGAAATAGCATAATGCGTGTTTTCAGTTTATTTTCATTTGAAGTATAGACTAAAATAATTGAGATCTACTGTTAAAACTACTATAGAATGGACATGTGAGCAACTAGGAAGTTCACAAGGAAAGACAATCCTAATTAAACTAGAAAGACAATCCTAATTAAAATCAGAAATTGACATTTCTATGACACATTATGGGGAAAAGCGACTTGGAGATCCTTATATTGCCGGCGTACTAAATTATCCAACACACCACCTGCACATCCAAGTTTACAGTGCAGGGTGTCCCCAAGCTGTCAACCATTTAGTTACTGACCATACTCGACTTTACTTAATTAAGGTGATCGTACGAGAACTAGTGTCAATGTGATGTGAACTAATCCCTTTTTCAAAATGCATCGAAGCGTTTGAAAGGCACGGTCCACCAGCGGACAGACGTAAAATCAAGCTCTCTTATGATTCTGAAGAAGCAATTCTGACCTCAAAATATTAATGAGTAATAAATAGGTAATACCCAACACCTTTGTTATCTTCCTTTATTATACTAAACGCATTGTGATACCCTTCAAAAACCTACGCATACACCATATATATATATATATATATATATATATATATATATATATATATATATATATATATATATATATTATGAAAGCTAAGGTGAATTTAAATTGAACACAAGTAAATGGTAACTTACGTGCAGGAGCTACCCGCTTTTAGATTGAGTCCAAAAGTGTCTCCAAGTCCCTGTAGATAATGGATTTTTCCAATCCCCAACCTTTTTTCCACAGACGAAACGTCACATGCTTCTATTTGCTTTATCACTATTTCCATAGAAACGAACTACATACCACGTTTATTGTAGCGTACCAACTTCATTCCTTTTGGATTCCATTGGTGTGATGTATGTTCCACTTGAATAACTTCTTCTAATGAACCTCTACTTCGTGGAACAAAATCCTTAGAGGGTTCCCTATGACTCCAACCAAGAAGGAGACATAGAGAGAAATAACGAAATACTTCCCAAATAAATCTCTGATTTTATTAGAGCAGTGACAAAGATTGGTTGTTTTTATTTAGTGGCATATCAACACCTCTATGGATCATTTAATACTGAAATCTAAATATTTTGTACATAATTTTTGTTTGAGATAATAAACATTATAGTGATATAATTCTTACTAATTAATATATAGCTATGGGGAAAATAGTTGGATTCATACCTTTCCAAAGTTTATATGCGCGTAAGTGAGTTTAATGAATTCATCTGAACTTGTTTTTCAGAATAAAAATTTTGTACCATTTTTTATTATATAAGCCCTACATTAAATCATGCAGCACCTGAAATTGCCATGCGGTCGCCAACCTAGGAACTGATTTCTTACCTTCGAAGGTCTTACGGGAGTATGTGTTTCAATGTGACGTGCTTTTTTAGACTAGCAGTAACAAAGACGGATGGCAAAATGCCAAAACTTGCTTAGGCCTGAAAGGAACAGAAAGTTGTCGGGAGATATAACAGGATAGTAGACTTGTAAATGTGCATGATGGATTCGGAAGAGAAGAACTTACTGGCCCGACACAGGGACCAGACATTCGTAGTAGTGCATGCAGCTATTAATTCAATGTAGTCGTTCCAATTAAGGTCAGCTGTGAGAGTAAGGCCGAGGAGGCGAAGTGTGTTGCTCTCAGGGAGTCTAGTGTCATCCATACTGATGGCAAGTAGGAAAGGTTGTTTATGATGGTTAAAGGATAACAGCTTCGTTCTGGAAGCATTAAATTTTACGAGCCATTTCTTACCACAGTCTACCACTGACTGGATGTCCTGAAAGTATATGACACATTTAGCAGATCCCAAAACCCCAGCATCACTCACTTCTTCAAAAAATAATTTATAATTCATTTTTATTCAGTTGTATAGTCACCATTATATGTAATGATTTGTAACTCTTCGATACATTTTGAATAAGGTCATACGTTTACATCACGTTGAATGATGACTGTTTTAAGGACAAAATAATAAAGTGGAATCGTTATTTTATAACAAAACAATGCGCCGAGTTTTCTTTATAATATTAGAAAATTAAGCGTGAATTATTTATGATTGGAAATTGAAAATACGAGATTTATATTTTGCTGAGAAGGATATTTTCTCTTTTTGAAAATTACGATATCCAATTTTAATATCTTCTTTTTCTTTGTGCCGTGTCTCTCCATAATTTCTTGTCTCCTGTGGGACTTATAACTTTCATCTTTTTTGCCATCTTTCCTTTACCCTGCCCCACCTAACTAAGTAGGTTATGTGTAGCTTTCCTCTGTCTCTCCTACCTTCAATCTGTCTTCTGGGTCATTTTAATATACGAGAATGTCAGAATATTCTATAACATAAAATTTATCATAAAATAAGGAAATGGATAAAAAATGAACACTTTGAAATTCTAATAGAAACTACAGATACAGATGAGAAACAAAAGTTTGTTTTTATTTTTTTTATAATTGTCTCACCCCAAGCAAGGCAATGCTGCGCAGGGGTTTTAAAGATAAGAAAGTGAAAAGTAATGGGAACAGGTCACAGTAGATGTCGGAGAATGGGTAGGAGAAGGATGGCTACATTGGTGTGACTAGAGATGCGTGAAAGCAAAGGGTAAAGTGAGAAGAAGGATGGGAATGAAGGAGATAAGAGCTGACAGTTGACGCTGCATTTAAATTCATGGAAAAAGTAGCTATCAGCGAAACAAGAATGCAGAAGGGGGTTTCAAAGGCGAGAAGTCCGAGAAAAGAAACTATTAGAGTAGAAATTGTGGTTACACGTGATTGTTTTCACAGTAAAAAGATGGGACTTTGTTACCAGTCTAGTAGCTCAAATAAATTCACGTAGTAGGCGGGTGCACTAAGGAGCTAACCACGTTCAAGCAGAATCCATGAAAGTATTTGTAAAAGAGACAGGGGGAAGCCACATCTCGTCGGTGAGAGACAGACTAGAGTCGGGCCCTCAGGTCAGGATCAACTACATTGCAGATTCTTCTTTGGATCTTGTCGAGAAGACCGAGGTAACAGCAGGGGCGTCGGACAAGATATGGCAGAAGTATTCAACGCACGAGTGGATGATGGATTTGTAAATGTGCATGATGGATTCGGAAGAGAAAAACTTCCTGGCCCGAGACAGGGACCAGATCTTAGTAGTGGATTTAGCTGTTACTTCAATATAGACATTCCACTTAAGGTCAGCTGAAAGAGTGAGGCCGAGGAGGTGAAGTGTGTTGCTTTCAGGGAGACTAGTGTGATCTAAGTTGATGGCCGGTAGAAAAGATGATCTATGACGGTTAAGGGGCAGCAACTTCGTTTTGGAAGGATTAAAGTTTACGAGCCATTTCTTACCACAGTCTACCAATGACTGGAGGTTCTTTTCGAGAACAGCAGCAAGGTTTGTTTTGTCTGCATCGGCAGATTTCTCAGCGAGGCAGGAGTAAATGGTGGTGTCGTCAGCGTAGATGCCTACTTGGAATATGATTACATCATATGATTACACAGATCATTAATGAAAATCAGAAAAGGTGTAGGATCTAGGATAGCGCCTTGCGGGATATTTGTACGATTGGATCTGAAAGCATGCCATTTCATTACGACCTTCATTACGCGATTCGTAAAGAAAGAGCTGATTAAGTCAAAAAAAGCCTCCAGACATATCATAGCCCTGTAGTTTACGCAGAAGGCCAGCGTGCCACACTTCTTTCAAATGCTTTGGAGATATCTAGGGCAACAGCTCAAGCTTCACCGTTTTCATCAAGAGCCTGGTATATGTACTCAGTGATGGCCTTTGGAATCTCAGCGGTAGACCTAGCAACAGGCACTGGGCTATGAGCTGTTGACCACTTCAGCATGAATGATGTCCTCGAACACTTTGCCAAAAATCGATAGGAGGCTGATTGGACAATAATTGGAGGGGTGTGAGGGTTCTCCCGATTTGTTAAAAGCAGGAACCATAGATATGAGGACTCCCAGCGGGCAAGAAAGCAAGAAGCAGAGAGACAGTAATTGTAGTATTTGGAGAAAACAGAAGAGAGTTCAGGGGCACACTTCTTTAAGGTGATGACTGGGATTCCGTCACTTCCGCTCGCCTTAAGGGAGTCAAGCTTTTAAATTTTTGAGACCAGCGTGGAGGTAATGTAAATGTTGCTCAGTTGAGCCTCAGTTCTGGGTAGAAGTAGGGTGCAGATATTCCAGACGAATTAAGTAAGTATTTGGAGGAGAATCTGTGAGCAAAGCACTCAACCTTGTTGCTCTCGCTATGAGAACCTCATATTTATTTATTAAAGAAGATCCACCAGTAATCTTTGGAGCCAAACCTGCGAGATGCTATACACTGTTTCATCCTGTCAGCAAAAAAAAAAAATGCTTAGCGTCACTGAGGGTCCTCTTACACTTAATGCGAGCAGAAGCAAATAGGCGCCTGTGATCCTCACAGTATGGCTCAGATAATGCCGGATATAGTGATTTCTGTGAGCTGTGACGTCCGAACAGGCAGGGGAGAACCAGGGTGTAAAGGGGGTTTAAGGTGGATCTTTCTGGCTGAGATAAAACATCGCTGCTAGCTTTCACCCAGGAGAAGTCCGCAGAAGCACAGTCTTCAACGGGGAGACTAATCACTTTCTTCCAATAGACGTCGCACAGAAAATCTCGCTGTGCCTCCCAGTCTATTCTTTTATAGCAGTAAAAGATTCTGCTAGTCGGAGGTTCTTGGGGAAGAGGAATGAAGAGAGATACTAATAGAAACCACAGAGTTGCCAAGAGGGCAAAGCATCATGGTATGGCAGGAATCAGGAATAAAAGTAGAAATCTAGCAGAAAGCCTTGTCCTTCACGCATACTGGGGAAACGTGTGGGGAAGTCCACTACTTGCGTGAGAGACTGGGTCATCGCAAACTTCATGATATAGATACCAGCAAGGTCAGTAACAGAGTTTTCACGCCTGTTGGCATGGTGGGCATTGAAGTCACCAAACACAAATATGTTGAAGAACGAATGCGAGGCAATGCTCTTATAAATATTATCAGATATATTGTCCGGCAAGGAACCTTTGGGGGAGAAAGGGAATTGATAGAGAAAAAAGCTGAGTTTAGTAAAGTTAGACGAAGGCACATGTATGGATGGTCAGGAGAGTCAATAGAATCCTACCTAGCAAGAGGGAGATGTTTGCTAACATAGACTCCCAGGCCATGCATATAGGCGCTAGTGTTCTTTCTAAAGAGGGGAAGGTAATCCGGGATCGAGAAGTAAGAAGAGGGAATTGAGGGTTTCATGTTAGTTTCACAGAGAGCTAGGATGTCTGGGGTCTTTTCGCGGAGGAAAGATCCCAGACTGCAAAAGCTGGTACGAATACCACGGATGTTAGTGAAGGAAATGTTGAGAGGTTTAGGTGATTTTTGTGAGGTTGGTTTCGCATTGTATTTGTAGTTGTGAGTATTTATATTTATTTTTTGTAAGGAGTTGTCTCGAGTAGTATTGGAAGACAGCCATCAACTACAACAAGCGTAGGAAGGGAACTGGCGTAGCCAGCAGTACAGTGTGGCTTCAGGGCGCCCACTGGAGGAACTTGCAAGGTCACCTATCCATGCGCGTTATGGCAATACAAGAACTACGATAATATGCAAGTCTTAACGACAAGCAATATTTACATTTTTATATTATGTGTGTGTGTGTATTTTATGGTGGTTTACCCATGCACACATGAACCCTTCCAAACTAAAAATAAGCAGCATTCACCTCCCAGTTGCGTCTCCTTCCTCGTGCAGAGTGTGGCTTAGTTTTATGTCTGTCCGAAGACTGACATGCAGCTGAGAAAACTTATACTGTGGGGTTCCAAACGCCAGAGGGTTATCGCCCCCAGGTTTAACCTCTCCTTCGGGTGGGGGTAAGTTTATTGCCCGTCCGAGAAGGTTTGGGAATTTTTCCACGGTACTGCCGATAAACCATCCTAAAAAACTAATCTTGTGTCGTATCTGTTGCATGGTGGTTGCAATAGTAAATATTCTCTTCCACCAGAAAGCTCTGACAGCCAGACCAATACAACCACGGTGGTGATCTCATGTTGAATATGTTTGTATGATTGGATTTTGTTAATACATTCAATTCTATTTCGTCTTTAAGTTTTATTTCTGGCCGCTGACCAGACCAGAACAATTGATTTACGTAAAGAATTTGTCATTTTAACTGAGCAAGTTCATGATCACATCGACGTTTCGTGAGGACACCTTCGGATGTGCTGTCATGTCTCGGTTTTTTTCATATTTATATGGTGCTTGGTGTCATTTGATGCTTTGTTGAAGAGGTGGTCTTATTTAGGATTGGTTGATTTTCTTTTTATTGTTCAGGTGTTTGATTTCTTTTAATTGCTTTTTAATATAAGCATGAATGGGTGTCCATTTAATTGCTTTATATTGGTAAGTGGCAGGTTAAATACCTTTTAGTTGGTTTGTTCTTGTCATGTACGTTGACCTCTTTTTATAGTATTGGCCTCTTTTTATTGGATTGACCTTCCTCTTACCGGATTTTTATATAAGACCGCTATATATATATATATATATATATATATATATATATATATATATATATATATATATTATGAAAGCTAGGCTCAAATTGAATTGAACACAAGTGAATGTTAACTTAGACATAGTTTTTGCTTTTAGAAGAGAAGGCGTTCTTCAATCTTATGCCTAATATTTAACGTATACTTTCTAACTTTAGTATAAATATTTTTATTGTATTTCAAATTAAGTTTTTCTATTTCTAATTCATTAAACAATATTTTGAAGAAAATCAACAGAAACAACGAAAATAATACTTAACTTATAATAATAAATAATAATCTTCCAACTTTTTCTTGCTCCAAGAAAACTATGGAGAGTTAAAATCTATGATTATTTTTATTTATTCTTATATTTTTCATTGTTAATGATAATATAATTTTTATTATATTGTCATTCTTTTATTATATTTATTCAAGAAAATACATATTTTTAAAAGATGTGATAGACATTAACTGTTTTCTTTTTACATACGAGTTATTTAGCAAGTTTCTTTCATCCAAATATCTACTTTGTTATTAATAAGAATTACTGTATTATTATGAACATTTAGTACATTGTATTAAATAATTTACTTATTAATTAACGGGAATAATTTGTACCGTATTGATATTTCAAAAGTAAAATATTTTTATAGACGAGGAAGTATTTTCAAATTTGTCGGGAATGCATTTTGAGACGTAAAGTTATTTTGTTTTAAATTTTTTCTATTGATTCAGTATAATCAATTTCTTTCTCAATTATTTATCTTTCAAACATTTTCTCTACAGCAATATTTAAAAACGGCCTCGTATATATTTGATCGTAGTTCTTAATATTTCCTCATTTTATTGATTGGTTTCTATTATTCATAATTTAAAGCAAAATTAGGATAACAGTAATCAATATATAGTGATACATTTGCCGACGAACTTTTTATTCCGAAATCCGATGTAAAAGATACATATGTGTTTATGTGTTCTTAATGCATCTTTTTATGTGTCTATATGATGTTGCAGCCTGTATTTTCTTTCAAAGAAAAACCAGAGCAAGAGTAATGCACGTTGTTTCTAAGCTATCAAACCTTGTGAGAAAGAAAGACCATTCTAAATTAACCCTTCACATAGCTTCGGTAGTCTGCCACACGGTGTGTTAATGCCGAAAATAGAAATCGTACTGGTTGGTTAAAATCAATGATAAAATCAAATCTTTGTAACTTTTTAAATTTAAGTTCTATTATTCACCATTTTAGGGGATATTGTAATAATGATACAAATGAGAATTTTATTTCACAAGGAAGTCTTTATTTTGATGTCCAGGGTAAAATATGTCTATTCATATTTAAACTTTAATATCTTATTAATTTTAAGTAGATTATGTGAACCAATTTTGTGTTGATATTACTTTGATTTTAACACGCTTCATAATCTTAAGAGTAACTTTAAAATTTAGTAATTTACCTTATTTGGGAACCTTTACTTTTTTTGTTTGTAACAGCATTCAAAAAAGAAAAACTTAAAAATACACCAAATTAGCCGACTACATAAAACAAAAGAAAAAAAAGCTAAAACCCTCATGTAACGTGAAGAAATATTTAAAAACGCGAAACCTTGCAATGCTAGTGATACCTGCAGATTGTGCTATGAAGAAAAGTTGGTTAAAGCATTGTTTCCAGGACAATAAAATCTTCTAAATG
>JBBBDQ010028551.1:215000-225000 GCA_037127315.1 Ascarosepion bandense
ACTGAAACATAGTTCAAGGTATCTAATTAAATTAAAGAACCGGAACAAGTCTAAAACACAAACATAAGAATACGGATCAGAAATAGGCTGTAATAAAACATCCATTTACTGACAAGATGTGTCTGAGAGAAATCAATTTCTTATAGATTTTGGAGAAAACATACATTTGAAAACGCCGAGATCTAGTAGGTCTAATACAATTATACAACATTTTGATGAGAAGTATAATTTTATATATAAAAAGCAAACGTATTTGCACTTTAATCTCAATTCTACTGATATTAGCACACAAACCAACAGGGCTAAGTTTACAAAATTGTCAGATCATTCAACATTTTATCTCTGTTTCATTAATACAGTCATGCCTCTCTAATATAACCACCCCAGACGATTTTTCCGGTTTGTTAATAAAGATGTCATTTCTGACATTTAAAGACTTAATCGTCTAAAAGCGAACTCATCAACAAGTAAAAAAAAAAAAACGTGATTAATAGGAACGGGGAAATATTCTCAAGACAAAGAGAGCTTTTTAGAGGAAGTAGATCCAACTAATAATTTATTTTCTTAGGTGCGGCACAAGACCGAAAGCATGAGGTACCCAGTGAGAATCGAACTCACTTTTAATAGGCTTTAGTGAGAGAAGATTGCTAACAATTACTCCACGTTGAGATGCTCAAATATTTAACGGAGAGAATAACATCTAAAATTCTGTAAGCACCCGTTCTTTAATAACTTTTGTTGGAAGAATAGTGAAGTTAAAAAAGATTACATCTTAAGGGGAAAATATGCAGTTTCATCTGCATAAAACTATCTATAGGTTCCGTGGTATGAAGCATTTATTTAAATATTTCCGCGAAAGGTACCACGGCGAAATTATTAATGATTTTAATTGTATTACTCGCTTTCGGCATATGTTATATTTGACTATTTATTCTGTTTATTTTTCCGTTTCTCTTCTTTTTTTCTTCTTTTTCTTTTTAATATTAAATTGTACTTTAATCGTAGTTTCTGGTCTCATCCGAGTTTTTCTATTTCCATTTCCCGAGATTATCATTATACTATATTATTCGCGCACAGTTCTTCTGATAAGATGTTGGCTAAAAAAGGTCACCTTTTTAGGAAAACATGCGGTTTTCTCTTTTTAAAATTATATATATATATATATATACTAAATCGTTACAGATCGGATTTAAATTAAATTAGACCAGTAAACAGTTGTATTATAAAGTGTTCAGTACATGTTTGAAGGAAGATGAATATTCAACATATAGGAGTTTTAGATGAGAAAGATCACCTGGTGATGGCAACATGGTTTGATCTTTTCGGTCTAGTCAGGCGAAACCATGGTAGCGTAACCGGCTGATATTCTCTACCTAAACACACACACACACACACACACACACACACACACACACACACACACACATATATATATATATATATATATATATATATGTCAACACAAAATAAAATCGTCGGTGATGGTGGATTTTATAATATTTCAGTTTAAACTACCTCTCTGAAGATGGCTCATGTGAGCCGAAAGCTTAGAAGAAAACCAATAAATAATTATCCAAATGTTGGAGAATTTTTGTCTTTATTTTCAACTGAAATTAAAGCAAAAATACGACGTTTAGAACGGCTCATGATTAAACATAATAGACATTCATTGTCTCTTATATTTAATAGCATATGTCTAGAAAAAAAAATATATATATATGGTATATTTAGGAAGCAAGCAGCTAGTTCGATTAATTGGAAAGAGCAAACATTTGGCTTGCTATTATCTTCTTCATTTTTGAATAACGAGTTGAGTATTTTGACAGAATTGTTGATAAAAAGACCTAAATTTTATATTGTTTAAGTATTTTCGACCGTCACACTCATTTTTAAGAACTAATATGTGGTAGCCAAGATTGCGCTATCTGCATCCTGGTATATTTTGGAAAGGAGAAAGTTTAAAATAGTCGACGCTGAAGTCATTTGTAACGCTAAATGTATGTGTAATCATTAAAATGTTTAATTTCCTGATACCTGCTTCTTTTAAAGATGTATTTCTACATGCAGCTTATTCACAATTGAACTTTACTTTTTGCTTATATTTCCTATCGGAGTTTTTGTTTACTTCTGAATCCTCAAACGTCTATACGGTACGATTTAATTTAGTGATGACGATGTATTGTCCTAATCCCATGTTTCTCACAGTTCTCATTCAACTCCGTATTCCACGAGTTTTCGATCTACGTAGCGATACAAACGCAGGGTGGTGCAGTGGATATCGAATCGGAACGATAAATTAGAGAGCCGAGTTCGATATCCAGCCGAATTCGTTGCATTCACTTACGCGCAAATACCCTTGAGAAAGATATTAATCTGTTGCTTCTCTCTATCTATGGGTGGACACCTCGGCGTGGTGTAATGGTTAACAAGCTTGTCTTGCTAAAACCTCTTACAACTGAGTAGTGAGTTCGATCCTAATTGAGTACTCAATACTTTCGGCCTTGTGCCACATCTAAGCGGCGCTTAAAAATCATCTCTCAAGCTGTGGGTATTAAATAGCAGCGCAGATTGAGTTCTATAGCTTTGATTTGAAATCAATCTATCACAGAAAGTAATGTTATCCTTCTGCAGAAAAATCGAGACATGATCGCCCAAGCGTGTATCCTGTATAGCACTTAACTGATTAAAGTATACGAATACATTTGGCTGCATCATTTACTTAGCAGTAGAACCTGTTCGCCAAATGTCAGGTCATATTTACATAATAATGAACTCACGAAGCAATAACGTCAGAAATTTTTCATTCAAGCGGAAACGAGATTGGCAATCAACGTATTTAGCCGCACAACTATTGTTATACAGGAAACACTTGCGGATAATTTTAAATTATTAAATCAAATGGTCCTGAAGTGTCGAACAATGTAGTGTTTAGATGCGCATGGAAACCCAACAAAGGAAATTGGAAATAATCGTTTGGATTCTATTGTAGAAGCGTTTTCAAACGAGAAAAAATCCACCAGATTTGTGAACGTTTCTAAAATCTCATAAAACCAGAAGAAAATGTCTATTTACTTCTTTTGGAAAGTTTTTTTCTTATCCCTAAACTACAATTACCTGACCTGGAGTACATTTTTCTTTAACACGTTTGACCAATCATTCAATCAATTAGCCTTCATAAACAATCGGTAAACCAGAAAAATTTTTAGGGATTTTATTTTATCATATATCAAGTAACGCTTTCAGCAAAACACGAAAATATTCTACATTATTATTAATTTATTCGTCAATTAATAGCCTTGTTGCTAATAGACGCAGTAAAAATAAACTGCAGGAACTCCTACAGTAAAGGATAGCGAGAAGAAAGGTCTCGGCAATAAAAAAAAAATACTTAAAACGCGAATTGGAGATATCGAAATGAAGCTTGTACAAAATATAATACCTAAGAAGTGTTTTAAAAGATGTCGGAACAAATGAAACCGTAATATGAATTTCTTCATTAGAGAAATATTCGTTCTAAAAGCAAAGCAAAATATTAAGAAAAACGAAAATGTTGTTAGAAACAAAGAAAAGAATAATTGACTGTCATGAAATATCAGTCCTCCTATATGACTGTGAATGCTGGCCAATCTCTTCATATTTTCATTATTTCATGTACTATGCAAGATTCTTGCAAGATATCTAATACATTTAATTATTGAAGTAGCTAATCACTAAACAAACAACGGGCATGCGCGAAATTAAAAATACAATTGGCGATAATTTACCCATCGTACCCTGTATATATACGTATGTTATGGTGCAGTGGATATCGACTCGGAACGATATATCGGAGAGCAGAGTTTGAATTCCAGTTCCATGCATTTACTTACGCGCCAATACCCTTGGAAAAGGTATTAATCCGTTTCTTTCCTTCGGTTATGGGTCAAATAACAAAACAGATTGGGTTCTATAGCCTTGGTTGGCAAACAGTCTAGAGCAGAAAGTAATGAAAACAAACGGTGGGAAAATCTTCTGCCCAGTTCGTCTAAGCGTTTATCACGTATGGTACTTAACTGACTGACTGAAACATTTTTACTATAGAATTCGTCAGTCATATAGCGCCAAGTTTGTCAGTCATTTATCCCAAATTTAAAAAAAAACTAAGCTAAAAATAACTCTATCCGATGTTAGCCTCAAACATATGAATCGATTTAATAATTGGTTGTCAAGGAAAGTATATATTGTGTATGTGGCCTTGCATCATACGTGTCGATAACGTAACAAAATTAAAAAGAAAGAAAACAAGGTTCATAGACTGGTTACTAATCAAGACTGAAGAGCTTAGTCAACCTTATTAATTAAGTGTTAGCTGGGGAGAGAAGAGGTAGATTTATAACATTACGAATGCTATACGCAAGATCGTGAAAGTTGATAAGTGTTCCAATTTGGTTCTTTGTTTTTTCGTCCCGAGCCGCTGTACATTATAGAACCGTCACAAGTATCAAAAGTAAATGATATAAAATAAAAGCTTCTTTATTAATTAGGCAACGGGCATTATATTGGACATTCATGATTTTGCTACTGCCAGGTATTGGTCAGTATCTTTGGACTTGCTTCTGTAAAATGTAAGTGGGAATATTATATCATTTCAAAATTTCTATTGTTCCTTTTTTGTTTTAATTTTAAAAGCTGTTCTATCTATCTATCTATCTATCTATCTATCTATCTATCTATCTATCTATCTATCTATCTTTCAAACCTTGCTGCCGAGCTTGAAAAGGACCTCCGATCTGTGGGGGACGGGTAAGAAATGACTCGTGAATTTTAATGCATCCAAAACGAAGCTGCTATCTATTAACCATCACAGACAATCGCTCCTACACCCCATTAGCATGGATTAGGCTAGTCATGCTTTCAGCAAAATACAGTGGCTCCTCGGTTAACCCTTACAACAAACCTCAAGTGGAATGACTATATAGAATCCATAGCTAAATCCGCTGCTGATAAAGTCGGTTCTCTGGGTAGGGCCAGGAAGTTTTTTTCCGGCCTGAAACAATCCTGCACGTGTATTGATCTACCATCCGCCCGTGCACTAAATACTGCTGCCATATCTGGTCGGGAGCTCCTGCTATTCACCTAGGGCTCCTTGAGAAAATCCAATGGAGAATCTGTAATGTGATAGATAGCGCCTTGGCAGCTCGGATACAGTCACTTTCTCACTAGCTCAATGTGGCTTCCCTGTGTTTCTTCTACAAATACTTTCACGGCATCTGCTCTGATGAACTTAGCTCACTGGTGAATTCTATATATAAATTTACTCGAGCAACAAGATTAGCAACATCTCCCACCCTTTTACTGTGAAACCAATAAATTGTAAACGCAAATTCTACTCCATCAGCTTCTTTTCTCGCACTCCCCGCCTGTGGAATTCCCTTCCATTTACTTGCTTTCCCGACAGCTATAACCTCCAAAAATTTAAATATAAAGTCAATAGTCATCTCATATCTCACTCATCTGCATCCTCTCTTTCATGCTCCTTTCTCCGTCCACTCCACTCTCATCAGTATTCTCGTCCTTCTCTTTCCCACTTTCTGAGACCCCCTATAACCTGTCACTCTTTCTCATAACTTTCCTCTTATGTAACTCCCTGCAAAAGAGTGGCAGTAAAATGCCTTCCTTGGGTCGATATGATTATAAAAATAAATCTATCTATCTATCTATCTATCTATCTATCTATCTATCTATCTATCTATCTATCTATCTATATCAGTTTATTCAGGACCTACCTGCATATCATTTCGCAGATGTGTGTTGTGGTGCAGTGCATATAGAATCAAAGAGCCAAGTTCGAATGCTAATTGAGTACGTAGCATTTACTTACCCGCAAATACATCTAGGAAACGTATTAATCCGTCGCTCCTCCCTCCTTTAATGAGTAGAATAGATTGGGTTCTATAGCCTTGGTTGGCAATAAATCTACTGCAGAAAATAATGGCAACCCACTGCGAAAGAACCTTTTGCCAGTCAGTCATGTATCTTTTGAAACATGATCACCCAAGCGTGTATCACGTATAGCAGTTAACTGACTGATCTATCTATCTATCTATCTATCTATCTATCTATCTATCTATCTATCTATCTCAATCCTGTTCATATCTATCTATCTATCTATCTATCTATCTATCTATCTATCTATCTATCAGTCTGTTCATATATATCTATTTTACCTCCTCTCAAATTTATCTTGGTAATTTTTACGCGATTTCTTTACCTTTTCTTGCAGAATTCTATATCGTTCAATGTTTCGATTCTCTCAATTGAAATATTTTGTGTCAATCACATCGTTTTTCAAGGAAAGCAAACAGGATTTATTAATCCGACATGTCTCATTCTAAAAACAACCCATTCGCAATGTTAAAAAAACAATGATGTAAAGCAATAAAAAAAAACGCTGTGTTTTTGGGGATGAGTTATTTACTTATGTGTTTTGTGTCTATGTTGTCGTATTTATCGAAAAGAGAGAATTTTCTCTATTTGAAAATGCTAAAACTTTTAGATGATTCAGTATTATATATTAAAATGTTCGGAAATTAATGACGTTTTACCAGAAAACTAATGCAGGTTAAATTTACTTAAATATTTTTTATCAGACATGCATTGTCTTTAATTTTCCGCTGCTGCAGCCGATTAATTTCACTTATCAATTTAAATTTTCCTCTTATCGAGATCTTATTCTTTCCTGTGTTTTTTTTTTTTGAAACGTCGTTTTGGAATTTCGAATCATTAAAATGATTTTTTTATTCATTCAATACACTGCCAATAAACTCCATCAGTATCGTCCTTTTATGTTCCAGCAGGTCGGAATAGACGACACCTTTTTAGATTCCACTAGACACAAAAATATCCACTATTTTTTGTAGATGTTGGATATGTTTTTGTATATTGATTGGTATCTAATTTTGATATAACTACTTTCGTTTACCTTTTCGTTGACATACAAAACTTATTTATTTCACTTGTATTTTTCAAATAACACAGAATCGGATTAGAAGTGATAGCAACTAAATTTTTTTATTAAAGAAACAGAAATTTTTTAAAAGCCATGGTATTAAAAAAGAAGCGTTTGGACCTTGTTATTTTTCAGTGTGACACTTTTAAAGAAGAGCATATATTTAATTAGCATCAACTGTAAGTGATAAAGCATTAATGTTAACAATGTGAAATGATAAAGAAAAGACGCACTAAGCAAGGAAATAAGATTGATGATTGTAATAAAGTGTTCGGTTCAAAATTTCTAACACCTGAAGAAGGCCGGACCGTACAACGGCCGAAACGTCGTAGAAACGGCAACAAGGATGAGGACAACAGATCGAATAATGTAAATAGTTTAAATACTGCCTCATCTTCAAAATATAGACAAAGACTAAATATTTTCATGGCAATTGTACTGATGAACTTTTTTCTTTAGAAACTAGAAAATAAGACTTTGAATTTCAGTACAGTACTAGATTTGCGGAAAGGTATCATCCTTTTGCAGTTGAATTGGCGAGATGTAACCGTAAGTTCTATTATAATAGTTTCATTTCACGTACTTCTTGTTTGAGAAACACTCTTCCAGCATTTTGCTTTCAAGTTAACTTTGATCATTAAAAATTCAATGTTAGTCGTTCTATTTCCTGTTCTATGATTGTGTTAATTCCTTAATAATGATACTCTTTTTCTTATATTTTTCACACCCAGTAATGTTCTGTGTATTAGTGTCTTTATTGCCATGTTTTGAGTGAAATGTTTAACAAAATACAAAGTAAAATATGTGCATACTTATAAATGTATAAAACATCGCTGCATATTATTGACTCGTAGATTCTCTCGTAGAGAGGTCAAGCTTCAGTCGCTCATACTCAGTTATGTCCTGTGTCGGAAGTTCAGTAAGTATGTACAAATATATTTGCCATTGCAACAACATTCGTTATTTTATAAGATTATTTGTTATGAAACTTGGTTATTTTTCTTGACAATTACATGTTTTCCCTTCATCTAAATACCAATTGCACGGTTACATAAAAATATGCATCCATTGTAGAATTCTTCATAAAACCTCCTTCTTGGAATTCTTCGCCTCAAGTTTTCCGCTGGATCTAATCCTTGTTATCCTGTTTTAGGACGAAAAAAATTCTCTGACATTGACAGACAGCTCTGTAACAATTCTTTTTTACATACGTCCATATTCAAACCAAAAATGATCGTAAAAACATTACAGATGTCGGAGATATTTCTTATGATATTTGAATGAGTCATGATGTATAATCTTCACTTGTTTGATTAGCTATCGATTAATTGCTATCAAATAGTTGCTTTAAAATATATAGCAGAAATTGAATTCGAGTTGAATTCGTTGCATTCACTTACGCGCAAATACCCTTGGGAAAGGTATGATTCCATCTTTTTCCCCAGCTATGGGTTGAATAGCAGTACAGATTGGATCATATAGCTTTCAACCGCAGAAAGAAATAGCAACCAATTAAAATTAAAATTTAAAATAATTCTGTAAGACAAATTCAAAGGAGGATAATTCATAATTATCATTAATAAAAAATATTTGCGGGAAAAAAAGTAAGGAAGAAAGCATGAAAGTGAGAAAGAAAGAAACAAATGAATAGGCGAATCTGTGTTAATCTAGGCTTAAGTATCGATCACATTAGAGATACTCCGTTACATTTTGTCAAAAACCCCGAAGTGAATAGTAAGGGCACCCGATCAGATGTGGCAGTAGTATTAGATACACGGGCGGATGGTAGATTTATATATGTGCAGGATGGATTCAAACTTCCTGGCCCTGCACAGTGAACCGACCTTCTTAGCAGCGGATTTAGCTATTGATTCGATATAGTCATTCCACTTGATGTCTGCTGAGAGTGTTAGGCCAAGCAGGTGTAGAGCTTCGCTCTCAGGAAGGCTAGCCTGATCCATTCTAAAGGCGGGGGAGAAGCGATTGTCTATGATGCACCTTCGTTTTGAAGCATTAAAATTTACGAGCCATTTCTTACTCCAGTCCAGTTGACGGTCCTTCTCAAGCTCTGCAGCGAGGTTCGCTTGTCAACTTCAGCAGATGTTTTATTAAAGCGAAAGGAAAAGGTGGTGAGGTCAGCGTATATGCCTACTTGGGATCTTATTACATCGAGGAGGTAGTTAATGTAGATCAGGAAGAGCGTAGGACCTAGGATAAAGTCGAGAGGGACACCGGCGTTCGTATGGTAGTATTTGGAGGCATGTCCATTCAATACTACCTTCATTGTGCGATTTGAGAGGAATGTCTGGGTTAGGTCAAACAATTTTCCAGTTATACCATAACTCCGCAACTTGCCAGACTCTGCCAGCGTGCCAGAATCTGTCAAACGCTTTGGAAATATCCACGGCCTGGTAGTCATGAGTTATCTCCCTCAAACCATGTAAGTTACTTGTTCACCACTATTTAGTATTGAACTCATAACTCTCGTATTGAACTCACAACTCCTTGGGTCAAGTCACAGGAACTAACCAACGTCTATATCCAGTGTGCGGCTCAAATTCTCCAAGACTTATTATGCGCCTCAGAAATTCCAACTGCCACTTTCTTATTTATCAATGTCTTTTTCTTCTTTAAGACTACTTTGACAACTGTATTCCGTCTATAGTATTCTTAGTTTCCTCCTGGGGTACTGTATATTTGTCGCTTCAGTTCTCTTCTTCGTCTGTGAGGAAATTACCTGACATTCACTGCCATATTGGACGATATATACTACATATCACTTCATTAATCTGTTCTTTGTTTCTAATGAAATTTCCGCCTCTTCATAGGTTGTTTAGATTTTGGAAAACGTAATTTACTATGCTAATGCACCTTCGGACTTTCCCGACACATTTTTCTATCGTCTGTTACAATACTAGCCAGATAAGATAGTAGACATGAAAAAGCTATTATTTTTATTAATAATAGACACATTTTCCAGACTTCAGTCAGTTGAATGCCATACGTGATACA
>JBBBDQ010028551.1:227500-230000 GCA_037127315.1 Ascarosepion bandense
CGTGACCTAGGCACCAATCTAGTAATTTGCATAAATTCATTCGGGTTTGGTTCTAAAGTGGAAAATTCATTAGAAAAATGTCATTAAAGTATTTATAGAAAGGATAAGAAAAAGTCACATCACAACGGTTGGAAGCCGAAACGCCTCGTGACCGACAATTTGGCAGATACATTTTTGGATTTAGTCAAGAACATCGAGATATATACCATGTATGCCGCAGAATACGTTAAAGTAAATCATCTTTTCTAACAGCAGACTTAGTAACTGATTCAACATAATCAATTTATTTCATGTCAGTGGAATAAGTGAAACTAAGAGCTAATGAATTGCTACACTGAGGGCAATTAGAGAGTAAAATTGTTAACCATGGTGAGTAAAAGGTAACAGTTTGTTTTGGATAAATTAACACTGAGACGATTTTTTTATCCCAGTTAACAGTTAATTGGAGGTAATTTTCGAGAGCAGCTGCCAGTTGTACTTTTTCGGACATAAAAAAAAACATTATATAAAGACAGGAGTCAATAGGTGTGTCAACATCATCAATATCCAAACTGGGAAATGATGTCATCAAGAATGTCGGGGATGAAAATAAAAAAAAAAGAATGTACAACCGGCGTACTCCAGAGTGCATATTTTCTTTAATAATATTATCGAATATTCGGGCTGACAGAAGAAATAAATAGATATACATAGATATATAAGTAGATATACATAGATATATAAATAGATATACATAGATATACATAGATATATAAAAGGAGTGTCTACTCAAGTACGAGTATCCACTAAAATTAACGTTTGAGTAATAAAATCTGTCGGATTAATAAATAAAAACATATGTGTGATTGTTGGCATCTGTCGGTCTCGAAATAAATTGGATCTGCGCCCAAAGACTTATGTCTCATGTACTGATAGCGGTACAGCCTCTGTTATGATTATACAGACCCATACAAGAGTGACAGTCTCGCTTGTAATAAATGCTTTTAAAGACGCGCTACACCGATGTCGCCATGTTTTTTTTTTGTTTTTTTTTTCAATCTTCTCTCCAGCGGCAAATCTTCGTTTCTCCTCGCCTCGTTCCAGCCTTAGTGTAAATTGCGTGTCTATCATGAGGGGTGGTTGGTGACGTCTTCCTGCCTCTCAATGTACATATCTATCGTCCTCATGCCCGTTTTGCAGACAGTTACCAAAATTTCCTAGGTCTCTTTCCTCATTATGTGCGCTAGATGTTTCTATCTGGTGTTAAATATAAATTTTTATTGTCTCTAAAGCTTCAATGCTTTTGAATTTCGAATATCCTTCTGTAGAACATTTCTGTTTTCCCAAATCTCCTTTTCATCTGTGAGAAGACTGCCCAGCAGTGGCTGCCGGGAGGGGAATTTATATTACAAAACAGATCAGTTTTCTTTGATTCTAGGAGCATTTTTCTCTTTTTTAATACTTTGCTTAGCTTCTGGAAGACACTTTCGATATTATAATGTTTCTTCGGATTCTTCGCACTTTCTCTCGTCTGTTAAAATACTTTCTAGGTATGAATTACTTTCAGCTTCTTATTGTTGTGGTGTTTCTACCCTTAGGTAGTTTGGAATACCTTAGGTACTTGAGTTACCTGATACAATACAAACAAGCAAATTAAATATTTTTTTACTTCTTATTAAGTATTTACGATTTAATTCCATCATTCTTTTGATTTGTTCATTCTAAACAAGTTAAAGATATCTATTAGTAAATGAAATAAAAAATGAATAGAGTAACTCCGCAAAAACAGAAAGGAGTGTTAGACAAAGATGCATCGTCTAACCTGATCTACAATGAAGCAATTCTAACAGAATTAGAAATCAAAGTTGGATTGATTTTTGGTAGGCTCTCTCGTGTCAATAATGCAAACTAGAACGTTTTACTAACGCGCGTTGCACTCCTCACAGTATTTTGTATTGTTAAAGTTATCGCTAACATTTTCTGTCGAGATTTACAAAATACGTTTCGCTTAATTTCGAAAACCAATCGATGAAATTTAAATAATCTGATTTGTTTTGAAAAATATTTTAACAAAACTCCTACTTCGCAGTTTAATGATTTCTTTGATTTAATTTTATAGGATATAATGGTAAACAGTATTTTCAAAGAACATTTCTTGTTTACCTTTTAACAGCAAAGGATAATTTTAAGCAAAGTATTAAGAAATAAAAAATGTGCTGTATAGCCATCTTCTTATAAGACAGAGAATGCTGAACCCTTACTTTGCAGACAAAGAGAAAAAGACTGCACAAATGTAATATATTCGCCTAAACGACAAAGATATGATTGACAAATATATTCCGGCAGTGGATGGTGGCTGTGGAGTGCCACATTAAAGGCAGGAACATGGGTGATAACAGGCAAATATATGACTGACAAAAATATCCGGCCATAGATTGTGGCGGTGGGGTACATAATCAAAGGCAGAAACGCAGGAGACAACCGGTTTGAAAGGCGATAAACGGTGAAGATGATTGACAGA
>JBBBDQ010028551.1:235000-332806 GCA_037127315.1 Ascarosepion bandense
GATGACACACCAGGATTTGTTATTGGAGGCCACAACCTGAACAACATAAGATACGCGGACGATACAGTACTGATTGCGGACACGGAAAGGAAACTGCAAGATCTCATACAAAAAGTAGCAGTGGAGAGTGACAAGAAGGGACTACAAATAAACTTTAAGAAAACTGAGTGCATGGTCATCAGCAAAAGATACAACCCAAAATGCCAAATACAGGTGGGGGATAACAGAATCAAACAAGTCCAAGAATTTAAGTACCTAGGAAGTGTTCTAACAGGAGATGGAAATGCGACACGGAGATCCGAAGGCGAATTGGCATGGCAAAGGACGCGTTCCAGAAGATGAGCAAAATACTAACACACAGGAAGATCTCAATAGAAACGAAGAAAAGAGTGCTAGACTGCTACGTGATGTCAGTTCTTTAATACGGCTGTGAATGCTGGACAATATCATCGAAAATGAGGACAAAACTAGAAGCGGCCGAAATGTGGTTCTACAGAAGGATGCTACGGATATCGTGGACTGAGCATACAAGCAACGACGAAGTGTTAGAAAAAATGGCAACAAAAAGGAAATTGATGCTGAGCATCAGGAAGAGACAACTGAAGTTCCTGGGACATGCAATGAGGAAGGAGAGCCTGGAGAACCTGATACTGACTGGACAGATAGAAGGAAGGATAGACAGAGGAAGGCAGCGGATAATATATTTGCAGGGTCTGATCAGGTGGATGACGGAACGGGGGTTGCCAGCAGCAAACATACTAAGAGCCACAAGGGATAGGTAGACGTGGAGATCCATGATCGCCTACGTCCTGAAGGGACAGGTCACATAGAAGAAGAAGAAGAAGAAGAAGAAGAAGAAGAAGAAGAAGAAGAAGAAGAAGATCCTTTCGTATGATCTGATTAGCTTGATAGTGTTGTCATGAAAAGACGACAAGAAATCGCAATAATTGTTGATTTCTTTATCAGGTCTGAGCTTTCGGCTTACATAAGCCATTATCAAAGGATGAACATTTAATATACAGTGAACATAGAACATTTAAATTGTTAACACTATCAAGCTAATCAGATCATACGAAAGGATCTTACACAAAATAAATAGACAGAACGTGTCTATATTATTCAATGAAACCTGTATTAATGAAAAAATGCTGCCAAAATACACACAATATATATGTGTGTGTGTGTGTGTTCGTGTGTGTGTATGTATGCGTGCTTGTGTGATTTTAAAAGCAATTCTAAACTTAATTATGGAAGCCAAGCAAAATATAAAGAAACAGAACAATTTTTATCTAAACAAACAAAAGATCTCTGAACTGATACGTAATGTCAGTCTTTTTATGTTGCACAAAATGCTGAATAATTTTCCATAAATGAACTAGAGACTTGATGCAGCGGGTATATGTCGCTACAGAAGTATACTGAGGATATCAGATATGTAACGACGATAGTTTTAGGAAAATGAAAAGAAAACTATATGTACAACGCAAAACAGGAGAAATGTATAGACAACGTAATAAGGAAAGTAGACTTGAACATTTTATTATTCACAGGGCATATTAAAAGCAAAAGTGTCAAGAAAATCTACCTAGCAAACTTGAGAAAAATATATAGAGAAGAAAGGTGTTAAAAAAAACATTAACAAGATCTACACATGATAGAAAAGTGTGGATAGATACAAAGATATCCGGAATAATAATAATAATAATAATAATAATAATAATAATAATAATAATAATAATAATAATAACAATAATAATAGCAGTCAAATACGACAAACCTCCGCCAAGGCAAAACCAACATAATTTCAGCGATAAACAAGAGATGATTATAAAAGTGGGACAGAATAATTGCAGTAACCAAGGGTGGAAATTCAAAAAATGAACTCGACAGCTCTCAAAATTAAATGCGCACTGAAAATGAAACGGAGGAGGTAATTCAGTATTTGGTTGTTGAAAAGCAAAAACTAAAATTTTATTAATAAAACCTGAAAATAAGCCAAAAACTTTATCCCTCACGGGACCGAACCCAAAATCTAATCAGTTCGTATCAGTCATGAGGCCACTCATCTTTGAAACTTTCATCCGAATCCATCTTGAGATGACTTGACCATGGGCAGTTAGTCAAACAAACAAACAAATGTACAAATTTGACCGAATACAATTTCCCCTTCCCACTTTAAAATGGAGGTAATTATAATAATACTAATAATACTAAACTATTTTCATGCGTTTTAAGGGTCGAAGTTTCTGTGGATTCCGCATATTTTTCCAAAGATGATTGTAGAATTTACAGTCGCTTAAATAATAAAATATTCTACAAGCTCTGATGATGGTCCTATATAATGTATGACGCAACAATGTGATATAAACGAACCTTTCAGAATATTTTCTAACAAACAACTGTAATTTCGACAAGCATCTTTAGGTGCAAATTCTGAAAAATTCCGACCCTGAAAATGCATGAGGATAGTTTCATATGTAAATTGCTAAGTTGCTGCTTCCGGAGAATGAAAAAGAGAATTCCATACGATATAGGCTAAGCTGTTTCATTAGTTACTTCGTCTTAGTAACCAATCAACTAACGGAAAATTCTAAGATAAAAAAAAACACCATAATATTACGCATGTTTCAGCCATTCTTCAATTACAAGACGAGCTAGGACAAAGACTTATATGTTTTTGTAGATTTAAATATTTATACGTTTACTTTCGGAAATTTTCTTTTCTTTCAGAAAATAAAACCTGCTGCACTAGTATTTTCACTATTGCTTGAAGTAATAAAAAAAAATGCAAATCACATTCAATTACAAAAAAATATTTATTTCTAACCAGCTATACAAGGCTGCTTGCAAAATTTCGTCCTTTTTTGCTGAGAATAGGATAACCTATTCTCTGACTAACACAACATAAAACATATATCAGAAAAAAACTTAAAATTACAAAGCACAAAAAACAAAAAGAATTGAGCCCACCTGCTGTTTCAATGATAACACACAAAAAAAAAGAAACGGGAGAGAGACTTAGCTCTAAAAACACTTTCAGTCTTTTCAAGGTTCAAAAGATTTTTTTTCTTTTTTCTCTTGTGTAGACAGTTTTCTACTTGGTGACAAAACTCTCTTCTTTTTCTCTTATTTTACTCTCGTCCGCCTGAAAATTACGCCTTTCTTTTACGACCATAGAAGGTGAGAATTTACTAAACACGCAGTAAAACACTTTAAAAACGCAAGTGTTTGCTCCTTTCTTTTACTAAAATGGTCTTAGCTCGAAACTTCACTTACGGACTTCTTTTCAAGCTTTTTTTCTTGGGGTTTCTTCGAGAAGACTTCTTTAAAACTTTCTCTGAAAGGGAAACTTGCCTTCAGAAACTTTGTTACTCATGCATCCTTTACTTATGGGTAAACGTTGCCTGCCTTTTCAGCAGAGAGAGAGAAACAAACCTCTTGTTTCAAGCGGTCTTGCTTCCAACTGCTAATAAAGTCCTTTCACAGTTTTCCTTTCTCCTTCAAAGGGTGAGGTTCAACTTTGAACTGTCCAATCACAGTTCATTAAAAATCATCAGGTTCTCAGGGCCAGTAACACAGTGAATGTCTATTGTTTTCCCTTTACCTTTAAATTTTTCAAATAACAAAAATTTTCGAAATTTTAAAAATATAATTTGAAGAGAGACATACAATCGAAATAGGGTCTAATATTAAAAAGGCATTCTGTTTTTTATTACTTTAGTTTTTTTCTTAAATGGCGCTTATTTCATAAAGCTTGAAAATTTTAGAAATTTACGTCAATCATTTAGCTTAATAATAATTTTAATAATAATAACGCAACTCCGTTTTGTGACTTTGATTGTCACATTTTTGAAAATGTCAGCTATATAACAAAAGCAACACTTGGCTATATTTTAAAAATGATAATGTTTCTTACTACACTTGGAAATTATATAGAGAATTAAATTTTTTAGTTAATCCCAAATGCTATTAAGAAATACACCATTATATCTCAAATGAAATTTCCTACACATTTCTGTATCATGACTAATATTTGTTTATACTGTTAATTAGATCAACTTATTTGATGTAAGATAATTTTCTCACTACACATTAATTATTAATCCCCTCGATTAACAAACTTATGTTTGTAAACAAAAAAACAAAAAAAAGTATAACTGGTGTAGATTATTCTAGTTCCATAGCATGTGGAACTACAATAATCGACCCTACTGAACAAAATAAAAGTTTCCGTTAAAAGTTCCAACGTATATCTTCCAAAGAGGGCCGGAGATTACTAAGACCTAAACGTGGTGAATAAGACAATAAAGATGAAAACAACAGTCTGAACAATGTAATTAGTGTAAGTGGTTACCTCATCTCAGAAATATACACAGATAAGTTTCTCTCTTTAATTCCCGGCACCATTTTTGTAATCGGTAGAATCCCAGGCAAGGCAGCAATGCCACCAAGGAGCTAGGGATACACACTGTGAAAGAATTAGGAACAGGAAGATTAAAAGGAAGCAGACAGAAAAAAGCGTTATCAGGATTTCGGTAGATAGCAATTAACATTTTTATTTCAATTTTTCTTGATTAAAGTTGGTTGAAAAGCATGAAGCCAGGAGTGAGTTTCACAAGCGAGAAGTGCAAGAAATGTCAGCATAAAACTTACGGATACATGTAGCCATCTCAACAATAAACTGATGAGATCTGAATGCCAGTCTCGTATTTAGCTTAAATTCATAAAGTCTAGGTACCACAGTGAAGAGCTCATACGAACATTTACCATGAAAGTATTTACAAAAAAGACAGAGAGTCAACCTTACAGTGGTGAGTAAGTGTCTGAAGCCAAGCCGTTAGATCAGGATAATAATATTGCTGATTCTTCTTTTGATTTTATCAAAGAGATCAAGGCACTGAATCATATGGGGCAGCACATTTTTAGACTTGGACAGAAGATAGACAGAGATATGTAAGATCGATTCCGAAAACAATTGTTTCCCACGACACAATGAAACGATTTCTTCAGCAGCTAACCTAGCAATGGATTCAGTATAGTCCTTCCACTTCATTAATTGAAAACGTTAGCCCAAGAAGGCGCAGCGAGTCACTTTCCTGGAGGTTAACATCAGCCATGCTGATGGAAGATAGAGAAGTTTCTGAGATAGATTAATTTTGGAAGCGTTAAAAATAACAAACCATATTTTGCTCCAGTTAATGACAGCTCGAGATTGTTTAGGACATCAACAGATATTTTGGACTTGTTTGAACTTGTCAGTTGATCAGCTTTAATATGGAGAGAATACTGTGGACTGAATATATGAGTAACGGGGAAGATTTGAGGGAACTCGTTGATATATATATATATATATATATATACTATTGTTCACAATTATTAGGAAACTCCAGTGATTAAAGAATGATATATTTCATACTATTTTTTGTATTTATTGTCAAGTGAATAATTGAAAATGAAAATAGAATGATTCTTTTGTTAATACTGCATCATAACATGTGCATCAAATGAATTGATAAATACTTAATAATCACCTATATTGCAGTTTCATCAATGAAAGAATAAAGAATATTTAGGGTGATTCGGACTAGTTCATCTTTGCTTCCTTGCTTTGTAAAATTTTGCAAATAATAGTAACAAAAGAACCATTCTATTTTCAGTTGGCAATAAATACTCAAAATAGTATAAAATACATCTTTTATTTTAAAAAAAACTGGGGTGGCCTAATAATTATGGCCGGTAGTGTGTAGATATATATATATATATATATATATATATATATAGATAGATAGATAGATAGAGAGAGAGCGAGAGAGAGAGAGACAGAGAGACTGAAAAAGAGAGATACAGCTGCATATGTTATTTTGAACATATATTTGGATTAGTCACAAATATTTTCTGTTTTGAGAATAAACTGTAATACTGAATGATACGCGGGATTCGATAATAGATTTGGTGCATTCTTACACAAACAGCACTGCCAGAACACACATTAGATCAACGGAAAGATATTATTCACATCCCTGAGACAATAAACCTGCATAAAACAAGAATAAGAAAGTGCAGGTTGATCATTTCTACCTAAACAGTCACGTTAACATTCGGAAAGAAGTATTTCTTTTAGGGAAGGAAATATTTCTTTACCAAACAACATAAAACGTATAAGAAAACGGTTAGCCTAACACTTAATATTTATTTAAATCAAATAAATACCTCGTTTTTTCCAATTATAATAAAACAATAATTTCACTGAGATAAAAATGAGTAAATAACTTTTAACTTCATAATGTGTTTTACACACACACACACACACACATATATATATATAGAGAGAGAGAGTGTGTCTATCTGTGTGCAATGTGTATGTATGTATCAGTAATTTGTGTATATATGTGTTTGTAATGTGTGTGCTTTTTGAATGTACAATGAGATTGTTAGCTTTGTTCTCGTTAACGATCGATTTTTAAGCGTTAATAATTTTTAAAGAAACCTTTCTTTGTCTTAATGAGTGATAATGTTTGTATAATTAGTGCTAATTAATGGTGGCCAATTCCTTTCTCCTTAATTTTGGTGGCTGATTGAAAAAATGAATTGATTCCGTGGAAGCACTAATTGCACTTTTTGAAATATTTGAATGGGAAGAGATAGTGGAAACCGTTTTTTTAGAAAATCAAGACTAAAACCATTATTTCTTTTAGTAACGACACAAAAACCCAACGGGATCAAGAACGAAATACATGAAAAAAACAAACAAAAAAATAAAACAGGCAAGTGAATGTATGGGGGTATCGTAACGGGTAAAAAAATCGGAATACGCAAGTTTAAAAGCTGGTTCAGTCTGCAGCATTTTCCTTCACGCTAATGTTTTTTTCTCCAGCAGCTATGGGTTAAATTGCAGAGGAAATATATTCTCTATAAAAATTACTCCGAATTAAATATTGTAGAAGGCAAATATTGTAGAAGGCATTTTTTAAAACTATGTCAATTCAAGGATATTAAAAATAAGTTTATGAGGGCTACGATCCTTTATATCCTGAGAGGATATAGTCTTTAGAAAATAAATATATAAATTAAGATTTTTTTAATCGTTTCATTCCAAGCAAGGGGATAGCGCCACTAAGACGCAAGAGCTTACTGGGAGTGGAAGAGCAAAATAAAATTTAGGGAGGAGAAAGGACGATAAAACCAATGATTCAATAAAACAGAAGATTGCGATTGACGTCGCATTTTTTCTTTTTTATAATCGTTTTGCCCCAAGTAAGGCGGGAAGGCGCCTGGTATGCAGAGGATAACAAATAGAAAAGAAAAGACAAAAAAAAAAAAAACAAGGTACAGGGGATGTTGAAGAAAGGATAGAAGAAAGATGGGAATCAAGGCGATAGAAGATGACAATTGAGTCTGCATTTAACATTTCTGAGATTGTATCTATCAGGAAAGCAAATATACGGACGGGAGTTCCACAGGTGGGAAGTCCAAAAAATGAAGCTGATAGAGTTGGAGTGTCGATTATATTTAACTGTTTAGACGATAAAAGGGTGGGATCTACAAGCCAATCAAGTATCACAAGTAAATTCATGTGGTCGGAGCACCAAACAAAGAAACTTGTGAGAGCAGAACCGTGAAAATATTGGTAGAAAAGAGAGAGGGAAGCCGCACCACGACACATTTCAATCTGCTAAATCTGGGTCCATTACATTGCAGATCCTCCTATGGATTTTATCAAGAACCCCGAGATAAATAGCAGAAATACCCGACCAGATATGGTAACAGTAAATGCATGGATGAATGGTTGGTTTATAAATGTGCATAAAGAATTCTGACGAGTAAAAACTTTCAAACCCGTCACAGTGACCCGACCTTCTTAGCAGCAGAGGCAAACATTGATGCGATGATGTCGTTCTACTTTAGGTCAGGTAAGAGAGTGAGGCTATGAAGGCGCAGTGATTTGTTTTCCAGGAGACTAGCCTTATCGAGAGTGATTGAAGGAAGGCAAGTTTCTTTGTGGCGGTTAATGAAAAGTAGCTTCGTCTTGGAAGCATTAAAATTTACGAGCCATTTCTTACCCCAATCCAAGACAGATTGCAGGTCCTTTCCAAGAACTGCTGCAAATTTTACTTTGTCAGCCTTGACAGATTTCTTACTGAGGCAGGAGTAAATGATCGTGTCATCTTTAGAGAGAACTACTTGGGAACTGATTACATCAGGAAGAACAATGATAGTGATGAATAAAATCTTAAGACCTAGGATAGTGTCCTATCGATACCTGCATTCGTATAGATATCTGGAAGCAAGCCTGTTCAAAACGACCTTCATTTCACGATTAGTTAGGAATTACCGGATTATATCGAGCAGTCGTCGAGAAATACCGTTACCCTGTAGGTTGCGCAGAAGGCCAGAATGCCAAACCCTGTCAAATGCTTTCGAGATATTCAACGCAATAGCTTGAGCATCGCCGTTCTTATCAAGAGTCTGGTATATATATTCAGTGATAGCCGTTAGCACATCAACGGTAGACCTGGCGAAGCGGAAGTCATACTGCTTGTCAGAGAGTAGGTTGTGGGATGTAAGATGATAAACCATTTCAGCATTCATAATTGCCTCAAATACCTTGCCAAAAAGCGGTAAGATACGGTGATATTTAGAAGGGTCAAAGGGCTGTCTAGAGTATTTTATAAACAGAAAATACAGAGGAGGAAACCTGGAAGCAGCGAATCAGTAGTTGTAGAGTTTGAAGAGGCAAGGAGAGAGTTCAGAGTTACATTTATTTAGAATTCTGACAGATACCGTTACCTCGGTTTGTCTTATTGGGGTAAAGCTTATAAATTATGATAGAAACCAAAGACGAAATTATATATACATCACTCAGCGGAACCACAGTTGTAGGAGGGAAGTCGAGTAAGGGTACACCAGACGAGTCAAGAGTAGAAATAGAAGAGAAGTTGTGAGCGAAGCACCCAGTGTTGTTCATTGTGGATGCGTGGACTTCAAACAGATTGAATCATGGAACGATCGATTTTTTTAATTGTTCAGCACACTTTTTCAGAGCTGCCAGTATTCTTTGGAGGTAAACTTGCGAGATGCTATACGCTGATTTATTTTATCAGTAAACAAGAGCTTTGTACCATTTAGAACACGCTTGCATTTGTTATGAGCGGAGTCAAAAAGGCGCCTATTGTAATCAGACGTGTCGCTCCTTTCAATCCGGAAAAAGTTTTTCCTGAATGAGGTTTAAGACGGAATTTTCTGGCTGGGATATTAGCATCGATGCCAGCTTTTAGAAAGGAGGACACTTTAGAGTCACTGTCTTCTACAGGGAGACTCGAGTCCCAGTCCAGTTTTTAGTAGCAGTAATATATTTTGCTGGTAGAAGATTTCTGAAAAGGAGGGGAGTAGAAAACGATATTACCGAAAACCACAGCATGATCAGAGTAGCCAAGAGGGCAGAGCTGCATGACTTGGCAAGAGTCAGGGATATAAGTAAAACAGAGATCTAGAAGGGAAGCTTGTCATTCAGGGTTTCTGAGGAAAGGCATCAGGAAATCCACCACTTGTGTGAGAGACTAAGTGATTGGAAAATTTAGTGTATGGACGCAAGGAAGATCAGTGACAGAGTTTTACAGTCACTTGGAATAGTGGGCATTGAAATCACCGAAAACAAATATGTTAGCGAACTGGTGAGAATGAATGGTCTTGTCTATTTTATCGCAAATACTATCTAGTATGGAGCAGTCAAGATTGGAATGAGAGCAATAGAGAAAAAAGAGATAGCTGACTAATTTTAGTAAAGAGAGATGGTGACACATATAAGAATGGTATGGCCATTCAAGACGGAGTTTTCCAGCCAAAGGCAAATGTTCGCGGACATAAACTCCCTGAACATGCATGTAGACATTAGAGTACTATGGAAGGCATTCGGGAATCGAGAAAACAGAGAAGATTGCAGTGCATTTTAATTTTTCAATGTTGTTAGTAGGAGAGAAGCAATAAATAAAAACATCACTGTGTTCTAGAGTGGCTGACACCCCTGCAGCACTCTCAATGATGAAATAGCTCATGGCCTCAAATGGTCTGTAAAAGTTAAGAATAGTAGTATTCGTAGCGTAATAAGCGAGTTTCGTTCTAGTAATGTTCGGACTGATTACTTCTATTGCGTTTTAACGCAATATAAATAATCAGTCCTCTGTGTTTTAATTTCTGTATTTTCTGTTATTGTAACTATGTTACTCTTCTATGAAAATCCGTGTAGTACCGGATATTGTACTGAGTAATACTGTAGCACACATTTTCTGAGTATCGTATCCACCTCGGCAAGAACACATCGTTAAGAAGTTTGAAAAAACTATTCGAATATAGCTGTTTGATGCATTTAGCTTTATCAGCACTAATCTGATGCTACCTAGTTGCTAATCTAGTAGCACATTTAAATTAATGCAGTCGTGTTACCAAAAAGGAGAGCTAATTAGAACAACTGACATGAAAATGTTTAAAGAAGAAAGTCACTCATATCGGTATGCCCTCAGGACCGATAACATTACATACTATTCTTTGGATTTCGTCGAGAATCTCGAGATATATGATCGGAGCACCATACCAGATCAGTCAGTCAGTTAAGTGACAGACGTGATACACGCTTGAGCGATCATATCTCGAAAGAGACCTAAATGACTGGGCAGAAGATTATCCCGCAGAAGGTTGCCATTACTCTTTCCGTTAGACTGGTTGCCAGACAAGGCTATAGAACTCAGTTCGTTCTGTTGTTTAACCCAGAACCCGAGGGAAGAAACGAATTAATACATTTTCAAAGGGTATTTGTGCGTTAGTGAATAAAAAGAATTTAACTGGAATTTGAACTCGGCTACCCGATTTTTCGTTCTGAGCCAACTACCACTGCACCAAAACGCACATCCATACCAGATATGTAAGCAAGATTCAATGCTCGGGTGAATGGAAAAGATAGATTCCGATAAGAAGTTAAAATAACTTTAAATAAAAGCAGAAATAAAACATTTGACTTTTAACTAAAAAAGTATTAAGTGGAAGTCACATTAAATTATTTACCATTAGGTGATAAAAAATATACAGTAAATTATAAAAAGATATTACATCCGCCCAATGGAAACTTACACGAAAGGAGCAAAATGTAGTCAGATTAGAAAATATTGTTGAAAAACTAAATGCCCTAGAATCTTCCAAATATGCTTGCGTGACAACTTACGATTTCATAGGTAAAGATTATTCATTTTTTTTAATAATAAAATATATAGCATGGAAAAGAGAAAACGACGACTCTACCAAAATCCCGTTTTATCAAACGCCTTGATATGTAAATCAACTTGTAATAGAAGGAAGCGCGCCAAATGATTTCTAGTTCCAGCAATTTGTTATCACCTGGAAGACTCACAAGTCTTCGCCAAAACGTAGATAAAATCTGTCAATGCGGAGTAACCATAAACACAGAAGATATAATTTCTTTGACTTAATTATTCTTCCTTCTCCATTTCTTTCCATTTTAACTTATATAAATCTGGTTAGTGTGTCTATACTTCTGAGATGAAGTAGTATTTACATTATTTACAGTGTTCGAATCGTTGTTCTCATCTTTTTGCCATAATCACGACCTTTCGGCCGTTGTATGCTTCTCAAGGAGACATGGCTCAGTGGATAAAATCGTTATGACTTAACCCAAAGAGTTGTGCGTTCAATATCTGGCTACAGCAGGAGATAACTACATAGCATCCGGAAGTGGTTAACTAGTGATCAAAATTTAGTTCGTTTTGAAATTATATGCACCGAATGAAGGCCGGAACGTACAACGGCCAAAACGTCATTAATAAGGCAATAAAGGTGAATACAACGGTCCAAACAATGTAAATCTAGGTAAACAACAACATAAAACAGTTGTGTGAGATTTTATCTGCGGTTATTAAACGATTTTTGCTATGAAGTCGTTACTCGTTCTTCCAATAAAATATCATAAAAAATGCTGGAGATTTGCAGCAAATGAATTTATCAAATACAATTCAGACTAGTTTTGTCGAATATCCCTATGGGCCTGAATCATTTTTCTCCTACTGGAGAAATAATTCATCATCATCATCATCATCAATCCCATGTGTGTGTGCGGTCGATAAATTGTTGCTCTGCTAAGCATCTACTACGTTTCCTCCATATCTTGCTCAAAAGCTGAATAGAAAGGGATATACGTAGAGTGTCGTGGAGAAGTAAAACCTGGCGAATCCCATCACCCTACAGATCAAACAAAAGCCGATGACTTCCAGCATGAAAACTCAACCTTGTCACGGACACGTAACCGTTGATTACATCGGAGGGGGGGACTCTACACACTTGGTCCTGGCGTTATCTCATCATTGTACTGTTTGCCTACATGAAGAACAGTCTAACCCCCAATGCTAGATGATTATTGCTTCTACAAGAAGGTCCATCCCCCATTTGACAACTGATATTTGAATACTGCAGGGTGTCAATGCCTTTTTGAAATTACTTGATAAAAGTCGCACTCGTAAATTCACTTAACAGATCAAATATATTACACAGTAAAACAAGACGAAGATATATCCAATAATATGTAAAAACGCTTTTAAAGTTGGTCGCATATGAAATAATTTAGCAAAAACTAAATGAATGCTGTGAAACAGTGACCTTATATAAGTTTATGCATCGACTGCAGTCCTTACACCAATCAGGAAGCATATAACAATAAATCGGGTTTTTTAGAGAAGCACTTGAAATAGGTTTCTGGTAAATCTCCAGAGTTCCCACAGATTTCTGATAGAGTGTCTGTTACAGAACCTTTGGAGTTCATCGAGACATAATACTGTAACCGTTAGTAGTGAGTGGCGACGAGGAATCGATATTTATACGGAGAAGGAAAATGTTTTGTTGCAGTGGACATAACAATGATGGCAAAAAATTAGAACATCGTTGGCGTATTTATTTACTTTGCTGTGAGTTAAGAAAATGAAACCAGATATTTCTAAGTATGTAGAACTTATTACCCGAAGTGTTAAAAATATAACAACTGCAAAACAACAACAGCAACACCAATTGCGACAGTTATGGGAAATCCAGAAAAAACATGAAAAGCTAACTGAAATAATTCAGAATAAAACAGAAGATTTTGCAATTTCTTTCACTCTCGACGCTGTGGCAAATGCCATAGATAAATTTACATATAATTCAGATGAAAGAATTACGCTTTTTGCTTATTTAAAAGTCACGAGATAATAAACAAAGAAAGCAGCGAATGGGAAGAAGAGAAAAAGAACGACATTTTGAGAAAGTTAGCACCAGTGTTGTGTGATATCAAGAAAACCAGGAGAATAGAATTATGCTTCGAACAAAAAAAATTAAGATATATGGATGATTTATCAAGATTGATACAAAAATTAATAAACCGTTTGAGGATACTAGCTAATTAAATGTAGAATAGAAATTAAAATATATTTATATTATACAATGGAGTGAGTGAATTACCAGTAACCTTGTAAGATACTAAAGTAAAAGCTGAATAAAACGTTTACTTTGAAAAAGATAAACGATTTTTAGAACAAAATCCAAACCTTACAGCTTACAGAGTGCCAATGTTTGCACAAAGAGTAATAATATCTATGATAACCCAGTAATTTCAAGGATGAAATATTTAATAAAAACTAACGTATACTGATCAAGACATGACAAAATTAGTAAAATCCTGAAGAGGTTGTGTTCTGATAGTAAAATCAACTATCACGAGCTTATAGTCTTCCCCAAAGCCAGATACTCCATGGCCAAGACTGTACATATATTTCGCAGGTCTAATAAATGGATAACATTATCTTGTGGTAGTAGATAGCTTCATTAAGTGGCTTAACATTTGTAAGTATAAACACAATTTCTATCGTTAGTAGTAATTTTTACATGAGCTGTTTGCAAGATATGGTGTTCAGGATGTCACAGTCCCGGATAATGGTACGCAATTCACTGCTTGAGAATTTAAAGAAGTTTTTGTGTTTCGGTGTTAAAAGGTTAATAAGGAAGAACGGATTACAAAATGACACCGAATTTTCAAAATTGCCGAAAAAGTGTTTCTCCCGATATATAAAAATGAAAAGTATGTTTGAAGACGGCGTAATAAAGTCACGAATTGATAAAATGATTTACATTTTAAAAGTAAAATGGGAACTCAAAACCCATTGGAATCACTTAAAGAAAACATTTACTGAAGAAAGAACCACAAGAAAAGGACATATACTGTATTATATATTTTACGTAACAAGATACCAATAATTCGTTAAACGTACATATATAACTCCCAGAAATGAACGGAAAAACTACTACTTGAACCAAAACAAAATAAATTCAAAGTTCAGTACGTAGCGAACTCGTCAGAAACAGAAGTAGGTGAAAACTAAGAAATAAAACAAAATATTAAAGAAAATAAAAATCTTAAAAGTGGGAATGCCATGGATTAAATAACACATCATCGTTAACAAAAATAAACTAGACAAGATAACTTAAATAAAGAACTCAACGAGAGTTCAGTGATACTCGAACTCAACGGGCACCTTTATGTGGTGTAATGGTTAGCAAGCTTATCTCGCTAGAATCATTAGAATTAATTAGTGAGTTCGATCCTCACCGGAACCCCACTTACTTTCAAACTTGTTCCACATCTAAGCTGCGCTTAAAAAAATCACTCGAATACAACCATGTCAGAATCTTTGTCCTTGTGAGCACATCCCGACTTTTAAGGGGAGAGCGCGGGTAAATATCCAAAATTTCACACGAAATCGAAGCTGTCAGTCAAGCTCTCTGTCTTCAAGCGGAGAACGACTCATTCGGGTCTCTCTCTATGAACGAGGACGAAGCAGAGAAAGACGGACATCGCACAGATTTTGGGCAGACCTCGACTCAGTCCATGCTTAGTTTACAGACTGAAACTGGCCTATGAAAATGAGACAAGCTTAGTGCTCGATCACGCGGATTAGACAAATTTTGACCCCTTAACCGAATGCCGGTTCTCGGATTCCCCACATAAAAGCCAGCTTTGTATTAAATACCATTTCAGTGGGAGGACAAAGACAGGGTTGAAAAAAAAAAGACAGGATTTGGGTAAATACTCAGAGTCCCGCAAAAACTTACAAGTGTCAAGCTCTCTGTTTTCGGGTAGAGAACGACTCGGGTAAACACCAGAGTTTCAACAGATGAATGATGCTGTTTTTGTTAGAGTATTGTTGGAGTCCCATTATAACTGTTAGTAGCGAGTTATAACACGGGGAAAAGTGGGAGATTTATAAGGTGATTAGCGGTTATAATTACGTATTCAAAGAAAGCATTGAAGATGTGGGAATGCTAAATTTAAAATTTTGATTGGACAATCTTTTAACCCAGCCTAGATGATGTAATTCGCGTTTATATATATATATATATATATATATGTGTGTGTGTGTGTGTGTGTGTGTGTGTTAGAATTAGTTAGTCCAATTTTATTGCGAATATATTTGATTTAAATATTGAATTAGTTTTGTCATCAAAGAGTTTTTAGTGATGTAACTCCTTGTAACCTCGATAGAAGATTTTTTTAATCATTTCACCCCAAGCAAGGCATTCCACTGCCATTATTGCGCACGGGGCTACATAGGGGAAGTTAAAGAGAAGGAGTGGTTACATGTAGGAAATGTCAGTGAGATGGGTAAGGATACAGAGAATGAGGGGTGGGCAGATGGGAAAGTGTTTGAAAGAATGGGAGCGAGTTAGTGTGTTAGGAGGTGTCTATTGATCTTACATTTAAACTCCTGGAGATTGTAGCCGTCGGGGAACCAATCATGTGGAAGGGAATTCCACAGTCGAGAAGTGCGAGAAAAGTTGGAGTAGAAGTTGCGGTTGCATTTTATCGGTTTCACTGTAAAAGGGTGGGATCTAGTTGCTAATGTAGTTTCTCGTGCAAATTCGTAACTAGGGGGCAGCAGTAATCTAAGTTCATCGGAACAGAAGCCGTGAAAGTATTTATAGAAGAGACACAGGGAAGCCACGTTGCGCCGGTGAGAGAGAGACTGCAGGCGGTCTGCCAAGTTGGTATCGATCACCTTACAGACCCTCCGCTGTACCTTGTCGAGAAGCCCGAGGAGAATAGCAGGCGCATCCGACCAGATATGGCAGCAGTATTCAATGCACAGGCGGATGGTAGATTTATATATGTGCAGGATAGATTCAGACGGAAAAAAACTTCCGGGCCCTGCACAGAGAACCGACTTTCATAGCAGCGGATTTAGCAATGGATTCGATATAGTCATTCCATTTGAGGTCCGTTGTAAGTGTCAGACCAAGGAGGTGTAATGGTTTACTCTCTGGGAGGCAAGCCTAGTCCATGCTAATGGGAGGTAGGTGCGATTGTCTATGATTGTTAATGGATAGTAGCTTTGTTTTAGAAGTATTAAAATTTACGAGCCATTTCTTACCGTAGTCCACTACGGATTGGATGTCCTTTTCAAGTTCGGTTGCAAGGTTAGCTTTGTCGCCTACATCAGATCGAGGCGAGAGTAAACTATGGTGTCATCAGCGTACATACCTACTTGGGATCTTATGGAATTAGGGAGATTATTAATATATATAAGAAAAAGCATAGGACTTAGGATAGAGCCTTGAGGGACACCTGCGTTCGTATGGTAGTTCTGGGGGGCATGTCCGTTTAATACCACCTTCATTGTGCGGTTAGAGAGGAATGACTGGATTAGTTCAAACAAATGTCCAGTTATAACATAGCTCCGCAGTTTGCATAGAAGGCCAGCATGCCAAACTCTGTCGAACGCTTTAGATGTATCCAAGGCAACGGTTCGGGCTTCACCATTCCTGTCGAGTGCCTGATATACGTACTTGATGATGGTCGTTAGCATATCAGCAGTAGACCTAGTGAAGCGGAAACCATACTGCTTGTCCGAGAGGAGCCTGTGTGCTGTGAGATGTTGAACCACCTCGGCGTTGATAATGGCTTCGAACACTTTGCCAAAGATCTGAAGACGGCTGATAGGTCGGTGATTTGCGGGGTCCGTGGGTTCTCCAGTGTCTTTAAATACAGGAACTACAGAGGAAGATTTCCAACAGGCAGGAAAGCAGGAAGCAGATAGGCAGAAGTTGTAGAGCTTAGAAAGGACAGAAGAAAGTTCAGGGGCACATTTCTTTAAGACTATGATTGGGATTCCGTCCCCTCCGCTCGCTTTGTGAGGGTCAAGTTTTGAGATTATCTTAGAGACAAGCGAGGGTGTAATGTGGACGTCATTCAGTTGTGCCTCGGTTCTAGGTAAGAAGTCGGGTGTAAAAAATCCAAACGAGTCAAGACTCGAATTGTTCGAGAATCTGCGAGCAAAGCATTCAGCTTTGTCAGCTGGGGAAGTGAGGCCTCAAATCTGTTTATTAATGGGGGTATTGTGAACTTGCTCTTGTTAAGTACTCTTTTACAGAGTCGCCAGTAGTCTTTGGTGCCAAACTTAGAGGATGCTATGCGTTGCTTCATTGTGGGAGCAAACAACATCTTAGCTTCGTTAAGTATCTTTTTACACTTATTACGAGCTGAAGCGAAAAGGCGCCTGTTTTGGTCCGACGCGTAGCTACGATAGAGTCGGAAGAAATGATTCCGGTGGGCAATGGCGGCCGAGCAAGCGGGCGAGAACCATGGAGACGAATGAGATTTAAGCTGCAATTTCCTAACAGGGATGAAAGCATCGATGCCAGCCTTAGCCCAGGAGGAGACCTCGGATGCACATTCTTCGATGGGAAGACTAAAAACGTTGTTCCATGGGACGTCACAGAGGAAGTCTCGGAACAAATCCCATTCTGCTGTAGGATATTCTTCTTGTCTGGGTTTCTTGGGTCGGGTGGGAGTGTAATGAAATGTTGACGGAAACTACGGTGTGGTCAGAGTTTCCGAGTCGGCAGTGTTGTCTGGAAGTGCAAGAGTCTGGGATTAGTGAAACAGAGGTCTAGCAGTGAGTCCCTTCCGTTAGGGCTGTCGGAGAAACGCGTGGGGAAGTCCACCACTTGCGTAAGGGATTGAATGATTGAAAGTTTCATGGTGTGGACACCAGAAAGGTCGGTGACAGAGTTCTCCAGCCACTTGGTGTGGTGGGCGTTAATGTCACCAAACACGAATATATCGGCAGAGAGATGGGAAGAAATGGCTTTGTCGATATTGTCAAAGATGCTGTCAAGTAACGAACAGTCAGGGGAGGAAGGGGAGCAGAAGAGATAGCTGACCGAGCTTAGAAGTGAGAGGCGGAAGCACATGAAAAAATGATCCGGAGATTCAAGGGATGTCGCCCTAGCTAGGGGAAGATGTTCGCTGACATACACACCAAGCCCATGCATATGAACATTGGAGTCCTTCCTGAAGATGGGAAGGTAGCCAGGAACATAAAACTCAGAAGAGGGGTTAGAAGGGTTAAGGTTAGTTTCACATAGGGCTAAGATATCAGGTGAGTTTGTGTGAAGGAATGAATCTACACTGAGGAAGTTAGTGCGGATACCCTGTATGTTAGTGTAAGAGATGCAGATGATTTAAAATAGTGGGTGTTTTGTTGAGAGAAAAAAAGAGGGAGAGAAAGAAGAAAAAATTTCAATGAAAGAACTAAAAACCAATTTGAAAGAAACAGAGATAGGAAAGAAATCGAAATTGGAAAGAAAGAAAACGAAATTTGAAATGAAAAAGGCAAACTGTTAAGAAGGAGAAATTTGAAAGAAAGAAAAATTAAAATTGAAACGAAAAAGAAAGAATGAGAACGGTATTTACATTATTCGGACTATTGTCCTCGTCACTGTTACCATTTATACGACGTTTTGGCCGTTGTGCATTTTAGCTTCGTTCAGGTGCTAAGAATTTCGAACCGAATCCTTTATTACAATCAATGGGGTCTATGAGCTCCATTCCTTGTGAGAGGCCGCGATTGGAAATCATGAGATCTCCCTCTAACCATGCAAGTTATTTGTTCACCGCTGCTGTAGCATGGTATTGAACTCACAACTCTAAGAGTCAAGCCAGGAACTAACCAACGTTTATATTCAATGGGCCATGTGTCCTCACATTTTGCATATGTATACAATATATTAATGTTAACGTGAAAAATTCTAGACAGAAGGAACTTCATATTAACTTCTTTTTAAATTATGCTCTTTATTAGTAATCTGAATTAAATTTAAGCACACAATATACGAATGAATAACATTCAAGATATGTACAGATTCTACGTACCAAAAACAGTAGAAAATGCACCTTTATATCGTAAGACGGAAATTACTATTCGTTCATTTTATTTACTTCGTAATATCATGAGTTAAAGTTTTAACAATTCAGAAAATAAAATGTATTAATAACGGTAAGATTCACCCAGAAAACGTAAAAGACCTCTAAAAGAATCAATTACAATAAAATGTTCAAGTAATAATTATACCTGTTATATGATCGCAATAAAGCAGAATATAATTTGATATTAAATAATTAAAATATCAATGACATTATTAGATTGAATAGAAATTAGAAAGAAAGAAAGAAAGAAAGTGTATTGCTTAATCACAAAAGAAATGGAAAACAAGAAAACGCAAATAAATAAATAAGTTGCGAAGGAAGGAATGAGTTAAAGTAGGAAGGAAAATGTATTTTAATGAAGGATAACGAACAACAGAAGTGTGATAAAAGTACTGAAAGAAAATACAAATGAAAGAATTAGAAATAAAAAAGTAAAAGGCAAGAAATGCAAAAAATAATGAAGATAACAAACTGTGTAGGTAAAAGAAAGAAAAAGAAAAACAATTATATGAACTAATCATAAAATAAAATAAAAACAAGAAAGTGAAAGCGAATAAATTACCGAGAAGGAAGTTGCGAAGAAAGGAAGGAATGAATGTCGGAAGAAAAATGATATAACCAGTAGAAATAAAATGTATTTCAATAGAGGACAACGAACAAAACAAGAAACGTGTTAAGTACTACAGAAAGAAAACACGAATGAAACAATCTGAAATGAGAAACACAAGAAAAAACAACAAATGCCAAAGAAATGAAGAACACAAACTGTGAATCTATGTAGAATTGGAAGAAAAAGGAAGACAGATTTGAAACGAGATATGTATAAAGCAGCATTGGGATAAAATGGACGAACAGGAGGAAGACGAACAAAGAAGATTTTGTGATGGCGTCACTGAATAACACGTGAAATTATGTCTAACTAACGTGACGGGTTGATGACTCGTCTTGAGGATAATCGCCTGTTGTTCCCAGCAATCTGATTATTGCATCGAGAGCGGGAACAAACAGATCGTTGTCAATTGAAAGCGGCATAAATCTTTTCAGGCAAAACATTTGTTGTACCTGCAAAGAAAGGAGAAAACTACGCATGCGTGAATAATCTTTGTAGACACGCACAGTTATGTACAGAACTAGATATGAAATTGTCGAGCCTATAACCACATAGACACGTAAACGTGAATACATACATACATACATACATAGACACATCTATCTATCTATCTATCTATCTATCTATCTATCTATCTATCTATCTATCTATCTATCTATCTAAATTATTAATCCGAAATTTTTTTAACGCTTTAAACATTATTTTACTGGATATCTATATTTAAGTAGACGCCTCGTTTATTTGTAATCTGTATGTATATTTTTGTCTCGATTATTCAGGCCGGTAGACGAAAATAGTTAGATATAGTGTTTCTTTTTTATCAGATAGTTCCATGTTTAGGTGTGCAAAAGTAAAGAAACATATAGTATTATAATAAATAACATTTAATAGTTGTTTACCTAACACTTGCTTGCAATAATTGCATTAAGCCTGCGACCTATTGACATCAACAAATTATTGCAATTTTCAAACATCGGGCATAGCCAAGACAACAATGTGGAATATTCTGAAAAAGAAAAAGAATACCGTATAATGTATCGAGCAACAGACAGAGAACATGCTGGCCAAGGAAAACAGTAGTAATAGATGAGAGATACATTGTGAGACCAGTGAGGAAATTCCCCAGAACAACAGTCAATGACGTCAGCAACAACCAAGGTGTAGAAGTGAAAGTTTTACAATCCGCCGCTCGAAGTTAGAGATGCTACTCCACAATCCACAGCAAAAAACCGAAAGGCCAGATCGGATTTTATGAGGAAATATGGAGATGAGCTACGAAATTTCTGAAAGAAAGATTTGTGAACTGATGAAACTCGAAATTAATTCCTATCAAAGTGATGAAATGGCCAAAGTTTGGAGAAAGAAAAGACCTACTCATGATCGAAAGCATACAAGCTCATCTGTGAAACATGGTGAAGGCAGTGTCTTGCATGGCTGCTTCTGGAACAGGCTCATTTATATTTAATGAGGATGTAACATATGATAAAAGCATCAGAATTAATTCAGGAGACTACAGAATCATTTTGTCTGCTAATTTACAGAGAAAAGAAATCCAAACTAATCGGGGTGGAAATTTATAGAAGAAATTCTTTTTTCGTGCTTCTCGCCTATGGAACTCCCTTCCGTTTATTTATTTCCCTGATAGCTACAATCCCCAAAACTTTGAATGCAACGTCAATTGCCATCTTCTATCTTTTTGAATGCCTTTTATCTTTTATTCTTTCTTCAATATCCTATGTATCCATTCTTTTCTCTTATTGTGACCCTCTGCGCACTAGTGGCGGTCCCACCTTGATTGGGGTGAAATGATTAAAAAAGCAAAGCAAAGACAAACATAGTAATAGATCCATTTATCTCGTGAGATAAAGGTCAGTCCCTGTTTAAAATCCTTCCTAAGTAAAATGAAAGTACCTTGTTTTCAAGAATGTGTATAGTCTCTCATCCCTGTCTCAATATCAACCCGTCAGCCTCCTTAGTGTAATCACCAAACCCTTTGAGGTAATAATCAACTAGAATGTTATTAATTACCGCAACATTGATTACCTTTTTTCTTACAAAAATTTCGGATATTTCTATCTGCTCGCTCTACTATTGATATTTTATCATTATTCATACAATCAGTTTATCATTAGACAATAAATACACCACCAAAACAATCACATGAGATATATTGAAGACCTTTGACAAGGTGTGGCATAGTGAGATGCTAGAAAAGTGTGTAAACACTAGAAGAGTTTTCTCAATTATAAGCCATCCCCAACCTATGTAACAGATAGAACCATGAAAGTATTTTTTAATGTCCGAGGACCGTAAAATAAATGTTAGCGAACCACAAGGCTCACTTCTTGGTCTGACACTTCCCCTGCTTTATATTACTTATCTGCTTAAGTGCATGTTCCAAAATGGGAAATATCTATCCTGACAATACAACGGTACAAAGATGAACCTTCAAAAATCTAGATGACCAGAACCTCGTAACTGATTTCTTCTCTGACCTAACTAAAAACTAAATGGTGGGTGAAAACAGGCTGGTCACATTCAATACCTGGAAAACCTAACTAGTAGCGTTTTATCATCACCGGGCAATTTCTGAATTTCTGTTTATTACAATGAATTGCTGTTTTTAACAAGGCCCGCTGGCCTTGAAGACATATTGGGACTGAAGCTCACTCCTGACCGCAAGTGGAAGTCGTATATAACTTCATTTACTAAAGATGCCGGTAAAACGCTCAATTCTATGTACAGCTCTATTAGTACCTGGCTCTTGCAATGCTTTACCTTTTTAGATCAGGCTGAAAATGAAATAGCTGGTACATCTATGCAAGTGCTGCCCAGCATTCATTTTCCCGTTCCAATAGAGCTTCTACACGGCCTTGTGTGTGATGGCTTGTTTTCTACCTTAAAACCCGTTTCCCACAGACAAACTGTTGCAAGCCTCTCGCGACTCTAGCTCTGTTTCCATATAAAATGTTCAAATGAGCAATGTTACTCAGTTCCTTTAATTTTAATTTTCTTTAGTAACTGAAACGTGTCACAGCTGGTTAGTTGGGCGCATTAAAAGACATCTTAAATGTTCAGTGAAAAATAGTCGGATGTGCGTTGTAGTGCAGTGGATATCGATTCGGAACGAGAAAATCGAGGAGCCGAGTTCAAATTCCAGTTGAATTTATTGTATTTACTTACGCTCAAGTACCCTTGGAAAAGGTATTAATCCGTTTCTTTCCTCCAGTTATGGGTTAAATAACAGAACAGATTCGTTTCTATAGCCTTGGCTGGCAACCAGTCTACCGCAGAAAGTAATGGCAACCAACTGCTGGGTAATCTTCTGCTCGGTCAGTCATGTCCCGAAAGAGACATGCTTGCCCAACCTCCGATGCATGGCACTTAACTGCCTGAAAAATATCCAGACTATATGAGTTCAGCGTGCGGATTTTTTTATGTGGTGTTTTCTTAACAGAGTCGAATGGGGGTTGTATGAATAAGGTAAAAATGCAACAGAAAAATTTGAGTTGGTGTGTTATGTAAATTTTGATCTCTATAGTATGAAATATTTCTTTTCAAACATAAATGTATTACTCTGTTAATCTTCACTGGGAAAAACAAATATTGAAACAAATATTATACTAACCTCCATTTAGACATTTGCTTGTATGTATTTTTAAGGCACTTTCGACACAGTGACGGTAACGGAGATGTGAACTAATGATTATGTTAACAAGAATAAGAGAAAGTAGAGTTTTTTTAATCGTGTCACCCCAAGCAAGGCATTCCACTGCCACTATAGCGCAGGGGGTTACATTGAGGGACTGGGTATGGGAAATATCAGAAGGAGGGTGATAGACGACTTAGGATGTACATAGTGAGAGAGTTGGAGAGAGTGGGTGTGAGTTAGTGTGTTAGGTGGTGTCTGTTGACCTTACATTTAAACTCCTGGAGGTTGTAGCCGTCGGGGAAGCAAGCATGCGGTAGGGAATTCCACAGGCGGGAAGTGCGAGGAAAGAAGCTGTTGGAGTAGAAATTGCGGTTACATTTCAAAGCTTTCACTGTAAAATGGTGGGACCTAGTTGCCAATCTAGTATCTCGGGCAAATTCACATCTAGGGGGCACCAGTGATTTAAGTTCGTCAGAGCAGAAGCCATGAAAGTATTTATAGAAGAGGCACAGGGAAGCCACGTCATGCCGGTGGGAGAGATACTGCAGGCGGTCAGCCAAGTCGGTATTAATCGCATTACAGATTCTTCGCTGTATTTTGTCAAGAACGCCGAGGAGAATAGAAGGAGCATCCGACCAGATGTGGCAGCAGTACTCAATACACGGGCGGATGGTGGATTTATATAATTGCAGCATAGATTCAGGCGGAAAGAATTTCAGGGCCCTGCACAGAGAGCCGACTTTCATAGCTGCGGATTTAGCAATGGATTGAAAGATATGAATGAAAAATAGAAATGAAAATTAAAAGTTGCATGTACCACAGCCATATGATTATATAAACACCTGTGCAATAATGGACTAATCCTTTTTTAACATAAAATTTGTTTTGTTTGACACAGTTGAAAATCTTTTTTATAGCTGAAAGAAAATTAAAAGTTGAAAAGATAGTGTTGAAAAGATAAAATTGGTTTTTCCAAAATTGTTCTAGTAATTGAAGTGAGTCTTATTTTGCCAGTTAAGCTCCATGAAATATATCTTAAAGATCCAGTGAAAAATATCCAGACTACACTTTTCCCTATCAAATTAATCTTTCGCCCACTCAAATTAATATCTCATCTATTCAAATTAATCTTCTACCCAGTCAAATTAGTCTTCCTAGTAGCATGATTAAATTAACTTTATTTATTTATAACTTTGTTAATTTTTAATTTATATTACACAGTATTAACAACGTATTCACTTGTAAAAATGTAAGATATCTATAGGTTCTTTATCAGATCATTTCCAATAGTACTGTTCCAAATATCTTTAAGAGAAAACGTCAGGAGGGGAAGGTATATGAAAATTGATTGACTGGAAAGAACTGGCTAAGAAGAATTGGATAAATGAGAAGACCACAAGAGGGTTAATTTGCAGTGAATCTGGGTAACCAAAGCGTAGAGGTGAATTTCGGCATTTGCACCTTTTCCCACACATTTGCTTTAACATTCGAAAAACAACCACCTGACGGGGAGTCGAAAATGGAGCACAAAAGTATGTCGAAAGTTCAATTGATAATGCGATTTTGATGGCTACCTTGAGTGGTTAGAATATTAATTTGACTGGGTACAACCATGTTTTGTGGTACTACCAGTGCTGCTTCGCTAGTGAGGATCTCCTAGTTGATGCGTCCCTTGATTTGTAAATTTCTCATTGTTTTGATAATAAATTTAGAATGATTGTATTTTTGATTAGATTGACTAGCTGAAAATCAATTGGACTGGTCGGAATATTAATTTGACTGTGCGGAGGATTAATTTGAGTGGTCGGAAGTTTAATTTGGGTGGGAAAGGTGTATATGTGTTCAGCGTGTGGGAGTTTGCTTTTTTTTGTTTTTGGTATTATTTTAACAGAGAGGGTTGTTTGAATAAGGTGAATATCTATTCTGATGAGGCAACAGTATATGAGTGCAGTTCCAAAAATTAGATGGTCAGGGCCTGGTAGTTGGCATCTCTTCTGAAGAAACTAACTACTCAATGGGGGTAAATTGGCGGGTCATTTTCAATTCCTCAAAAACAAAACTAGTAACATTCAATCATTCCCGAAAAAAAATTTGAATATTCGTCTATCCCAATAAATAGGGGTTCTCTCTTGCCTTGAAGGCTTTTGGGACTTAATCACATTCCAGAACCCAAGTAGAACTTGTATATATGATCCGTAGCAAAAGATGCAGTGTAAATAGCGGGTCCCCTATACAGTTCCAGTAAGTATTTTACATCCTGCTATACTCTGCTTTTAGAAGAGCCAGATCAGAAAATAATAAAAAAAGAAATTTAGGAATTCGAGATACGTAAATCTTTAAATAATGGGAAAAAACTGATAATTATAAAAGAACATGGAATGATATTGAAAATATAAGTTGGGCCAAAATGAAATCAGGAAAGAGTTAGAACTATTCAAAAAGCAATTCAGCATACAACTGGTAGAATATTAAGGGATGTGCTGCAGAATAAGACTGCATTTGCTATCACTTGATATTGAGTGTAATATTTTAAGTTACTATTGATGTAAATTCATAGTGACGGAAAATCTCGACCTAGTGTTATGGTTAGCAAGCTTTCCTCACTAGAACAATTAAGACTATTTAGGTCCTCACGAGGTGTTCCATACTTTAGGCTTTGTGCGACATCTAAACAACAGTTAGAAAATCCCCATAATGACTGAAAAATTATAAATCAGATAAACGTCGAAAGAATAAAATCGTCCAGATGCGTAAATGTCGCATCGTGTGAAAGTGAAAGAAATTAGAAAACTGAAAAAATATGTCGACCTCGCGGGAAATTTAAGAAAGGAAAGAAAAACAAATATAGACCTTGTACCAAATATATAAACCCGGGGCAACTTGGAAAACGATTATACCGATTGGCAAACTGAAAAGGATTTGAAAAATTCCAAAAAGAAATTCCTGATCTACAAGGTTAGTTCAAAAAGTATTGGGACTCATGCTATTAGAATAAAATTATTACATATATCAATTCGGTATTTAATCTCTTTAAGAATAATCTCTGTTTGAAGCCACACACATTCAGTCAGTCAGTTAAATGCCATACGTGATACACGCTTAGGCGATCATGTCTCTTTCGAGACGTAACTGACTGGGCAGACGATTTTCTTGCAGTAAGATGCCATTAATTTCTGCGATAGACTGGTTGCCAACTAAGGCTATAGGACCCAATCTGTTCGGTTATTTAACCCATAACTAAAGGAAAAAGACGGATTAATAACTTTTCCAAGGGTACTTGCGCGTAAGTAGAATGCAAAGAATTCTGCTGGAATTCGAACTCGGCTACGCCGATTTCTCGTTCTGAACCGTGATCCACTGTACCACAAATCACATGCTAACAGTACACAAAAAGTATTCAACTTTTTGATTGATAAATTATTTTCTACCCGAAAATCCCTTTCTCACAGACAAAAAAAAAAAGAAAAAAGAAAACCACCAAACCTCGTACACTGGCGCGGATTTGCCACATTCCCCTTGTTATATATCATTAATGAAAAAGTTCCACGTGCATATCTTCTTCCTAAGAACATCTACTTTATGGATCATACTGCCAGGATCGTGTTTCCCAACAACTACAATCTTACCCTCTTTAAATGTAGGATTAACCGTTACCTTTCCTACTTGACCTCATAACCTGCACCTTCTTATATCCTATTCTTTCTTACTCTCAACCGATATATGAAGGGAATGCGACTAGTTTGCCTCGGTCTACGCGGCTTGTTTGTTAGAATATTTAATCGCAAAACTAATATAATGTAATTCTATTGATTTAACATTCAACACTATATACATTTATACTTTCTACAGCATTTTTAAATATATTTTTCAAGGAAGGCTACTTCAAAATTAATAACTCCTATTGTAATACGAGTGTACCCTTGTGTCAAAAACAAAGGCAAAGATATTTGTGAGGATTATTAGCTGTTTTCTAACAGGTTATCTCCCTTGATATATATTCAAATAAATACACAATTGCATTTATTATATATATATCTATATATATATATATATATATATTCTTCAATTCTTGACTGCATAAATATTGCAAAAAATATAATGAAATGATAAAGCACTGACAAAGAGCAAGCACGCTGCAAGAGCTTTAATAAATGTCAGTAAAGAGAGTAAACTGACCCGACCCTGCTGCGCTGTTGTCTTCTATGATCGTAACAGGAGGGATATATATATATACTTATCAATACGCAACAGTCTTGATTAAAATAGAGAATATGTTATCTCACCGTGTCAGAATCGGATGTCATCACAATGAATATTTGACATTATCGTTAATAGCATATTTTTTTTCTTATCGGAGATAAGTCTGGTAAATTAACATATGACAGGAATGGTAAATTAACATATGACAGGAATGTCAAAAGAAGGAAAGGTGTATAATTGAATTTCTTAATTCTGTAAAATTTTACCGATTGACATTCATTGGCACCAAACAGTTGATGTGAGCACAATTGGACAACCATAAATGTTTTTTTGTCATGTGTACCACTATTTATGTGTCAAGTTCGGTCCACAATCGTGTTATACAGGTTCTTGTACACCTCTGAGTTAGTATTTGTTTGCCAGTTTGGCGTCTTCCGGTCGGAATGAAAGAAAAATACGCCCTGGTTTTTTTAAACTTTTTTTTTTATTAAAGCCTGATGTCTAAGTAAGCATCATTCAAATGGAATGAAGGAACCAATCCTTTTTTTTGCTAATGATTAAAACAACCAAAACCAAAAAGGGGGTGTTGTTATATCATTCAGACACCGAGTTAAGAAACGGATTTAATACTAGAAAAAAGGAAACCCACTTATATGTATTCCTTTATAACCTGAAGAAGTTTACCAAACGAATGTGAAACGCGATATCAGTCAAAAGATTTGAAAAATTTCAAGATTTCAAACCGTTTTCGTCACGCTTCTATGTCCTGCTAACACACATACACAAATAAAACTCCAACACCATGAGTTTCAATTTAATAAACGTTAAACTATTACACAAAATAAAAACAAAACTTGCACATACATTTAACGAAACAATTGAAATTTCTAGGTTACATAATGAGGAAATAAAGCTTAGAAAATGTTATACTCACAAGAAAAACTAAGAGTAGAAAACAGGATTACAACATATAATGGCATGAAAATAAATGTGTGCATAATTTTACAATTAATGGGTTTATCATCATTACTCAAACCTAAAGATAATATATCAAATATCTTCTTTGGGTGTGTGGCTTCTCTATGCCTTTCCTACAATTTTATGGCTATTGTTTTGATAATCTGTTGTCCTTAGTGGTTCGACTGAATGGATTTAAGTATGATACTAGATTGGAAACTAATGTTCACCGTTTTAATGTTGATCTCGCTAGATGCAACCATATATTGCATTCTAATAATTTATTTTTTCACACATCTTGTCTTTTGAACTCCCTTTGAATTTCTTGATTCCGTGCCACCAACAATTTGGAATGTTTAAATGAAAAGCCATCCACCATCTAAATTTCTAAATTCTTCTTCTTTCCTTTCTCCTTACTTCTCTTGAGTAAAATATTCTCTTTCACTTTCTGTAATCCACTTAATCCTGTTGGCATTATCGCATTATTTGGGGTGAAATCATTAAAATATGTTCATAGAGATCCCACTGACCATCGAAAATATTGAGCAGAAGGGACATATTATTAGCGGTTATTATTTTACTGAAACGGTATATCTTATTCCTTTTTCACCAATCATTGCAAACCGGCTTGAATATTTTTGTGACATGCATGATGTCGTTCTGCGTGCTACCATGAAATCAAACTCAAGCTAAAAGTTTCATTTATGGCCCCCTACACGATGGTGGTATGGTTTGATTGTTGTTGAAGAATAATCTTTGCAAGACGTCGTCTCTACATCGGTCTATATCGAACATACAAACTCTGACTTTCATACAATCTTCAAAGAATACAATATAAAACCATTCATTCTTCGAGATAATCACATTGCGACACCATTTTAGGTGCACACAGGGATATTGGAACACAAGCATAGTTTTGCTAGAAGTACTATTGCAGGTAATCCTGCTTTAAACAAACAATTCCCAGCGGGGAAATCCTATGGCTTTATTTGATCTTAGCCATGCTTTGGACGCCCTTGAAACCGTAAAAATACGTTGATCTTGTCAAGTCTGTGTAAGCTATGGCCATCCAGAATTTTATCTACGGATATAAGCATAAACAACCTACGTCCATGTTCTCAAAGCCCATAAACAGACAGCTCTCAAATTTAATTCAAGAATCACGTTTTGTTTTTTATCCATAGTACCTTTTTAGATTGAACTGTCTTGCCATTTCGAACGTAATACACGTCACCGCCGAAAGTCTAATGACCAAAGAGGGAACTAGTATGAACATTAATATACAGCAAGATGACTTTCGCAACGCATTCCCTGCTCCAATATGGAAACGATCACCGTCATGCAAGATGCTATAAACTTAATTTCAGTTGGGATAGTATTTTGAAAAGGATTTTATTAATTAACCTCTATAGATACCGTAAATTTAAATATTTCCAGTTGGCGATTTTGAAAAAATGTTCAAAAACTATTCCAACAGAACAGATATTTCTGTTTTTTTATGATTTTTTCTGGGAAACTCCCCGAATATTTAACATACAAACGCGCGCACACACACACGTTTTCATGTTTCAGAAGAATTCTGTTCCTCTTCAGTTCAGGTAATATGTTAATATAAATTTAGAATAAATTTAAAATACATTTTACCTTTTTGTGTAGTGATATTATGCTTTCATAAACCATTTTAATAACAGATTTACTATATATAATAGCAAATTTCTCCTCCTGGCACAATCTGCATAAATCTCCACCGTTGTATGGTTTGGCTATTTTCACTATGCATCAAGGTATATCAGAAGTTGTTTTCATTTTTGAGTTTTAATTTCCACACGTAGTACAATGTTTTAGGTTTCTTAATTTAAATATAAATTTATGATTACTACTTTTTAAAAAATTATTTTACTAGATTTCTAATATATCTTTCTTTGTCTATCTATGTAATGTTATAACGCCTTCTGTTTTACAAGGTTCATTAAGTGACATTTGTTTTTGTCCGTACTGTTGAATTCATTATTAATGATGAATTTTGTAGGTTATTTAGGTTTCTGATATTTTGGTTTTATGTAATTTTCTAAATGACCAGTGCATATATAAATTAATTTGAGTGACTTCCCATTAGAAATTTTTGTTTAATTCTGTTTTTTAGAAAATTTTCATTGTTTAATTTAAACAAATATTTGCGCTATTTTGGACTCTATTTCTAAGTCAAACGGTGTGTTGAACCAAATAATATGACTATTAACACTCTCACACTCTGACTGAGCACTCTGGAAGAATGGTAGACTTTGAAAAATAGTTGCTACTCTAGAATGTACGCATCGCTCATTCAGTAAGGGATTAGATCACTCTGGCTATGGGCGGGCATAATGACAATATACACGCTAAAAAGTCTGCCTTCTTCTACCGAACGCCCATAGCCCAGAGGTAGACGCCAATTCGGACGGGTTTCAATCCTTGGTTAAAAGCAATCGGAGTATTACCGTACTGATGAGCTGTGATACAGCGAAACAGATCTGTCTACGGATGACTATATATATATATATATATATATATATATGTATATAAATCTTGGATACTGTGTGTGAGGTTATATTTAAATTTTAGTTACTGCATGAAATTATATATATAAGTTCTTTTGTATGAGTGTGTGTGTGTTTGTTATATTTACATTTCATACAATGCACGAAATTATATATATATATATATATAAGAAAAGCTCAAACTGTTGATGGAACGGGCAAATAGTCCAAAGAACCAAATATTCTTAAAGAAAAGAAAATCTGGAACAAGGACAGCAATTATGAACATAGAAAGAGCCTAAAACACTTATCTGTTCAGTAAAGAGCTCGACAACTAGATTACCCAGAGGGAACAATATATATATATATATATGTGTGTGTGTGTGTGTGTGTGTGTGTGTGTGTGTGTGTGTGTGCGTGCGTGTTTGTGTGTGTGTGTGTGTATGTGTGTGTGTGTATTACAAGTCAGAAAGAAATAGCTAAAAATGATGTGGAAAACATTATGCCTTATCTTGATTATTTTGACACTTTGGTCACTGAAAAAGTGACCGTTTCTTACAATGAAAATTATCTCGGGACGAAGATCTGTGCCGGCCTTTTCAGTTGAAATCCTTTAGGATTTGTTTTTCAAAATATTCACCCCTTAATTAATATTCTTAAAAACATTCTTGTTTGAAAGGAGTTGTTTTTTTTTACACTTTTTTCTCCCTGTTATTTCTTTCTTTTTTTGTTAATCTGTTATTTGTGCCAATAAGTAATCTGGTTTCGCGTATTTTTTCACTAAGATTTTGTATCTGACTGCGTTCATTTGTTTGGCGGGTGATTCTCTTATATTTTTGTTGTTGTTGCCACTTCATGCCGTCAAAACCGATCCCTATTTAAAGATTACTTAACACTCCCATCTTTTGTCGCTATGTACACTGTTCTTGTAAATGGGTGGTATTTACTTTGTGCTTCAGCCATTATAGAAGACATAAATAAGCACTTATGAACTGCAAGACACGTCAATAGTTCACATTTTAAGGCCTTCCTATTTTTATACTTTCAAAGTAAACGATTTCGGCAAATCTATAAATTATATTAACGCATATAGAAACAGCTCTATTTGCCGGAAGATTTTGCATATTATCAGTTGAAACTAAAATATATTAAAAAAGAAATCTGATCATTAACTACAAGTTTACAAATAGTAACATCATTTTATTTCATATGAAAATTCGGCTTTGAGGAGCATGAAGCTATTTTTTATTTTCTTTTGTTCCCCGGTTCATCTGGGCCAGGAGTGATAGCAACTTTTAAGGTCTCAGCTAAGGACAAACAGTGAACCCCATACAGTACAGTTTTATAATAAAATGACATGGTTAATTTTTAATAAGATGAGTTTTAATAAAGTGACATGGTTAATAAAATGACCAAATATACATTTTTACAGCAAAATGACAATCAATGCAACACTAACAAAATATAAAACACCATTTGTATAACAAAATTACGAACAGTACATTTTATGATCTTCAAAATAAATTGATAATAAACATACCTTTCTGAGTATAAAATTACGTAAAAAATATTTAGATTTTGCCGTCAAATAATCCATCGAGGTTGATATATTTTCAAACAAAATTGTTCAATCGAACAAATAACATGAAAGAACTCTTTCGTGATATAAACCAATGTAATATCCTACAATCTTTAAAGAAATTAACCTATATTCCAAAACACATGTAATCACTTCTCTAGTAATCATGTCCACGCAGACATGTATAGGCCCCAAAAGCCGAGTATAATCTACCATGTATTCAAGTGTGAAAGGAGAATAACGAGTATCATGTTGTTATTATTTCAAATAGGTGCCATGAAAATTCAATTTCTGCATTAAATGAGTCATGAAAAGTTGATATGCCGTTAAGACAAACGATTTAATCAATTAATCGATTAAAAAATGCAGGACATTTGTTAAAAACAAAGAAACTAATACCGAACTGTTATGTAATATCAATTTTAATATATGGCTGTGAATGCTAGACAATTGTGCAACCTCTTTTTGTTATCTTTACCAGAACCAGTTCTCTCAGAATTTTATATGGAAGCAATAGAACAACGAGATGCAACAGTAAGACTTTTAGTATGGCCTTTTCTATATAAGGGAAACTGTCAACGATTGCTCAGGTCGTATGCAGATGAAGAATTAATAGAAAAACAGGGTAGAGTCATTAAGCCATTGAAGAAATGTTGGAATGTAATGGTTGAGATCAATGAAATGTTCTCTTTCATGATATTATTGGATCCAACGATGATTCCTCTGTAAGCAATACAGAAAGCAGTATGGATTGTAGAGCTATTGAACCAAAAGAGATAATAGTACATTTTTATTTACGTTATTTTCTTATTTAGATGTTTTGAGTTCTTTTGAGGTTAGGACTCTATATACACTTTTTAAAGTATCAGATCCATTGGCCTATGGCCATATCACGTTGTAACACCAGTTCTCGTACGATCACCGGAGATAAGCAACGTCGAACTTGGTCAGTACCTAGATAAGTGACACTTGGGAATACCAGATACGGTAAGTTTGCACGTGCGGGTGGTGTAACAAGTAACGTCCTTGAGTTGGAAGATGAAAGATGTGTTCAAATTCCACTAAGCTTTGTTACATTTATTTACACGCAAATACTCTTGGGAATCGTATGAATTTAACTCTTTCACCAGTTATGGGTTAATTAGCACCAATTGCATCAATAATTCACTATTATCGATAAAAATCTTTACAATTCAATAGAATTTTCTTGCTTTAAATGACCTGCAAAAGGTGAATAATCCATAATAAGCAAATCAATAAATTAAAATCAGATTACTTTTTTCTTCAAACTTTCAAATAAGACTGGAGTTTATTTTAACAAGGCGTTTTCAAAATGAGATTATATCTTATGCTCATATAAGTCATATATTCTTAAAATACTGTACATCGCTGTATGTAATTATTTCTTTTTCTGTTTTTATCAACATTAAACTTTTGCATTGAGTTGGCTGAGTTTTAAGCCGCTTGTCAAATAGAAGGGATGAGTGCTCACGTAGACGAAACCGATTTGTGTAAATCGAAGTAATGCACAAAGTTCGGTCAATCCAGTTACATCCAATGGCAGCAGCGATGTAAATTAAGGCAGCCTTACATACACATACCTGCCACGTAACTAAACATATGCAAGCATAAACACAGCATCATACTTACACTTTTGTGATAGTTTCGTTTTCCAGAAAGCAAAAAATTCCAAGTTTTGAGTTACGAACTGGCGACGTCAAATTCAGTCAATAGCCTATCTGATATTTTTTTTAACTGATAGTGCAAAATGTGACACCAAACTCCGAATGTGAACTGGAAGAGCAAAAAATGCCTAAAGCTCAGTAAACATTTACAACCCGTGGAATTTCAATTCAAACAAAGAAAAGTGTATTAAACTACATATAAAATTCACTACTTGGAAATTTTATCGCAGATATAGAGTAGACATGAAACAACAAAGATATGGTTCTACAGAACGAAACTGAAAATAACGAAGCATTTAAGTAACATTTTCTATTCTTTTAAGAAAAAAATGGCTAATTATGCATAAACTCAGAAAGATACAATTGACATTTCTGGGACACAACGATAAAAAACTGCCATCTAACTTGACATATTGAAGACGGGAGCGGCTAGAGTGAATCAGTGGGTAACCTACACAACGAGCTTGCTTAAATCGGTGGCAGAACGGGAGGGATAGTAAAGATAAGCATTTATGTTAGCTACAAAAGATGTAAAGTTGTGGAGAGCCATGACCATTCACATCCTGAAAACACAGGGCGCATAGAATAAAAAGTTTAGACAACATAGAAATGCTATAATATATATATATATATAGTTTAATTAAGTGCCATACGTGATATACACTTGGGCAATCATGTCTCGGAATTGAGAATATTTTACATCAGTAGCTTGCCATTACTTTCTGCGGTAGACTGGTTGCCAGCCAAGGCTATATAACTTAATTTCTCCTGCGATTTAACCCATACCTGGAGGAAGGAGCGAAAGAGTTATACTTTCCCCAAGGTTAGTTGCGCGTAAATGAATGCAACGTGTTCAACTGGAATTTCAACTCAGCACTCCGATTTCTCGTTTCTGGTCGATATCCATTGCACCACAACGCATATAATCTATTATAGTATACGAGGTTTGATAGAAATGTATCGGGGCTGTTGTTGTAATCACAGGGCTAAAAGCAGGGAAAGTGAAACCGATTGGTTCAGAGTGATCTTGAACTTTGTCGCGCATGCACATTATGTTATAATGTTCTTATTCTCTTCTATTGTTTATAGCATTGCTTGGAAGAAGGGTGTGGTCGACTCACCCACATCACAAACATTCGTCAATGATTGTGGTTTGTGCATCAGAATTTGACCAAGTACAACAATCGCTCCTTGTGAATTTTTCTTACATCCCACTTGAAAAGATAAAGATTTCAAGACGTTGAGGAAACCGAAGACAATGCGACGTGTTATATCGCTATTCCACAAGAAGAGGACCATGAACGGAAACGACACTGGATAATGTGTGTACAGTACTTGCGGCGGAATTCACCCTAGATCAATTGAGCTGGTTTCCTCTCTAGAGGTTTTATCGGAATATTTTGGTCCTTAACCTCATGTGGTGCGAAGATTTTTCCCCCAGTAGAATGCCAGTACTTACTGCGGTAGACTTGTTGCAAACCAAGTCTGTTCTACTATTTACTTATATCTGTGTGGAGAAAATTGATTCATACCTTTCTTAAGTGTATTAACACGTAAGTGAATCTAATAAATTTGACTGGCATTCGAAATAGGCTCTCCGATTCCTTAATGCGAACCGCTGTCTATTACTCCACCATGCCAAATGTTTGAACATAGCATTGTTTGAAACTGAAAAAAAGTAGAAGACTGAAAAAAATATTTCAACCTCGCTACAAACGTAATAAAAGAAAGAAAATAACCTGGGTAATGTGTGTGGCTACAAACGGAGTCTACTCTGAGGGAAATTAAATACCGAATTAAGATATGTTATAATTTTATTCTAATAATATCAGTCCCAATACTGTTTGATTAAGCCTTGTGGAATAGGAATTTCTTTTTTTGCATTTTTTCAATTTCTTTTCGGTTTGCCAATTGGTATCATCGTTTTTCAAGTCGCTCCATGGTTATATGTTTGCTAAAACGTCTATATTAATTTTTCTTTCCTTTCTTAGATTTCCCTCGATGTCGACATATTTGTTTCAATTTTCTAGTTTCTTTCAGTTTTACACGATGCGATGTTTACGCATCTGCTTCTGATGACGATTTTATTTTTTTGACGATTATCTGATTTTTAAGGGGCTTTTATAGGTATAGTTTAGATGTCGCACAAAGCCTAAAGTATGGAACACCTCGTGAGGATTTAAATCACTATTTAGCCTTAAATGTTTTAGTGAGAAAAGCTTGCTAACCATTACACTAGGTCACTAACCATTACACTATTTTTCCGTCACTATGAGTTTACATCAGTAGTAACTTAAAATATTACACTCAGTATCAAGTGATAGCATATGCAAATTCTGCAGCACACGCTTGAATATTCTAGCAGTTGTATACTGCATTGCTTTTTGAATAGTCCTAACTCTTTTCTCATTTCATTTCAGCCCATCTTATACTTTTCAAGATCATTCCATGTTCTTTGATAATCAGTTTTTCCCATTCTTTAAGGATTTACGTATTTCGAATTCCTCAGTTTCTTTTTTATTATTGCTGTTGTTGTCATTGTTGTTCTTGAATTTATAGTTGCTGTTGTTATGTAATGAATAAGAAAACCATAAATTACAAAACCTACCGTACTTATCAGAACGTTGACGATCCGATCTGAGACGGAGTTGTGGAGTCCTGACACCGATGGATTTCTTCGGTGAATATATAAGATAAAAAAAACGTGTAAAAACATTACGTAAGATGTCAGTAATACCAGAATGAAGACGATCCCAGAATCTTGGCGTATTGAGCTTTCTTCAGACTGAGATAACACACCATGTGTCTATAGCATCTCGCTGACACCTTGTTGAAGTTTATCTTCACTATTTCTGTCTATCTCTTCCTTCCACCAAAAACGATAGTACTGTGTTTCCCCAACGAAATAAACGATTAAAAGAAAAAAAAACAAACGTGTTGCAGAGCTGGAGCCTAGGGATTTAGCAACAAACCAAGGGAAACCAAAATACATCACAAGATAATTTCTTTCTTGCATCCTTGCAGTAAAATTATTTGGTAGCTTTCTCTGAAGATACGTCTACCGCATATACCATCTTTTTTGTTTGTATTCTATTCAGCCAGTTAGTTAATTCCCATACGTGATACTCGCTTGAGCGATATATGTCTGTTTTGAGACCTGACTAACTAATCAGAAGATTTTCAAGCAGTAGATTTACATTACTTTCTGCAGTAGACTGGTTGCCAATCAAGGTTATAGAATCCAATCTGCCCTGTTATTCAACTCGTAGCTGGAGGCAAAAGAGATGTATTAATAACTGTCCCAAAAGTATTTCTGTTATGAAAAGAATACGACAGGAATTCGAACTCGGATCTTCGATTTCTCGTTTCGAGCTGATATCCACTACACCAAATGAGGGTTTATGTATTTATTGTAGACTCTTTCTGCAAATAACAGAACTTATTATAAAGATCTTATACTTATTTGTACTTGTAGCGGCATTCACCCTGGGTGGTTTGAGCCAGCTTCATCAGTTAAAGATTCATGAAACTTTCTGGTTTCAGAATCGGCCCACGATGCATTTTTCACTGTTTAACTGACTCTCCGACCCTTTATTGTTCTTAAGATCCGTCATTAGTTTCATGCTGAGAAAATATTTTGAATCTTTAATTGTTAAAATCAGCAACTTTTGATCGATACTTAAGTTTAATCTTCGATAGTGCAAAATCAATATAGTTTCAGTTTTAACTGTTTTATCAGTTTCTGGCTCTGGTAAAGTTTCAATCGCTCACTGAATGTATTTTGTTTATTCATGATACCTAGACTTTTTTTAAATATTATTACTATTTCTATTAGTTTTACTGCTACAGATTCTTTACACAATGAATACTTGGTTGCATTCAGTGGCGATCAATTATCAATCAAATAATAATTTCTCACTTTCGTATTTTTATAAAGTTGATGAACACGTTGATCTGAAATGTTTTGATTTTTTCAGTAAATTTCTTCTTTTGTTATAATTATTTTTTTCGCTGATTCCTTTATATTTGTCCTTAATTAGGTCTGAGCTCTTTGGGTAAACTATGCTGTTTAATCCCAATTTAACAATAAAAATTTTAAATTTAATAATAATATATATATATATGTATACATCTCTAACCCTGAAGTGTGAAGACATTAAAATAATGCTTTCACAACACTTCGAAGTGGGCATGACAGAAATAACACTCAGAAATACTCTACAGTAATCTTGTTAAAACTATATCCTTATTTTGATATCGAGCACTTTATGAGTAAAAGATCTGCTTGCCTAAAAGGCATTTTTATTAGTAAACTATTGAAAAAAGACCGCAATTGTTACACTAAACATTACGGCAATTTATCATTATATATATACTTATAATATATATAATATATTTATCATTATATATAATATAATGTATATATTTATTATATATATAATATATTTATCATTCTATATAATATATATATATTTATCATTACATATAATATATATATAAATACACACACACACACATAAACACATACACACACGCACACACACATGCACACACACACACACACATATATATATATATAAGACACACACACATACACATATATATATATATATGTGAATTAATGACATTCTGTGTCTGATATATATATATATATATATATATATATATATATATATCAAACACAGGGTGTCATTAATTCCTCAAGGTAGGCAGCTTGTGACCATTATGTATTAAAACTACAAAAATGTTTTGTATTTTTAGAGGAAGAAACATAAAAAATTAGAAAATATATAAATAAATAAAACAGAAGAAGACACAAAAGCAAAAAAGAAGAACGTACAATCAAGAAAGAAACAGCAAAGAAAACAAACGAAAAATGACAGGAAAACTTTCAAAAAAAATGTTATAAAAATGAAAGAAACAATAGCAAAATCAGAAAATAAAGGAAAACAAAAAGAAACAGTAAAGGGAAAATGACAGAAACAATAGAAAAATCAGAAAATAAGGGAAAACAAAAAGAAACAGTAAAGGGAAAATGACAGAAGCAATAGAAAAATCAGAAAATAAGGGAAAACAAAAGGAAACAGTAAAGGGAAAATGACAGAAGCAATAGAAAAATCAGAAAATAAGGGAAAACAAAAAGAAACAGTAAAGGGAAAATGACAGAAGCAATAGAAAAATCAGAAAATAAGGGAAAACAAAAAAACAGTAAAGGGAAAATGACAGAAACAATAGAAAAATCAGAAAATAAGGGAAAACAAAAAGAAACAGTAAAGGAAAAATGACAGAAACAATAGAAAAATCAGAAAATAAGGGAAAACAAAAAGAAACAGTAAAGGGAAAATGACAGAAACAATAGAAAAATCAGAAAATAAGGGAAAACAAAAAGAAACAGTAAAGGAAAAATGACAGAAACAATAGAAAAATCAGAAAATAAGGGAAAACAAAAAGAAACAGTAAAGGGAAAATGACAGAAGCAATAGAAAAATTAGAAAATAAGGGAAAACAAAAAAAACAGTAAAGGGAAAATGACAGAAACGCTAGAAAAATTAGAAAATAAGGGAAAACAAAAAGAAACAGTAAAGGGAAATTTAAAGAAACAATAATGAAGGAACAGATAAGAAACATGAAGATAGAAGACTAAAATGAGCAAAAATTAGAAATAATTAATGAGATAACCGAGAAATAAAAAGGAAGAAAAACAAAAAACTTAAACTAAGAAAATAAACAGAAAAGATAATAAAAATCTGATTATACAAGTAAAATACGTTGTGTTTCCACAAAGATATTTAAAATAAAAATTAAAAAAATCAACACCAAAACGAAAGGTATCACCACTGCTACAAAATAACCTCACAAGAATACGTCAATAAAAGAAAGTAAGAATAAAGAGAATGAATTCATTTTAAAACATAGTAGAGGTTAATTAAAAGAAAGGAAGACAATGATAAAGATATGATAAGAAAATCTTAAGTGTTCTAAGTTACAACAGATGGAAAAATGAAAAAAAATAAAAATATGATCTAAAACTAAGAAACCCGAATTATACCGATAGAAAGTGATAGAGTTAAAAAAAAATCTAAAGACAATTAATTTATGGAGTGATGGAACGTGAATTAAATAAACTAAACAAATATTTAGAAAATAGAGGGGACATAATATATCAATAAAGGCTGAAATAAAACTTTACAAAAAAGAAAAAAATGCTAGACAAACTTTTCAAAAGAATGAAAGATTTTTCTATTCATATTGACAAAAACTGATCAAAGTCCAGCGAAGCAAATAAAGAAACGAGGCTAGCGACAAACGTTGAAAATATAAAGATACAATTAAAAGCAGCGGGAAAAAACGTCGGCTGCAAACATTGATTCTTTTTTAGCCAGTCGATGTCAGAATGATGGCAGTTGCCCGAGAGACGCCTAGTAGGATGCAAATCCAATTCAGACATGTTGATTCATTCGATGCTATTTGTTTTAAAGTAGACAGAATTTGAAGAAAAACGGTTGATTATATTACTATGGACAGTCCATTTGTTCAACATCTGGTCAGCCCCAGCTAGATTAGAAGACGTTCGCCCCAAACATCGCTTCTTTTTCATTTTTCTAACCGCTTCTGCCTTTCTCGGCAATCTGTCGTTTCCACTCACACTTAATCATAATCTTCTTATTTATATGTCATGTCCTTTCAGGACGTAGGCGATCAGGAACTTCCAGTTTTTCCTATTCATTGTCGCTCATACAATTTTTCTCTTGGCATCTTCTACAAACCCAACCCCACTATCTACCAGCTTAAGCTCATCAAGAATCTCTTGCTTTGCTTTACCCTGTCATTCTTTCCCTCTATCCGTGATGTGAGTATTAGATTCTCCAAACATTCTTTCTTTATTACGTGTCCCAGAAACCTCAACTGTATCTTCTCGATGCTTAGAATAAGTTTCCTTTTTGTTTGCATACTCTCCAAAACCTTGTTGCTGCTCACGTGTTTGTTCCATGGTATCTTCAGCATCCTTCTGTCGAACCACATTTCTGTTGCTTTGAGTCTCTTCTTCATCTTTGATGAGATTGTCGACAGATATCACTTAAAAATCCAGTACTTGTTTCTTTTTTCCAACGATATTTTCCTGTCTTAATACTCTTCTTAGCTTTTGAAATGCGTCCTTAGTCATGCAAATGCGCCGTCGAATCTCAGTGTCGCACTTTCCATCCTCTGTCAAAAAACGTTCCAGGTATTTTCTGCACCTATTTAATTTTTTATCCACGAACTTGTCGTGTTCAAATTTCTATTTGTTCCGTTCAGCTAAATAGCTTGATGTTGCCTTGTGTCAAATTTAACCAATATTTATTATGTATCTTTTCCGTCCCCATTGATAATTTATCTGTTGATGAGTTTGCCTAAAATAAAATTACCGTTATTACAGTCTAGTTGAGATTTCTGATTTTGAATTTAATGATTAATACATCCTCCAGTTGTAACAAAATATATAACTTTTTGCTTGTAAAATCTTAGAACTTTATTATTTGGTAATTTTTTACCACTCTATCAGTTTAAGTCTTAGCGTTTCTGTCACTCTGTAGATCTTTAGCTGAGGGTATCACAGTGGATATCGGCTCGGAACGAGAAACCGGGGAGCCGAGTTCGAATTCCCGTTGAATCCATTTTATTCACTTACGCGCAAATACCCTTGGGAAAGGTATTAATTCGTCCCTTCCTTCCAGTTATGGGTTAAATAACAGGACAAATTGGGTTCTATAGCCTTGGTCGGCAACCAGTCTACCACAGAAAGCAATGGCAACCTACTGTGGGATAATCTTCTGCCCAGTCAGTCATGTCTCTTTCGAGACATGATCGCCCAAGCGTGTATCACGTATGGCACTTAACTGATTGATCAGGTAAGGCAGATTCATAATGTCTCTAGCCTATGATGAAAACTATTTATTTCACAACTAGTATGTATTGTTTCTGCATAAACTCTGTAGTCTGTTCTATTCGATTTATCAATATAGAAAATGCCAATCATTCTACAAATCATATAGCCTCTCGTTAAAAAATCACAAATGTTTTAAAATAATAAAACAACATTTTTAGAACATTTTCAATAACAGCAACAATAAAATAGATAAGAAATGTTACTAAAAGAAAAAATAATGAAATAATCAAAATGTTAACTCTGTCAAAGACTGGAATGGAATTTCAATAATTACTAGAAAGAGTTATAACATTTAGTTGGCTTTAAAAATTTAATTTAAATTTGTTGAAGTAAATAGATTTTATAAATTTTAAGAGTGAATAGCACGAAGAGTTCTGTCGATGAATGACGAAAGTTATCTGTATTGAAACATCTGTATCATTTTCATTACTACAGGTCACATTGACTGAATATTATACAATGAACATTTCAGATCAAAATTATGAAAATAAAATCTTCATGCTGTAGTATTTTTGCTCGACTTTATATTTATTACCGTGCTTTTATATAGTGATTTGCATATAACTCCATCTAAACTGGATCATCTCAAAGCATGTATACTTGATGGTTTCTCAGTAAAAACTTCTTCAGAAAAGTGTTTCTAAATTTATTCATCCACTTATTGTATATTGTTAGTTGTAATTATCTTCTCTTAGTAGAAATATTTAGTCATGTTAACATTGGTGAAATCAACGAAGAAATAATTTGATATGTTAACTGATGCTTACCTGTTCACCTTGAAAATCTGTATTCAACAACCTAGTTTTTACGGAGTATCGAATACTAGGAATTAAATCGAGTAGTATATATGCAGCTATCCTAAATAAATCCCTTTACTAGACTTATTTTGTGTCTGTATTTCTAGAATGTGGGGGCATCATGATCTAAATTCGGACTAATATGATCATTAACACGAACATGACGGTATATCGTTAGACACGTGCCGAAGTATTACAATTGACTCACGTATATTGAATAAATGGTTTAAACAGAAATTACCTAATGTTTGCACATATCGACAAATACTTATTAACAATAACAAAGATGATGACATTAGTCCGAATGAAACTAATGTAATAAAGAAAGAACGAGAGAGGGAGAGAGAAAGAGAGAGGTATAAGTGTGTGTTTGTGTGTGTGCAGAGGATAAATAATAAGTAAATAGATATAGAAATTATTTAACTTAGATAGATAGATAGATATGTTTCGAGATTTTTACATCGTAAAAATGATTTTAATTATATGATTATATTATGCTCTACAATATTTATTGTATTAAGCACTTTTATAATGAAAAAGTAGATGCCAGAGAACTCGGAATTGTAAAACTGTTGATTTTCTTCACACACACACACACACACACACACACACACACACACACACACACACACACACACACACACACACACACACACGCACACACATATATATATATATATATAATAACAATAATATTAATAACAATATTAATAGTAACAGAAATAATAATGCTAATACTAGTAATTGTTATACTATATTTAAGTTCGTTTTGAAAATCCCAGCGAGAACGAACTCGGAGGGAAAAGGAGGGGAAGTAAAAAAGAAACAAACGAAGTACATGAACAAAAGCCAAATACTCGTAGGAAGGAAAAAACCCCAAGACGAAAACCCTAACACTCAAGCGCTCAATACTAAAGTATAGCAACAAAGACAGAAAAATCTAAGTAAGAACAAACGAGCCTACCTAGGTTTCACCCTTCTGCTCGTCTGGGTAAGATGGCTCTTACCCTGACGAGCTGAAGGGTGAAACCTAGGTAGGTTTGTTGGCTCTTATTTAGATTTTCCTGTACATATAGATAGATAGATAGATAGATAGATAGATAGATAGATAGATGGAATAACTGAGATAGATAGATAGATAGATAGATAGATAGATAGATAGATAGATAGATAGATAATTAACTGGTGATTAATAAGCAGAGATAGATAGATAGATAGATAGATAGATAGATAGATAGATAGATAGATAGATAGATATCGCCTTGTGTTTTGATTAAAAAAGATTGGCTGAGGAATCCTTGCGTTAAGAAGCGATTAATTTTAACACATGCTTACAAAGAAGAAAACTAATTTCCATAGAATATACATTCTTGTGTTTTTTCTTGGTCAGTGGAACTATAAATCTGGCTTTATAACCCTCTAAATGGCACAGAAAGTATCGTCGTGAGTGTATTAACTCGTCTACAACTAAATATATAAAAAATTCTAGTAAGTTAGTCGCTTTCATGTCAATATCAATCACTAGAAATTACATAAAATTTTCCAGGTTTTCTTTCGTGGTTATTTCAAGTAAACGACCAGAGAAAGTTCAATGGAAGAATAATCATTTTCTTTACTTTTTTAGCAGCGATAAAAATACAAGGAATGGAAAATTCTTTTTGATACTAAATACACGGTTTGTCTATTTCCGGTTTTTACTTTCAGAGAAGACATTCAATTTATAAAAAGAAAAAATCCTATTCGTTTTTAATGCAAGAATATGGAACATTGAAGAATAGAACGACGTAATCATCCTATTAGAAAATCGATACCGTTCTGGCAAGGAACGTTAAACAGATGGAAGATGCTAACGTGTCTAATACTGTAATTAGTTCTCTTACGACCATTTTTTAAACGCTTGCAATTAAAGCGGCACCTAACACTTGGACAGAGAATTAATAATGGCATAAGACGCACGGCCATAAATATCTGCAAAAGATGAGATGATTCTCAATATTTTACTTTAAGCAAGGTGACTTGGTGTTAAGTGGAGAAAACAGACGACAGAAAAATTATTTAGTATATTTCAATGTATTTCTTCCCGTCATGGTTTGATAATTTTTTGCTGTTTCGACATTTTAATTGACCACCATCATTTTCAGTCATGTATCTGGACGCTTCGACGTATTATAATAGATAGCCCGCTAGTCTCATTGTCAGTTACGACTGAACAACGAGTCCTCATTGAATACCATATACTTTAAGTCTTGTTCTACAGCAACGTTTAGAAAACCGAATTGGTTATTTCAACTCATTGTAATGGTTAGCAAGCTTGTTTCGCTAGGTCTATTTTGGTTGAGTAGTGAGTTCGAATAATGTGGTTGTTCCACATTTTCGGCCTTGTGCCGCATCGAATCTAAGCTTAGAAAATTATTTTTCGCCAGATAGATGTGGGTATGATGATAAACGAACCATTATCAACTCCGAGGTGATTCAGCATCTCACGGCCCACAATCTTCTCTCTGACAATCAGTACGGGTTTCGCTTCACCAGGTCTACTGCTGGTATGCTAACGACCATTACCGAGTACATATACCGGGCACTTGACAAGAATGGCAAAGCCCGAACCGTTGCCTTGGATATCTCCAAAACGTTCAACAGGGTCTGGCACGCTGGCCTCTTGTGCAAACTGCGGAGCTATGGGATAACTGGACATCTGTTTGACCTCATCCAGTCATTCCTCTCTAACCGCACATTGAAGGTAGTATTAAATGGGCATGCCTCCCAAAACTACCATACGAACGCGGGCGTCCCTCAAGGTGCTATCCTAGGTCCCACGCTCTTTCTGATCTACATTAATGATCTCCCCGACGCCATTAGATCCCAAATTGGCATGTATGACGATGACACAACAATCTACTCTCGCATCGATCAAAAACCAGGTGTGGGCGACAAAGCGAACCTCGCTGCCGTGCTTGAAAAGGACCTCCAATCCGTAGTGGCTTGGGGTAGGAAATGGCTCGTAAATTTCAATGCTTCTAAAACGAAGCTGTTATCAACTAACCACCATAGACAATCGCATCTACCTCCCATTAGCATGGGACAGGCTAGCCTTCCAGAGAATAAAATACTACGCCTCCTTGGCCTTACACTTTCGGCGGACCTCAAATGGAATGACTATATCGAATCCATTGCCAAATCTGCCGCTATGAAAGTCGGCTCTCTGTGCAGGGCCCGGAAATTTTTCCCACCTGAATCTATTCTGCACATATACAAATCTACCATCCGCCCGTGTATAGAATATTGCTGCCATATCTGTTCGGGTGCCTCTGCTGCTCTCCTTGGGCTTCTTGACAAAATACAATGGAGGATCTGTAACGTGGTTGATACTGACTTGGCAGAACGGCTGCAACCACTCTAGCACCGGCGTGATGTGGCTTCCCTGTGCCTCTTCTACAAGTACTTTCATGGCTTTTGCTCCGATGAACTTAGAGAACTGGTGCCGCCTAAGCAGGAATTTTCCCGAGATACTAGATTAGCAACTAGGTCCCACCCTTTTACAGTTAAACAGATAAGATGTAACCGTAAATTCTACTCCAACAGCTTCTTTTCTTGCGCTTCCCGCCTGTGGAACTCCCTTCCACAAGTCTGCATTCCCGACATCTACAATCTATAGGTGTTTAAATGTAGGGTCAATAGCCACCTCCTATCACTCTGATTCCCAATTATTCTCAGAACACTCTCATCTACCCAACCCTCATTCTCGGTATCCCTACCCGCCTATCACCCACACTCTGACATTTCCTATATTTAATCATCCTTTCTCCACTCTATGTAGCCCCCTGCGCAGTGGTGGTAATGACATGCCTTGCTCGGGGTGAAACGCTTATAAAAAAAAATCTCGCTAGATCAGTTATACCTGAGTAGGAAATTACTGGGTGTCCTTTTATTCGCCATTGTGTTAGGCTTAGAAAATCACCATAATTTAAGCCTTGTACCACAGTTATGCTTAAAAAAGTATTTTTTTCCACTTCGATTTGCTGTAATGGTTAGCACGCTTTTCCAGCTAGATCAATTACAACTAAGAAGTGCTTTCACTCCTCACTTGGTACTCCAAACATTCGGTCATTGTGCTATATGTAAGCTACGATTAGAAACTCACTATTTTCTTCCATGTATTTAACATTATGATTTTGAATATATTTTATGATATATCAATAGTTATATAACGTTAATGTTGTAACAGGGCATTTGTTTTCAGACTTTAAGAAAATGTACCGCGCAAATATCCTTGGAAAAGGTATTAATCCGTCTCTTCCTTCCAGTTATGGGTTAAATAACAGGACAGATTGGGTTCTATAGCCTTGGTCGGCAACCAGTCTACCGCAGAAAGCAATGGCAACTTTCTGCCCAGTCAGTCATGTCTCTTTCGAGAGATGATCGCCCAAGCGTGTTTCACGTATGGCACTTAACTGACTGACCTTAGAGTGACTTTAGTCCAAATAAATTAAACATCATTAGTTCAGAAAATGCCTATGAAAAATGTCTGAGGCAGAGAAATTACTCAATTATTATTCTTTTAGATCACAGATGACAAATTTAGTCAATACTTCATTTAAATATATCACTGTACACTGGATGATGTCTTGACACCGGGTTTTAGAATAAGTTTAATACATCTCTTGTAAAGGGGTAAAACCCACTAGTAAAAAGGGTGATCTTAGAGGCAAATAATTTCAAATAAAAACCTATGCTAATCTTTATCTTTTAACTCTTGTAGAAACTGTAATAATATTCCCGTCTTTCTTTTTCTATACCTCTTCGCTCCATTTGAGCTGTTAACATTTTTTGACACATCTGAAATATATTTGCCCAATTTACCACTTAGAATTGTGCCTCTGTAACGTGATTTGTATATAACTCCGCCCATGGTTTCAGCTATCATCTCTAAACAGGATTATCTCAAAGCATGTGAACTTGATAGTATCCTTCCAAACAGTCCTTAAAAATGTGCTTCTGAACTGACCCCTGTTCTCTCTAATCTATACAATAAATGTCTTGCTGATTCTTGCTTTTCTGTTTATTGGATATCCTCTTTTGGTGCTCCAAATATTAAGAACTCGGACGAACCGTCTGATCCTTCTGACTATTGGCTGTCTAGCTCTTTTTAAATAAATACTAGAGTCTCCAAGTATCTCTGGATCGATAAATCTTCTCACCTTGCAGGGTCATCTTTTAGCTGAGCAATATGACTTTCGTTTCTCTAGGTATACTGCTGATGTATTAATGATTATTGCTGAAAGCATCTATCAAACTTTAGTTAATAATAGTGAAACACCGGATGTGACATTAAATATCTTTGCCGATTTTATATACATGTGTTGTATTTTTTGCATTTTCCTTATAACTTTCTCGTTGCTCACATAGAATCCTTAGTATACTTTTGCAGAACGAAATCTCTGATCTGTTGACTACAGGCTTTTCTCGATCAGCAGGGAGCTATCCAACATTCATGGCCATACCTAGAAATTTGCATTACATCGCATTTCAGAATTCTATTTGTTTGTAGAAAATTCTCTTATTTCTTAATTTGCATAAATTCGATAAATTTCCTTAAAGTGCTATTGAGATACAAGCAAAATCAATAAAACATTAAACATGATATATAAAAAATATTTTTTCAAACATTATGTAAAATATATTTGTAAAACTACTTAAGAATACATGTTTAAGATAACATCATTTTTCTCCTCACAAAAATTCAGCAAAAATATCATTCAATTTTAAAAATATATCTGTATGATTTACTGATTTTGCTATAAAATAGGCTTAGCAATTGATTTGTTTCCCCGGCAGGGATTCGATCTTCATTGAATTATCGATATGAGCATATTTTCTTATGGTTAGCTGGACTGAAATATTTCCGGAGCATATTTGTAACTGTACAATCGAAAAATCAACACATATATTTACATATTTGAGTAAACATATTACAATTTTACATAGCATTGTATTTAATAATACCTTTGAATACTAAGATCCTTGGGCATCACTCTAAACGTTCCAGCTCGAAGGGCCTTGATAAGTAAATCTCTGATTTTACAGACAATAACAATCTCGTCGATTTCTACATTGAAACTTCAATGATCTATCTGATATCCAATTCTTCCTAGAAGCGACAAGCTAACGGCCATAACACATTGAAACACTGCTTCTTCTACGTTCACTAAAGTTTGGCAACGTCGAGCATTTTCAATACCTAGATGGTTATATCAAGTTATGTGAGCTTGTATAAGCAGGCGCTGTAATGACTAATGCTTCGAAACTGGAAATCGGAGAGCCGAGTTCCAGTTCCTGTCGGGTTCATTATATTCACTTACACATAAATACACTTGTGAAAAGATGTGAATACACCTCTTCTCCCCAGTTATGCGTTAATTAGTAGAACTTGTGTAATTAAATAATTATTATCTCAAAAATATTCTTACGATCTAAAAATAATATGACTTTAAAAAGCCTGCAAAAGATTGATAAACCGTAAAAAATACATTAATCCACTAATCAATCAATCCTACAAGTGACGTTAGAAAGTCTTTAACAATCGTTGATAACCAGCCAAGATCTTCATTTAGGAAGGCATGTAATTACAAACGGTCAGTGAAAACAAATTTATTCATAATTACTTAGAACTTTGTAAATATTATATCATACACTTGTAGAATGATTATGTGCGCGTGGCGTAGCATATATTACAGCGGGAAGGGAAATAGTCGTGCCAAATTTATATTCGCTTGATTCGGTCTGTCCATGCAGGTCATTAATAGACCGTGAGAATCCATAGACGATACGTAATGCAATAAATGAAGCGTCAGTAAAATCGATTAAAATAAAACAAACAAAAATATATACTATAGGTGTCCATCAAACGTTTGATACTAAACTTCAAGTTTGAAGTTATATTAACAGAAATTACCATTGTACATATGAAGCATTTAAAACTGCCAGACTACGGTATGCGAATCCAAAGTAGACGCTCCGTTGCAAAACTAGAAGTATTTAATTAATAATTCAATGGCAATTATTAGGGAAAACTTATTTCTTCTCGTTAAAGTACTATCTAGTTTGGAATATAAGTTAAGAAAAAGAAAATATGTTAGTCATAAGGAAAAGATGTAAAAAGTAATTATGAATACAGACAACTTAAATAATATAATGCCTGAAAAATTCTAGGTTTGGAATCCTCCCAGAAAAAGTTACTAGAAAATGAGGCTAAATAAAAATTATTAATTAGTAAACATTATTATTATTATTATTATTATTATTATTATTATTATTATTATTATTAATCATAATAATAATACAGTAAAGTAGGTGGAAGAGGTCTTATTTATAAGTTAGAATTTTCATACAAGACAACAACTATTGGTTTACTAACATACTTAAAAACAACAAAGGACTAGATGATGCAATTAGTCAAACAACATGAAAACAGAAAGATAAAATATTCAATAATAAAAGAAGGCAGTAAATACAAACAACATTTACATTTAGTAGATTCTGTAGAAAACGAAAACAGAACATAAGAACAAACACTTGCAGCAAAAAATATGGAAAATAAAGCCAAGGATAAAGCTCTTGAACAGATGAAACATCACTGGCAGACAAACCTCTGCAAGGCCAATATCCAGAATATACTAATAAACCCGATGTTGATAAAGTTAATACTCATCAATGGTTGCGAGCATCTGGAATAAAGGCTGAACTGAAGGCTTTGTTCTAGCAGCGCAAGACCTAAGTCTTTTTACTAGGGACATTTAGACAAACATCATTTATAATAATGTGGATGCAAAATTATGTGACAAATACCAGGAAACAATAGACCATCTAATCTCAGGATGTTCTATACTTGCACCAAGTGAATGTAAAAATCGTCATGATAGATTTTGGAAAATATGTAAACAAACACTGGTATGAACATCACCCAGCACTGGTTACAGAAATAGAAGATGTCACTAGAGTATGGGATTACACCATCTACACAGACAGGAAAACTGAAGCAAATAGGCCGGGCATTATTGTTAAAAAGCAAAAGGAAAATCTTGCCTACTAATTGATATGGTTTTTCTAACGTATTGTAACATAACAACCAAGGAATTCGAAAAACAATCAAAATATAAATACCTGGATATTGAAATTGAAAAATGTGAACATTGACAACAAGAACAGTACCAGTGATACTACGTACACTTGGAATGATAATAAATGGAACAAATCACATTGAAAGAATCCCTGGAAACTCCATCTTAATTTTCTTGTTAAGTACAGCCCACACAATAAGGGGAACTTTGTTTATGTAATTTGAGATGTTATGGAAGATAGAAAAAACATGAAATGTATCCATAGCAATACACTACCACCTGCTTTAGATATTTTCTCAGACTTGGTAGGTAGTGCAACCATAAATGACATTAAACTGTATTTCAAAATATAACTAGAACTATTGGATTATCGAGAGATTTTATGTTGATATTTAGTCGTTTATGTTCCAACACGTTAGAACACATCAAATTTATCGACAGGTACATGATTGCATTTCCGATTAGAGCACATTTCAAACTATCTATTAAAAAAGAAAAATTAAAATTACTTATTTCGAGTCAATTTTGCATCCCTATGAAAATAGAAGATTATAAGATATATTTTAGACTCTAGATATTTTTCTTACCATCGAAAACAGCAAAAATATGTGCTTTGTACTGTAAAGGCATTTAGCAGACATAACTATACAGGAGTGGTTCGCTAAGTCTAGAGTTGCTACTTTTAGCCAATTTTCGTGAAGAATACTCAGGTATTCCCACCGCACCGATGACTGTCAAATAATGATATTCATTGAGAATAACCCGCGATACACAACGCGGGAATTGGCAGAAACACTAAATTTATCAAAATTCACAAACCACAAGCATTTAGGTGAGCTTCGGTATTCAAATCTCGACGAATTTGGGGTAGAACATGATCTGAGTGAAAAGAATCTTTTGGATCGCATTTCTATCTGTGATTTGTTGTATATGCGTATGCGCAGTTTTTGAAGCTAATCTTGACTAGTAATGAGAAATGGATCGTAATTGGCATGTTTGACTGTTACTTTTGTTAACAATCATGAATTCTGAATTTTTGCAATTAATATTTTACTTCTTCTGGATTTCATTCGTAATGATCACATAGAATGAAACACGACAGTAAAACCTCCGCTTTTTATAAAAATGTACTTTGAGATAGACGTACATAAATTCTAGCATCTTAAATCTGATAATGATTTTGAATGGGAAAAATCGAGAGGAAGTTGTCTCATTAGCACAAAATATTGTACACACATGAAAACGGAAAATAGAAGGACATATTCTTGAATATTAACGCAAGTTCTTATAAACAGAAAAAAACATCTTAAACTTAATAGCATCAGTTATGGACACAGCCATAATGTACTGACCGTACAGGAATTAAGATTATTCCCAATTTCAAAGGATCTGAGCTATGGTACAATGTATATTGGCTCAGAACGAGAAATCGGAGAGCCTAGTTCAAATTCCAGTTGAATTCATTGCATTTATATTTGCGCAAATACGCTTGGGAATGATATGAATCCATCGGTTCTCCCTCTAGCTATTAATTAATAGCAGGACTGATTGGGATCTACAGCCTTCTTTGGTAACTACGCTAGCGCAGAAAATAATGGCAACCTACTGCGTGAAAAAATATTCTTCCTAGTCAGTTATGTCTCGAAAGAGACATGTTTGCCCAACCATCAGGTAAGGCATTATTTTATCTTAGAATCAACAACAATTGAGACAATTTCTATGCTTATTGTGCCCAGAAAAGAAAATACTTTTACGCATAAAGCAAAAACATAATACAAAAATGAACAAGTGCACCTTGGCAGTATTGTTGAACAAAACAAGTATGAGAGTGAGATTTCTGCCAAAATATACAACTATATATATATATATATATATATATATATGTGTGTGTGTGTGTGTGTGTGTGTGTGTGTGTGTGTGTGAAATTTACATGTGAAGATAATATTACTAACAGAATTTTGTTAATAATAAAGGTTCCGCAGTTTGAAAGATATTGCATATGAATGATGTTTATAAAAGTATTTGATTCAAGCTTGAGTGTGGACATCAGTGATATTTGTCTAGGCTATGTGCTTAAATGTATCTTTTCTAGTAAAAAAAAACTACGTTCTTTAAGACATATATATTACGAGCATTACGATGAATCCTTATCGAGCTATTACCTGTTCAGTATATATATCATAAGATCACATGAAAAATTACATAAAAAACCTTAACCATAATACATTGTCGGTCATTTTAATGAGACCTCCCTCGCTGGTCTCTAACATAATCTTAAAACTTGACCCTCACAAAGCGAGCGGAGACAGAATCCCAATCATGGTCTTGAGGAAATGTGCCCTTGAACTCTCTTATGTCCTCTCTAAGCTATACAAATTCTGCCTATCTGCTTCTTGCTTTCCTTCCTGTTGAAAGTCTTCCTCTTTAGTTCCTATATTTAAAAATATATATATAGGACGGTAATTCGTGGAGTCCGAGGGTTCTCCAAACCCCACGAATTACCGTCCTATCACCCTCTTCCGATCTTTGGCAAAGTGTTCGAAGCCATTATCAACGCCGAGATGGTTCAGCATCTCACAGGCCACAGGCTCCTCTCAGACAAACAGTATGGTTTCCGCTTCACTAGGTCTACTGCTGATATGCCAACAACCATCACTGAGTATATATACCAGGCTCTCAACAAGAATGGCGAAGATTGAACCGTTGCCTTGGATATTTCCAAAGCGTTCGACAGAGTCTGGCATGCTGGCCTTCTACGCAAACCGCGGAGCTAAAGTATAACTGGACATTTGTTTGACCTAATCCAGTCATTCTTCTCTAATCGCACATTTGTATTTAAGATTAACATTCTCGACCAATTTCGTGCCTCCACTGTAAATGCCTAGAAAGAAAAGGCACGCAGTACATTTCACTAAACATCAATTGTGTAGACAAAGGAGTCAACGGGAGGCTTCATCGAGTAGTAGGCATTCCGAAAGTGTAGAAATGGTCTGTGAATGCGACAGCCATGTCCATTGACGAGAGACGTTTGAGTCAACAAATTAGAAATGCTTCCCGCATTTTATCTCGCACATTCAATTAAAAATGATGAATGACAAGACAATTCATAAATGCTTCCTAAACGGCAGCCTCCAGTGCTTCAGTGATTAACGAAAAATATCAACTTAGGTTATTAAGGAAAGCAAAGGCGAAAGCAGACGCAAGAACTTCAGGGAATGTTGTTCATCGCAAACATCATTTGAGCAGAAATGCTGCTACTATGACAGCTGCGCGATTTTAAAAGTATGTGGTTCAACGTGAGCTTTGTCTAAATAAAATTGCTACAGCTATGGCCCCCACTAGAGCGTCACAAAATGACGTCCAGCGTGAACTGTGCCGTAGCAGAAATGCTACAGCTATGGCTGCTGCACAAGCTTCAGAGAATGAAGCTCAGCGTCCACTTCGTCGTAGAAAAAATGCTACAAATACAGATGCCGCACGACCTTCAGAGAATGAACTTCAACATGATTTTCGTCTGCACAGAAATGCTATTTGTTTGACAACTGCAGGTCCTACAGAGTATGAGCATATACCAGGATGTATACGAACCTTTAAACGCTAAAAAATCAGCAAAACTCCAAAAAATAAAAAAAAACATAAAAGATGTACATAAAATGAGGTAAAAACCATGGTAAGACGAAGAAAATAGAGGAAAAACCATAAAGGCTGCGGCAATGAATCTGTGAAATGACGTAAAAAAGGAAAAGGGCACTAACAAGATCGCCAAGTATCATAAAATACTCGAAAATGTCGTAAAGTAATCGAAAGATTACCAAATATTACTAAAATTAAGAAAAAGAAAAAGAACGAGAAGAAGAATACGAAGCGGAAGAAAAAGAAAACGAAAAAAGAAGAAGACGAAGAATACAAAGCCTAAGAAGAAGAACAATAAGAAAAATAAGAAAAAAAGAAAAGGACTAAGAACATGACGAAGACGAAAAATACGATGAAGATGATGACAAAGTCGACGAAGATAACAAAGAAAACAAAGATGACGATGAAGACAAAGAAGTCGACGAAGACAACGAAGACGACGAAGACAACAACGAAGACCAAGACAAGTCGAAGAAGAAGATGTCGACGAAGACGAAGAAGTCGACGTCTGAATGAATACCTTATCATTTTCAGTTGCATGTTTAGATCCAAGGTAGAAGCATTTCCGACTTGTTGACTCAAGCGATAATTGTTGGTGGACGTGGATTTAGCTGAAGCTGATCGTTTATATGCTGGCGCTGTCTATGAAAACAAAAAACGGTATGTTTCAACTTTGTTGTAACTTCTACCTTATCATATGCCACAACAATTCCACGTTTTCTACAAGGTGCTAACCTCTCCGACGTTGCAGAGTCAATGCATCCAATTCTGCGTCGCAACGTCATTGCATCATATTACAGGCTCCCGTAATACATCATTCCCGGTTTTTGAAAAATTGATAAAAAATGAATCCCGTTTTACGAATACAACAAAAAGCAATACTTTTTTTTTTTTTAACTTACGCGTCACGGTATCCTCATACTCGAGCTTTTAAGATAAGCACTCGATCTTACCATTTCAACATAACCACTAAAAACTCTGAGCAACGACGGGCTATACTGTTAGTTCTGTATAAATAAAATTTTGGTATTCAGAAAGATGAAGCGAAAGAAAGAAGTAAAGAAGGAAGGACAGAAAGAGGAAACGAAAAAGAAAGAAGTAAAGAGATAACGAAATGAAGAAAAAAAGGAAAGAAAGTAAAAAGCCCGGGACACAACAGAAATTACCAGATTTAGCTAGAAATAAATAAAAAAACTTTTTTTTTATTTTCATTTCTTTTCTTATTTTAGCCATTTTAAATTTTCCTTTTTCTTTCATATTTTCCTTCATTTGCGTCATTTCTCACTTCTTTTTTTACTGTTTACTTTTCTTACGTCATTTCATTCTTTTGTTTCTCCTTTCGTTCTCTTTTTCTTTCTTACTTTTTTACCTTGTGCAACTTTTTTCATCGTTTGTTATCAAAGAAAGAAAGAAAAAAATGAAAGATAAAAAGAATAAAAGAATTAAAAGAACGAAAGCATGAAAGAAAAAAGAAAAATAAATATGAAATATAAAAGATGAAAATAAGGAAAGGAGGAATGAAAAACGAAAGGAAACATAAAGAAAAAAGCTCAAAAGAATGGATTAAAGAAAGAAAGAAAGAAAAAGATATCAAGAAAAATGTGATAAAAGCAGTAATGGATGTAAGGAGAAAAGAAAAAAGATATAAAGCAAAACGTGGCTATAAAAAACAACCAATGAGACAAAAGATGGAAATAAAGTAGTAGAATTTAAGGTAATAAGATGAAAGTATAGAGAGAGAAAAACAAGGGAAAAAACGAACAATTATTGAACAGATACAAAAAAATAAAATAAAACGAGAAAAATTGCTAAAAAAAAAAGAAGAAAAATCACGCGTAGAACGTATATCCACAGAGATTTGCAATCGTTTCTCTGTAGAGTAGGTATGCTTCCTATTAGTACTAAGAAAAAAGATTTATGAAACACTTCGCCATTTAAGTGTTGCTGTTGCCATCTGCTTGTTTATGGTGCTTTGCTAATACAACAGCCATTTTCTTGCCTCTGCCCACCATTTACTGCGGCTGTCAATGCTATAAGTGTTATTGATGGGCAGCAGGTGGTGCTGCTGTTGTTCCGTTAAATGGTCTGAAGTTTTCCGACAAGTAAACGCTCCCAGCTTTCATTAAAAAAAAAACGATTATCATTTCCTTTCTTTCCTTATTTCTAAAGTGGAGAAAATGACAATTGTGGATATGTTCACAAGTAGATTTCAGGACCTTATCTCTGTATTAACTGCCATCAACCGTGTCTGCATTTAAACTATCTTTCCATTTGTTTATGATTTTTCGTAAAAAATGAATACGAAATAGCAACAATTTTATACTCTTAGTCCAAGATCATTGCCATTATTAACATTATTGGTGGTCACAATTTTAGCAATATAATTTTAGACCCCTTAAAAGATAGACACAAGCAGAAAAATCTAGACAAGAGAGTGTAGTCGACAAAAAGCAAGAAGATGGAACTAACCATACTTTGGAAGAAGACTTAATGCATTGTCGTTAGCAAGAGAAGTAGAGAAAGATACGAGTTACAAACTGGGTACGTCAAAATCACACAAGAACAGAAATTAAACTACGAGGCTGGGATGAAATGTTTATAGGTTGACTATAAACGAGTGATACCTGTGCTGCGAAGTCTTACATGCATTAATTTAATGTTTTCCTATTAATAACAACATCGTTTAATTCCAGGCAAACTAACATCTGACTGTTCAAAGAAAACGGCAGTTCATCCTTTTGGCAAAATATTCATCAGTAGTAAATATGACATTAGCATCACGGCGATATTGGTTTGTCGTCAAATATTTCTCAAGTTGAAGGGCAGATAAAAGTCAGATGCGACCAAATCAGGAGAATAGAGAAGGTAAACAACAAGTTCAATGCCACAGTTACGCACAGCAGCCAAGGACTTGTGTACTGGGGTATTGTCCTGCTGAAACGAAAAACTTTTCGTCTGTTTTCCTGGGCGTTTGCATATATTTGATAACATAACGATGCAAAATATCCATTTTCAAGATAATCCTTCACAACTGACTTTTGATATTTTCTTTGAAAAGTTAGATGTCAGTTTACCTAGAAATAAACAATGTAGTTTTTAATAAGAGTAGAAATTAACGCATAAAAGATTTCACATCTCAAGTCAGCCTCTGAAGGTTTTATTCGACCCTTGTATCTTGTAACAGAAGACAGAAATGTAACACAGAAATACACAATTGAAATTGTGAAAGATGTTTTCCAAAAACTAAAGAAATTATTAAGAAATACAAAATTCTCTCGCCCTATAAATAAAGAAAAGAAATTTGAACTTCTATGTAATATCAAACATTTTATATTACAGTCAATACTGGCTAATATTCTCACAGGTGAAGAGCAAATTTCAGGCAACAGAAAAGTGGCTCCTAATAATAGAAAAGTTTTTAAAAAATGCCCAGTGAACGGAACATGTGACTAATAAGGAAATCTTAAGAAAAATAATAATGAAAATTTATTGACATATCACGACATTTCGACTGTTGTACGCTCCGACCTTCTTCAGGTGATTGAAACGTTCAACCAAATACTTTATTTTGTCTACCAGATGGTCCAATAAATGTAAGTTCAGTACCTGGCTACAGCGGAGGTAAACAAAATATTAAGATTTGAACACAAAGGGAGAGAACTAATACTGAGATATCAAGTAAAATATGACATGTGGAACAAGAATATCATAATGTCATATGCATGAAGTTTTGCTCGTAACCGAGTGACTTAAACTAAAGAGTTAAGACTTCAATAAAGGAAAATGAGACATTCAGAAAAGGCATGTCCCATTGAAATATAACGATCTGCCCTAGTGAACAAATAAAAAATATATCACCTGAAGAAGGCCGGGGTGTTCAACAACAGAAACGTTGTGAATCTGGCAACAAAGATGACAAAAGTTCGAACAATATAAATAGTGTAATTAATTGCTTTTGTCAATTAAGAAATGGAACGTAAAAATTTAGCTTTTCGAAGGAAGATCTATCGATTGCATCCAAATCAGCAGACAAAAAATAGAATGTCACCATTTGAAGAGAGAGAGAGAGAGAGAGAGAGAGAGAGAGTGAGAGAGAGTTCAACAATAAAATGAAAATATGTGAGAGGGGAAATCAAACAATGCTAAAAAATTCAGAAACGGTGAAATCTGAGAATTTTGTTTAAAATCGCTGGCAGTCACGAAGATTCTAGCCGTAAATCTCTTTTTTGGTATTTAAATAAATAAAGTAATATAAACGTTTATTACGAATTTAAAATAGAGAATTTGTAACATGAGTATCTTTGTCAAACAAAGATAGTCATGTTACTGAAATACTGAGAATACTTTTAAGGGATGCAAAATCAATATAATTTTTTAAATGAATAACAAATAAATCAGCGAATGTGATATAGTTCTAGACCCACAGAAATATAATTTCGGTCAAAAGCAGAAATGAGGACAGTGACAAACAAAAATATGGTTTCGTTGAAGGCAGCGGCTTCAAGGTCAGAAAATATAAACAATGACAGACAGAAATTTGGTGACCTCAAAAACAGCTGGGCCCAAACAATAATAATGCGAAAATGATAAATAGATGTACCTATCCATAGATGACTGAAATGATCGGAATTCAATGTGCAGGAGGCTACATAAGAGAGTTAGTTTTAAACAGAAAGAGAGTGAAGAAAAAGACGGACCAGTTACAGGGAATGAAAGAGAAAGGGCAAGAGAAGGATGTGAGCACAGGAGTAAAAACAGTTGCAAAAATATAGGGAAAGAAAAAGAACAAAATACACGGGGTGATGTAGAAAGGGGTGGAGTTAAGTGGATAAGAGATGGGAATTGACTTTGCATTTAAATTCCTGGAAGTTGTAGTCGCCAGGAAAGCAAGTATATGGAAGGGAGTTCAAATGCAAAGGTAGATCGTACTCTATATACTTAGGGGGAAGCTAGGTAAAGAGACGGAATCTTCAAAATTCCAAACTTCAAGCCTTGGAAAGCAGACGGGAAACTGATTCGCTATATTTCCCAGGAAGTCATATAAATAAACAGAAATATGTGGCGGACCAATGTTTTTGATGTCCTGAAAGGACATTGATATAAAAACTCTTAAACATACTTTACACATAGCTTTTCTTTTAATTCTTGCAAAAAAGAATTCTGTTCAGCAATCTCCAAAACATTTGAAATTGTCCTTCATTTCAAACTCGTTTTAAGGTTTGAAAAAGAGAAATATTCAAATAACACAAGATTTTGGGAGTATGGACGCAGCTCTTGGTACTCAAATCCCAAACTCTTAGGAGTATTAAAAATCGAATAAATATAAATCCCTTGTGCCTTCCAACTATAAAAATTGCACCATCAGTATAACATGAAACTAAATTTTCACAGTATTAAATGTCTTTTTCTTTGAAAAAAAGTTTTAACTTCAGAAAACATCGAAACTCCTGTTGTGTTAGTCGCCATCAGTTTTAAAAATAATAAATCTTCTGGTAAAGCATTGTTTCTATTAAAACATCTTACATATCCGATTAAAAGTGTCCTATAGTCAATAATTGTTCATTCGTCAATTTGAATAGAAAAATCCATTGTTTTTAATCATTGAATTGGTACATCTTCAATATGAGCAGACATTTCATCAATTCTCCCAAGGATAGAATCAATACTCAAAGGTAGAAAAGGGATTTTGATTTATAACATCTGATATTACGGCTTTTACTGCAGGCAAAATAATCTTTTTACATCTAACGCATGCGCACTACCTGTTTTAGCAATTATTTCTGCAATTTTGTTTCCTTCCTAAATAACTAAATAAATATTTAACAATAATAACTTTTTCAAAATCTGCTTTCGGTCCCTAAAAATATTTCATAGGCTTACCGACATTATCGGGTGTTTTCTTCTCATGTGGTCAGAGTCTAAAGGGTTTCACTGCTTCATTGAGAAAAGATTGATAACACATAAGACAAAATGGCCGCTTTGGATATGTAGGGTTCTTGATAAAATTATATTGTAAATACTCATAGATATACCGTTGATATTTCTTTTTCATCGAACTTGCCATAAAAAGTAGGTGAGAGAGAATGCAAATGAGTCAACACCAAACTGACTATTAAATCTTTGTCTGGTGTTTAAGAAAAAGAACATCAAACTCAAGCGAGCGCCGTATATTTAATGAATCACGATATCCGGCGAGTAGTATTAGAGTAAGAAGAATAAAATATTCCATGATAAATGAGTTATTATAAATGAGTCGATCGAATGTATTAATGCAACAAGGCAGCATCTGATAACGCCGGAGCCACTTGTATTAGACAAGTGCGTGTGCGTGTATACTAAATAAAGGTGCACATGAAACTGTCATCTCAAGCGCCAATATCTCACACATGTAATTTGCATTAATTACATCTCAACATTAGCACAGTTGCAGCATTGGAATTCGGACAAAAGTTGGTTTCATTTGTGAGTACAGTAGTTGATCTAATACTACTTTTTGCCCCTAAGTGGGTGATTCATTCCCTCGTTTGAGAACCAGGGTGTTAATTGATGTTTCTGTCAGAAATAAGAATTGTGGGAGATTTTATTAACGTCATTATTTTCTTTAGTTAGTTGTTATTAGCTTATCTTACATTGTAAATGCACATTATTGTTTAGATTTTGAACTTGTTGTTTTATTTCCCTAATTCTACACACCAGAATTGTGCAATATCGGAACTAGTTGGGACTTTATGGACATTCTGAGGTATTATAGTGGATGTAGTGTGAATAAATAAGTAAGAATGAGTTGTTTTGGTTTAAGATATATTGTGGTATGCTTAGGTTTGTGACTAGCTAAGTTTACTAATATGACAAAACAATATTGCCCTTCTCTTCTTTTGACATTGTGCCACATTTTTATATTTATTACAAACTAGCAGTATAGCCTTGCGTTGCTCGGGTGTAATAAAAGCTTTAAAACTAATCCATGGTCCTGGAGCTCAGACTCTTTGGACGTTGGCACGAAAGACTAAACAGCAATAGTTTTATCCAGTTAAAGCGAAACCGTAGACTGAAAGAAAAATGAATGAATGTAAGTCAAATTTTGATTTCCCGTTATCGATATCAAATAAGTTTTTTCGTCGTAAACTGAATTTTGAAGGCTAAATAAGTCCTCTGAGTGAATGGTATCTTGGCTGAGATTAAGAACTACAATTATGCCTACTTAGAGCCAAACCCAAAGCAAAAACTGAAATAAAAGGGCTGAAAAAAATACAGACATATAGGCAGATAAACAGACACACACACAAACATATTGCCTTTATATATATATATATATATATATATATATATATATATATATATTATCGATTTTCTGCACAATTGTAAGAACTGCAACTTTGAAACTTCTGAATATTGTTTCTTATGTCTTTGTCTATGAGTGTATCAAATTTGATTAAAATTGGATCACTCCTATAACCCGATTTTTTCGATTATCGATTTTTGATATTTATCGGGGGTACCTCGACATAAAACCTAGCTAAGAACACTCGCAGACGCTTATAGTACAACTGTGTAAATTTTCAAGAAAATCGGTTCAGCCGTTTCGGAGTCTATAGGTAACGGACACACAAACACAGACACAGACACACATACACACACACAAATTTCTATTTATAAATTAGTTTAGATTTAGATTAAATATCAGTCGTCGCTCTGATACCAAAACATTTTGAATTTAAGTGTAGTACTCTACTAGCATAGACATTAATTTAAAGTTTATCTGGCAAGATGTAGCCGTAAATCCTACGCAACAAGACTCTTTTCATTGACTTCTCGCTCGTGGAAATCCCTTCTGACTCTACGCTTTCCGGTTATCATTAATCTACAAAAGTGTAAGTGCAATGTCGACCGCTATCTACTTTCCTCCTCTTCTTGCTCATTATTATTTTTCATGCCCCCTATTTTTCCACATCTAGTAACCCCTTGTGTCTTAGTGGCTTTTCTGCATTACTTGGAATGAAATGGATTAGAAAAGAAAAATATTTTATATATAGTTTACTGACACGCATATTTGTGCCAGACTGTGTCGTAAAGAGAACATGACACATCACTCAATACGTCTCGGGCCTTTCATAGATAGCGCCATTAATAAAAAATCCATATAATTTTTAAAAAGTACTAACCTATTTGGGCCCAATAGGAATATAGCTAACAAATTACAGTTATTTAAGAGAAGCTGCTGGTGCAAAACTTTGAAAAAATCTGAATTTTCTATGTTGATAAAGCCATTATGAAACAAAGTAATGGCTTGATAAGTGTTATTCAGACTCTGCTCCGTTGGAAACAACTGTCATATGCTGACTTTAAACGCGATCGTACAGACAAAAATGATGCTGAAAGCTCAGGTTGCCCAAAATCGACAGTTGTTCCGGAAAACAACAACAGCAACAACAAAAAAACTTATTTTGGTCGATCGTAAAGAAGTGATATCGGAAACTGAATCGTATTTTGAGGCCAAATATAAATTGTTGCACAAAAAACAAAATGCATGTAATTGTTAGACAAGTGTTTGAATCAGTGTATCACCATAGAAGGAAACTATGTTGGTGAATAAAGTCGAATTTTGCCTAAAAGTTGTTGTTTTATTAGTTAGGTCCAAGATTTACTGAGTGAATTGTTATTTGCCTAAGTTAAAACTTTTTCTTTTGCAAAGGCAGCCGTGCTAATCTCCGTTGTATAACAAATTTTGAGGATTAGTGTATTTGAAATGAAAGCGAATGTAAAATAGGAGGTGGATAATCGTCTTAATACGATTATTGACGTTGTTCCTTAGTGCTACAACTTAATTCTACCACCACTGCCTTACTAGCAACATTCACTTTTTTCAATGTAGCTTAGCACAATGCAAGAAAAGAGTATTATATTAGAACTGAACCACGTATGTGAATGGGGGGAACCTAGATAGAGATGACATCTATCTATCTATCTATCTATCTATCTATCTATCTATCTATCTCAGTATGTTCATCTCTCTCTCTCTCTCTCTCTCTCTCTCTATATATATATATATATATATATCCATCACGGTCTGCTTTCATATATATATATATATATATATATATATATATATATATATATATCTGCCTGCGGATATATATAAACCAGGCTGGGGTGGAATAAAGCGGATTCTGAGAACCTCTTGAAATATCGTAAAATATTGAATTTACATATGAAATAAATAAATATTTGCTCTGTAAATTTGCATCGAGCTCTCTATTGGATCAGTTTTAACATTTAACCTAGTATTACTTGGAACCATTAGGATTATTTACCCAATCTTGTCGTGGATTTTCTACTGCTGATATATTGTGTATTTCGGCAATAATATCTCTTTTATTCAGGTTTCTTTAAAAATGACAGAAAATATATTATCATTAAGTTTTGATACAATTTTTCATGCGTTCGTATAATCTTTTTTCTTTTCGGAACTCAAATTATATAAGTATTGTTCAAAGATTTTGCACTTTCGAGCGCTTTCGGCTATACATTTAGCTGTTATCAGGAATTCATTTTGTTTTACTTATAAATAAACATGTGGAAAGTTTATGCATATAGAGTCGTGTTTATGTTAAGTTCCGAACACAGTAAGCACATTGTTACCGTGTTCCTAATTGATGTTATTATGTGTATGATTTCTGTTTTTTATAAGTAATGCCTTCATTATTTTTATTTTTTATTTTTGCATGTAGATGATGCTATTATGTATGTATTATCAACTAGGATATCACAGAAAGGTCTTGGAAAACCTCGATACGTGGTTAAATGAGATCGGATAGTACAGCTGTGGGAAAGGTGTAAGGTTAATATTCTCTTCAATTTTGTGGTGGCATAGCCAATTTAATTGTTTACGATTTAAATAGTTGAGCAACACAGTTTTTCAAAGGACATGTAAATTTGTAAACGACACTGGTTTTCTGCAGTTAAGATTTTGCAGGTGAATTGTTATTGTTGATAATGAGGTTGGCAGTTTTGAATTCTTTTAAAATAGATAATTAATTCAATTTTCTTGTTTGAATTGGTTAGTATTACAATTCTTATGTAATTGGAGATCCGAAAAAAATAATACAAACACATGAAAAATTATATACCTTGTCCGTAATTTTTAATGAAACCTCTGTATATATATATATATATATATATATATATATATATATGTGTGTGTGTGTGTGTGTGTGTGTGTGTGTGTGTGTATGTGTGTGCGTACGTGTGAGTGTCTGTGTGTATATTATCACAAATTAACGTATTAGACAGGGATTTCAGTTTACTCAGAAAGTGTAAAATCATTCTCTTCGTGTTTTAGATTAACGAAAATTCTAATATATAATAAGTAGTATCAATCTTATTGCCAATATTATCATTTTTTGGTTTTTATTCCTCATATTTCATTAAGTAGCCTATTAATTCTACGCATAAACACACACACACATATATGTATATATATGTGTGTGTGTGTTTCTTTGTGTGTGTGTGTGTGTGTGTGTGTGTGTGTGTGTGTGTGTGCGTGTCTGTGTGTCTGTGTGTCTGCGTGTCTCTGTGTGTGTGCTTTTGTGTATGCTAAGAAGAAGACACCAGTTTTATAAAATATGATATATTTGTTTATAGAGGATTAACCGACTTATTATTTGTCTATCTACTCAGTTGTGAAGTTTTTGGCATTGAAAGGAAAAATTATTAAAAATTTGATGCAATTTGGCTTGAAGCAAGAATTATGTCGCGATAAAATTTATACATATCAATGATATGTCTTTACATTGCCAATATTATAGAAGTAAACAGCATTTATGAGAATTTACTTACACCAAGAACAAATGAATAGTTTTATAGAAACAGTAGCTTCTTTTCTGTTGGAACACAACAGAAACTAATTTAGTTTGCTTAGACAGCCCGTTCATTTAAGCTAAACAACATCTAAACATTTAATATAAGAGCATTTTCGGGCGGAAAATAAAGAATACATATTGTACGTATACAAAAATCAATGTATATTTTTATGTTTGTGCGTAAATCTTTTCTACATCTTAAGAAGTTACTATTACATTGATTACATTGAAATGATCATAATATTACTGGTGTGCAAAATGATATATATTTTTAGACCGAATTAATATTATAAAAATGTAATTTTCTTTACTAAATTATAGATATTAGACCATATTACATTTTGATCGATTGTAAATATTAGATTATAAGGTAAACGATCATTATCTATATATATATAAAAGGCAATCCGTGAGTTTGTGTGTGACTGTAATCTATGCACGCCTACATTATTTAAGCTGCGCCATTCAGACTTTCTAGGGGCACATATCTACAAGGAAGCCAGGTCGACACATACTTTTTGAGTTTATGTTCAGCAATTTTCCCTTTCGCACTTTTTGGCCAATGGAGCCGATTGTTTACATTTGTTCCGTAAAACATCTAAGATCTAAGACGGCTGCTAAATTAGCTCACAGAAATCAAATCACACGTGTCAAACGAGATTAAAAAACATAAAACTGAGCCTTTATATTTAATTTTTATTCCGACGTTTTAAAAATTCTTTTGGTCAACAAAAATATGTGAATATTTTCCTCCGTAATTTTGTAACAAAAGAAATATTAAAAATGTGTTTTTCAAACGAAAACAAAATATGTAAAAAAAAAAGTGGCAATGGTCAATTTATTATATTATAAACACACACACACACATATGTATATAGTTTTTTTTTCAAAAAAAGTGGCAATGGTCAATTTATTATATTATAAACACACACACACACATATGTATATAGTTTTTTTTTTCAGATTTAATATTTCATACTTCAGAAAATAAAATTAAAAAAAAATAAAGTTTTTTTTCGCTAAATATTTCCTGCATGAAATATTTTGCGAAACTGTCTGTAATTCGTGTGGCATTAATGTAACTTTTTCCTTTAAAATTAAATATCTACACTTTTAAATATTCTTCAAAAATTTCTGAAATTCATTTAGTATATGTAAATATTTTCCCCCGTAATTTTGAAACAAAACAAACGCAATGTTGTTTACAATGTCACACAAAACATCAACTCACATTTACGCAAAACAAAATAAAAAATATTTTTTAATCGAATTTTTGAACAATTTTTAAACAACGACTTTTTATATAATTATTGTTTTTATATAACTGAGTTTTAAAATGAGGAGGCGACTACAAGCGCTCGAAACACGCTGCATTAATCATCTAATTAAAAGATGTTCTGAGTTGCACGGGCAACGCCGGGCTATGATGCTTGTGGAAAATAGATATAAGGCAAAAATACAATTTTTAAAATCAAAATAAAACCAAAATAGAAATAGAAATATCAGACTAAAAATATAAATTTTGCAGTCAATTATAATTATTAGAGCAAAATATCTTTCTTTACACCAAATTATAGATAACGTAATACAATATAAATGTTTACACACAATTATGAATTTCTGATCAGTATTTAACTTTTTGCACCTAATCATTGTTGGTTGTTTTTTTCTTTTTTTGTTTTGTTTAGCGGCAAACTAATATATATGCATTAATTAGTGTCGAAATTTAAATATATTGTACGAAGTACAAGATTTACTAATTAGCAAATAACTGAGAAGAGGCAGATTTTTATATTTACAATGGCCATTGTTGCGCAAGTGAATTTCACTCTGTTAAGTGCCATACATGATACACGCTTGGGTGATAGTATTCGAAATAGACATGACAGACTGGACAGAGCATTTTTCCGTAGCAGGTTCCCATTAATCTTTGAAGTAGACTAATTGCCAACTAAGGCTATAGAATCCGGTCTGTCTTTCTATTTAACTCATGGATAGAGGGAGAAGCGACGGAATAGTACCTTTTACAAGCATATTTACGCGTAAGTGAATACAACGAATTCAATTGGCATTCGAACTCGGCTCTCCAATTTCTCGTACCGAGCCGATATCCACTGCACCGCAATGTACATCCCTGCAAAATAACTAACCCAAATGGAATTAGAATTCAGCACTTTGATTAACAATTTGCAGCTATTATTCATCACAGCTCTCATACATTCAATCGTATAAAGCGGTCACTCATCTATGTACTGACCAGACGCGACGTTGCTTAACGTCTGTGATTTTACAAAACCCAGTATTTCAATGTGATACCGCCCTAAGACAACCAAATTATAAATATCAGAACAATATCTGAACTTTTATAATATACTAGCAGTATATCCCTGCGTTGCTCGTGTGTAATGAAAGCTTTAAAACTAATCCATGGTCCTGGAGCGCAAACACTTTGGACGTTGGCACGAAAGACTAAAAAGCAATAGTTGTTTCCCGTCAAAGCGAAACCGTACATTGAAAGAAAAATGGATGGATGTAAGTCAAATTTTGATTTCCGGTATCAATGTCAACTAAGTTTTCCGTCGCAATTTTGAAGGCTAAATAAGTCCTCTGTTATCATGGCTTTTGTTTTAATCATTTCACCCCTGGCAAGGCGTAAATGCCACTGATGTGCGGGGGGGCTACATAACTGAAAGAAAATTAATTAGAGGAGGGAGAAGAGGATTACAAACCAATCAGAAAGAAGCAACAGAAAGATGAAAATGCAGGTGTGATGCTAGTTGCAAGGGAGGAGAGAAAGGTAAGGATATACGGTGTGGGGGAAAGGCTAGAGTCAAGTACTTAGTAGATGAGTATTGACATTGCATTTAAATTTTTGGAGGTTGTAGCCGTCGGGAAAGCAAGAATATGGGAGCGAGTTCCACAGGCGGGAAGTGCGAGAGAAGAAGCTGCAGGAATAGAATTGTCGTCTGCATTTGGCTAACCTCACTGGGAATGGGTGGGACCCAGTTGCCATTCTGGTTGCACGAGTAAACACCTGTTGAGGAGGCACCAGTGACTTAAGTTCGTCTAAGCAGAAGCCATGAAAGTACTCATAGAACAAAGGGAGGCCACATTTCGTCGGTGGAGAAGTGGCTGTAGTTGAGCCGCCAAGTCAGCACCTGTCACGTTACTAACTCTTGTTTGGAGCCTGTCGAGAACACTGAGGTGAGCGGCAGGGTCGCCTGACCATAAATAGCAGCAGTACTCCATGCAGGGTCGAATGGTAGACTTGTATATATGCAGGATGGATTCAGGCGGAAAGAAAGTCCTGGATCGACACAGTAACCCAACCTACTGAGAAGTGGATTTAGCTATGGATTCGATGTAGCGGTTCCATTTGAGATCAGAAGAGAGGGTAAGGCCGAGGAGGCGCAGTGTATTGCACTCAGGGAGAATTGCTTGGTCCATGCTTATGGGGGGCAGGTGACTGAGACTAATAACTACAATTATACCTACTTTGAGCAAAACCCGAAGCAAAAACTCAAATAAAAGGTCTGAAAAACTGATTTTGATCAGACCCGGTAGGATATCGAGGTATCAATTTCCAATATCGGGGCGAAATCAAAAAAATATGCAGCTCATGACCTGACCGGAAGCCTAAAGAATATTTGTATGAAATTTGGTGAGAATCAAATAAAAATTGTGGATCTGTATAAAGGACATACAGACACACACACACACACAAACATCTTGTCTTTTATATACATAGACATAATTACTAACCCCCAAAATAAATCAGACTCGATTCGTTTAGAAAAATAATTTAGAATCTGTTTATTTTATGAGCTGATGTGTCGGTATAGTAACACGTATGACCGCACACCAGCATTCACCAAGCAACTAGCAACATCCACAGTCTTTTAATAAAATTCCTTTTACAAAAATCGCTTAAACAACTGATAATATAGGGTTAAAGTTCATAAGAATGACAATGGAGATTTTATCTTGATTAGTGGCCTTCGTAGAACCAAGGCTTTTGACAAGTCTAGAAACTTCTCAAGTCGAGATAATAAGATTACAAAGCTCGTGCTGGTCGAGAGATGGGAAGACGAGTAATGACCCTGGTCGTCTATCGTGGAGTCTGAGTCAAAGTTCATTGCAAATAGCTTAGCCTTATCCGATGAAGATTAAATAACCCCAGAGACATTAATAATATTAGGCACAAATGATTTGCCTCTGTTACGAATCTTGTTAGTGTGTTATTTTTTCTTGTGATATTGTGTTTTAGATAAGATTTTCAGTGACGATTCAATGCTGATTGCTTATGAAAAGTGGTATCTAATGCTTTTAATAAAAACATAAATCACTTCTCTACCAGGTATGGTTAAAATAACAGGGTAGATTGTGTTCTCTAGCTCTGAGTAGAGTCTAGCAAAAGACTACGATGGATTTAAAATCAAGAAATATGCATTAGGAGACCATTCGAATGACCAACTCAATATGCCATGTCAATATTCATGATGTTCGAGGCCAATCTATTGATAATGCATTTACGGTGCGTACCATAGTGAACTAACTCACCACATTAAGGCTCATCATCTGGTTGGATTGAATGGGAGTATCTTTGCTTAATTCCATGAAGTGAGTGGAATTTCGAATATATGATAGTGGCTTTCCTATTAATGGGTTAATTATATCCACAATGAAGCGACTTACACGGCGCCACACAGATCCTTGGCAGCATACAAGAATACCGTGTTTGTTAATTTTGGAGGGTATATATGTGAGATAGCTTGCTCTAAGGAGACTCAAAGAAGGTTGAATCTCGCTAAGACTTACATGCTACATGCAGATAAAATGATCAACTTCCTATACTGCTTCAGTAGATACCTGACTCCTCATTCTATTCTCTTAACTTTATAAGAATCAGATCAGGCGGTAAATAGAGTACCGTTGCTATATTTAGGCGGAACTACCTAAAAGTCACTTTCCGGGCTTGATAGAGTTTATATGTGTTTCCGACGCCTTGGTGGAAAAGAATTGTTTTACACAGTCTAACCTCACTCTCACCGTCAGGATTTTGCGAGTCTGTCCATGATCTATCGCTACTACAATGGCAAGTGTTCGGATAAACCGCATAACCAGTTTTGACTTCCCTGCAAAGAACCTGCTATGCCGCATAGATACTAGTAAACTGCATATATTCTCCCCGTATTGCACCGGCAAATTGTTCCACCCAAACATCTTTTTCCTACAAACGACTCCATGGAATAATCTCTCAGAAAGATGTTTCTCCGATCAATACAACCGTGACCTGTTCAAATCTAAAATCTTCCCCTTCTATCTTTATAAATTTCTCCTTAATATAACCTCTACTTCATGCCTTGTACAGAGTAAACCATACTGTAAAAAAGAAGATAAAAATGCTTGCCATTTTTAACAATAAATCTAAGAAGGCGGTTAGAATAGTTGAGAGTTCGGATATGATGAATGGGTTTGGTGTCGTGCATTCCATCCATATGAAGCTGTCGATCAGACGAGGGTACTTAAGAATTTGACTCGGGATTTAGGCTAAGGTTTTGGTTTTCTAGAAACTTGTGGTGTTGAATGAAACAATCCGCAGTTCTGTTTATTCTATGTTAAGTTTAATAAGAAACCTAAAATCACTATATATCCTATAACTCAGGTGCTATATTTGCATTATTTTTTTTTTTTTGCTAGAAGTATTGAACGTATGCTGGTGACTTGGTAACTTTTGCGTCTGTTGCACTCAAGTTACTGTATAGTTTAACCGTTTTGAAGTTTAATCTCTTCTCGAGTATAAATGGACTTACGGCAGAATCACATTGAAACACCAGTTCCTGTACGATCACTGAAGTTAAGCAACGATGAGTCTGGTTAGTATGTAAATGAGAATACCACGTACTATAAGTATGGATTTGCGGATGGTGTAATGGATAATGGCTCGCAATTTTTAATCGGAGATTTGTGTTTTAATTCCAGTTGGGCTCGCTTTATTCACTTACATACGTTGACGGAAGGTATGAATCAACCTCTTCTACTCACTATCTCTTTGTTAATAAGTAAGACTTAGCACTAAACTATTATTATGTAGAAAAAATCTTTCAATTTAAAGATAATTTCCTCCTTTAAATAATTTGCAAAGAGTTGATAAGCCGAGGAAAATGAATCAATCTATCAATCAACGCACAAAAGTGAAAACCATAATAACCCAAATTTATCAACCTTCTAAAGAAAAATAAATTGCCGTAAATTATTCCGCTTTTCAATTATTTCCCAATTTCCATAAAAACATACGTTTCTTCGGATCAACAAGAAAGTGCCACTTTCGAGCAGAAATCATTATGTCCTCAACGTTAAAAATCTAAGTGTCTTCTTAAAGGCTCAATTTCAATTTCTTTTCATGACAATATCGATATTAAAACGAGCTTGAATCAAATATACAAGAAGAAAAGATCAAATATGTCGTTTTATTTTAGTATATTCTATTCATTCAGATGTTACTTTGCTTGATTATATAAGAAAATGTGTCATTTATAAGAAAAAAGGGGAGAATTTTCATAATTTCATTTCCTTATTCTGCAATTCTTGTCACTTGTCCAATATTGACATACAAGCCTATAATTCAAAATAGATATTGCTCCTTCAGGCAATATCCAGAGTTAGTTTGATCGACTTCCTCAGTGAGTATTTTTTGTATGAAAATCTATTCAATCACAGGATGTGCGGGTGGCAATCTGTTTCAGGATAATCCACTCTAAGTTAGTTTGAAGTACATTGACAACTGGGAGGTTACTCTTTAGCTTGTATTTATATACCTGAGCCATGACAGTCCAAGAGTCTTTTTTCAACCTTGCTATACATGAAGACCTTAAGTATTCTGTCGTCACTCGTCCTTGTAACATGACCAGTTCATCGAAGTTGTGATTGCATCAGGAGAGTCTCAGTTCTAGCAATGCTGCGTCTTCCGTTTACTTTCTAGCCCGATAGCTAAAATCTCCAAGAATTTAAATGTAAAGTCAATAGTCATCTCCTATCTCACTAACTTGCATCCTCTCTCTCTCATGCTCTCATCTCATCTCTTTAGTATACTCATCCTTCTCTTACCCACTTCCTCACACCCCCTGTATTCTGTCACTCCTTCTCATAACTTTCCTCCTATGTAACCCCATGCACAACAGTGGCAGTATAATGCCTTGCTTGAGGCGATACGATTATAAAAATAAAAAAATTAGCGATAAAATCAGCATTGCGCACTCTGTCATCAAAACAGCGAGGATCTCTGGAAAGATATGTTACAAGAGAAGATGAGGTTTGTGGCAACTGTGATACGATTCTGTAGAAGAGCATACCATAGATGAAACATGTGAACAATGAGAAACATTTAACGGCAATGAGAACTGAAATAATATTTGTATTTAAAATCGAAATGGGATTTCTGTGACATAGTGAGAAAAGAAAGCTTGGAGAATTTAACTCACAGGATATTTTGACGGCGTGGACAGCAGAAAAAAGCAAGAAAACCACTTAATCATTTTGTGCACAGAGAAGACAAAACGGCGATAGGAAAATAGGAAGTTGAGAATAACTATGATCTCCCATGTCCTAAATGGTCACGTCGCATAAAAGAAAAATACTGTCCGAGAACTTTCGTATGCCACCGCATGTTTATTATTTGTGCTTTTTAATTAAGTTGGAGCGAAAGAATTTGCCAAAAGAGAAAAAGAAAAACGTGTTTATTGCTTTTAATTGAAAGTGAAGTTAATATGTCAGGCGGAAAACTTCTCCGTGGTCAATCCAATAACGCCGTAGCGAAGCAGTTTAATTTAATCAAGTTTTCTCTGTAAGAAAACTAATCCTAATTTAACCAAGGTTCGTTTTCCGTCGGCATTATTTTTAAATTTTCCTTTTATACTTCACATTCTTCAGTATTCATGTTTGGCCTTTCCATTAAACTTTTATTTTCAGTGAACACCTTTCGTTTTCTACAATTTTTGTCTTTCGTGTGGAATATTTCACATTTGTCAGTTAACGCATTTTTATCAAAAATACTTCTGTTTCCTTCCTCGAGTTGTTTTTATTCATCTTTTTTATTTTCAGCTCCATCACATTTTCCTTAGTTGTTTATCGCTATTTATTCAATTTTATTGCTATTTTAATGTGACGTAATTTCTTCTTTATATTTTTTCATACATTTATAATTTTCGCATGAGTACCTTCCAAAAGATGTTTCTATACTGATCTAGGATACCATCTTTAGTGTTATCGGACGCCATTGTGTTAATAGATACCATTGCTCTACTAGTGTGACTTAGTGCCAGCTTAATCTACTTATAACAAAAATTGTTTTTTTTTTTGTTTTAGATTTGGTGCAAAGCAGTTTCCTAATGAATCGAATGTGTTCGTCAGTAGTAGAAATAGCGGAGGTTGAAATATCAAAATAACTACAAGTAAAAATTCCAAATATCTGCGATACCAGACGATGGTAAATGTGACACAGAAACCCAAAGCAATATTGAAGTCTTTCAGAATGTAAGCAGATTATTAAGAGACAAAAATATTTCATGAGAACGAAAAAAATCTGAAATATATAATGTCAACAATTCCATATCGCAATAAATACTGGCTAATTTCCGGGCAGATAGAGTCTTGTTGTAACAGAGAAGATTTTTTAATCATTTCACCCCAAGCAAGACAGTTTTACTGCCACTGGAGCGCAGAGGGTTACATAGAGGAAAAATGATGAGAAAGCGGGCCAGGTTATAGAGGTTGTCAGTCACAGAGCAATAGAAGGATGAGAATACTGGTGTGATGGGGTTGGAGTAGATGGAAAAGTGCTTGAGAGAAAGAATGCGAGTCAGTAAGATAGGAGATGACTATTGACGTTACATTTAAATTCTTGGAAATTGTAGCTGTCGGCAAAGCAAGTATACGAAAGGGAATTCCACAGACGGGAAATGCGAGAAAAGAAGCTGATAGAGTAAAAATTGCGGTTACATTTTATCGGTTTCACTGTAAAAGGTGGTCCTGTGGAAAAATGCTGAAAAGATCACATTAGGAGCGTGTAAGTTTTAAGCACACTGGAAAGAAACTAAGACACTTATAAGCGACAGCTTAAATTTTTAGAATATATAAAGAGGGTTGAAAACCTCACAACATATACTGAAGGCAGTAGAGGTAAAATGAAACAGCGAGTAAGCTATGTCATGAACTATTGTAAATGTGTGGCAGAAAATAAATAGGGGTGGACAATAAAACTATGAATGTTGCTAAGAGCTACGGAGGATAGGAGATTATGGAGAGCTATAATCGCCTACGTCTTAAAGGGATAAGGCACACATAAGAAACATATTGTATTAGGCGCGCATACTATTGCTTGCTAACGGCGTACAGACGTATAACGTTGAAAAACCGATTCTCAAACATTTACTGAAATTCAGCAAAATCCTGATTGGTCAGTACCTAGATAGGTGATTGATATTTAATAGCAAGTGCTATAAAACTTGATGTCCGCTCAAATTCCCTTCATTTTAATATCTCGTGATTTTGCATTACACGTGAAGAAATTCTAAAAACTAAAATAATCTGTTAATCTTTTGAAATGATTTGTGAGCGTCTTTGTGGTTGCCAAAACAGTTTGTTTATAGATAAGTAATTTAGAATAAAGCTTATTCCGTCTTTTTGCTTTGATAAAGTCCATCACAGGACGAAACGCGTAGGCGATTTAAAATACAGTTTTCCGCTTGTCTTTATTTTATTTAACCAACAGTTAATGTATGACTAAATTAACCAACAGTTAAATTAACCAACAGTTAATGTATGACTAGGCAGCTAATGAATGCTGAAAATACGGAACTGGCATTGTACAGCCGACGCCATACGAATTCCCGATGAAAGCAACGATTCAATTGTTTCAAACTATAGACGCATCCAAAGATTTTCACTGTTTTGCGTATGGATGGCGTTATCATCAGGATCCACAAAATTCTCATGACAAATATCGCCATCATGAGAGGATATCCTGTGGTTTATTTGTTCCCACATAAGCAGGAAAGCTATCTGAAACAATATTCCCAAGCTGAATATTCCGCACAATTGCCTCTTCAGGAGTCTCTGCTTACTAACCCGGCACCTCAACTAAGAAACATTTTCCTGAACTCCACTCAATACAACTGAATACTCAATTTCATATTAAAAAAAACTTTCTTATCTTTTTCTTTATTGAGTGTTGATACAAATCCGCAACATATCATTCACTTAAGTGGCATAATATTAACTGCTATTTTAAAATCAATAAGACCAAGACAAATAGGTTTATTAGAATTGAACATTAGTGCGACGGTAAATGGTAGACTACGCAGCAAATAAATGCTGGAAATACGGGACTGTTTTTGTACCGCCAATGCCGCTGGATTTCGTAAAGATGCCACGGAAAGAAAGCCTAAGAAGATCTAAACTATGGTGTTTCTTCTTCATTTTAAGGAAGTTGCTTGTATTATCTGCCATACAGTAAAATAGATATGATTAATCAGTTTTAACTAAATTTTCTTTTAATACAATGCTTAATTTCTGGAAGGCCGCTATTCTAACACGTCTGATGATGATTATACATTCTCTCTTCTTTGTCGCGCAATGAAATGGACGCCGTTGCACGTCCATCTTCGCTGTCACCACCGTTTAAACACCGTTGCACGTCCAAGGCTCGTGATATGGACGCTGTCTCACATACACCATCGTTGCCACCACCGTATGGATGCCGTTGCACGTCCAACGCTCATGAGATAGGCCAATTTGGCATGTCCAACTCCGATGTGGCAAGTAGCGCATGTGCAAATGAGATGAACGCCGACGCACGTCCACCACTTACGCTACCGCCGCCAGTTAGCGGCCGTCTTCGTTATCCAGACTTTCAAATGGACATCATGCATAGCACCAAACTCGTTTCAGATATATTTAAAGTGCCATACATATACAACCACTTTACAACAACTTCCAACTAACTATGAAAAATGTTTTCTAGTGAATGAAGCCTGTAGGTCTTAGCAAGGACTGTTTTTCCTCGGATCCCATTGAGTGGAGGGGCAAATCCCAAAGAAGAACTGTACTAAATAACAAAAACTAGATCAGTTTTGGAATTTTAACACCGACAACATTGAAAAGTGGGTAGCATATGTAAATCAAATACATAATCAAAATGCTGACGTTTTACTGCAATCCGAACAACAGGTTCGGAACGAAAGCTCTCATTAATACTGGAAAGAGAGATAACGGTATGTAGAAATGAGGAATCTATATTTCTGGAGAATTCTATTAATAGTGTGTTTTATAATTTTTAACCAAATTTACCATTACAACTGGAAATAAAAATTACAAATACTGCACTTTAATGTGAAGAATCCGAACGCGTGAAACCGAGCCAATCCCGAAATAGCCCAGCTTCCACACCCTCTCAATAATATTTTCAGTTGCGCTGTTCCGCAGTGAAAAGCACTGTGTTTGAGGACAGAGACATAATTGAAATATAAAATGTAGTTTATCCGCTCGATGAAATCCACACTTCTCAGCCCAATGGCAAGAGAGGGAAGCCACTTAACTGGCTACTCGTTCAATGAATGCCGAATGTTTCTTTATGAGGAAATTAATAGTTGGGCCTTTTTTATAATTAATGGTTGGGCCTTTCTTCTAGCTTTCTCTTGCTACGTTCTCTGAGACTTTTCGTACTTTTTCGTGCATGCTTTTAGAACGAAAAGTATATTCTCAACTTATCATTTATTACATATCTTCATGCTATAGTAAACACCGTATCGCCAAGTGTTAATCCCTATGAGGTTTGGGAGCCTATGAAGAAATCAATGTCTTTTAGAATATAGTTACAGTTTTGGTTTTATTCGTCGATTCCTCATGTTAATATGCAAAACTAATCACCTACTCACTACTTCTAATTCTTCCTGAAATAATCTTCCCTTCTGTCAACTCATTCGATTATTCGATTATCTTCCATTTACGTCCTTTACGTTTCTTTTGTCCTAAGAGCCATTCAAATTCTTACGTTTCAACATGAAATTACCGTTAAGTGCTGCATAAACCGGAAATTATTTATTAATGAATTTTAAATCTTCTTCTTCTTCTTCTTTTCGTTTTGCCATTTTGCTATTAAAATACTAAATCAATCAAACTGAAGTTCGATTTACCAAACAAATGAATATGAGGAATTCTATTAAACAGGATACTTTTGCGTAGGAGGTTGAAAAAAGGCGAGTATTTCTCTTTCGCAATAATGAGTGCAGCGTTAACTACAGAAACGGACAAATAGCGAAATTGTATTACCTCCCTTAAACATCATTGTTTCGATAATGCGGATAGAAGAAAGAAACCCATAAAAAGATGCAAGACTGAAACGCATTTTATTCAGCTATTATTTTCCTGCCTACTAATAGGGGCTTGCGTAACTGCGTGGAAGAGTGATAACAATGGTAAAATAAGCCATTTCATTACAAGGAAATATTCGATATTTATTTACCAAGCACTTAAACATACTGCCGGTGGAAATTTATAAAATACATCTCTTAAAACATTTTATCATTAAAATAGATTTCTCGGGTTCAGCCGCTGTTAATACATTTTTTAGTATTGATTGAAAGCGAAACTTACTTCCCTGCTTTTTGTTTAGAGTAGAGTAAAGGACAGCATATTGATTATATCTGTAGTCTCTTTTCAAGTAACATGTGTTACTCATTTAAGTTGTGACAGCTTTTGAAAGTCTTCACATTCGATGTGGCTTCTGTTATTTGGTACAGTTTTCTGTGATTCTGTACCCTAGTTCACGAGGATCGGTGAAGTATACCTCATTTACTCAAAACCATTTTTAGCCATCGATCTGAGAAAGTAATTATGTCTGAACGAGTTTGGCACCATTTTTTTCTGATGATGGTATTTAAACAGGACTCCGGTTTTAGATTAATGTCTTGCTTTTGTAAAAGTTTGCGGTCTTGGGTGAAACAACCCATCGCATTACCTTCTTTTTGCTCAGATTCTCTTATACTACGTATGTTATAATTGTTTCATACATCGAATAAGCTTTAAAAATTACTATTTATTATTTCCGCATGTTGAATTTTTATGTAGTTTTCAGTATACAAACAATCATTGTTTCATTAAAATATCAGATCATTGTTTTACTTTTGGGAAGGTTTACCTTAAATCTAGATTTCTTGGAATGTTAGGTAGAAAATGCTTATTTTTTGTTCGAGAACATACTTGTACAAATATATGGATGCCTGCGTTACCAGCATAGCAGTCCTCATCATCTTATCAGTGAGGAAGCAGCAATATTGACTTCTGTTTGTAGATTTGGTGAGAATGTTAATTGGAATGCTTAAATGATTACTACCCGTCTGTTCTCATCTGTGCCTATGCACTCTTGTGCAAATTAATTGAAATTAGTTTTTTTCTTTTACCATACGTTTAGTTATAATCTCTCTGGAGTGACAGGGTGCAATCAATTTTTTTTTCCTCACATAACATTATTTATAGTGTTCTACTGTAATACGAATCTACTTTCGGGGTGTATGAGAAAAATTTTTGGCCTTGAAAAATATTGCGTTATCCGTGATTGCATCAGACTTTTATCACGCCCAGACACTAGTCTCGACTGTCGATTAGTTGTCCTACGACCATTATCTGCGATGGACCTTACTCCAAGGAAGCGTACGAAAATTGTAACACTGCACGAACACACTGGTAAGCCTTACAGAGAGATCGCAGATATTGTAGTTGTCAGCCTTTCAGCTCTCAGTCGAGTCATCAAGGCGAAAAAGCAAACTGCATTTATCAGTCCAAAACGTAAAGGAGAACACAGTCGGAAGAAAAAAAGAACCTCAAGATACGCCGTATACGTGATCAGGGAAAGTGATTCATTTTGTCTCAGTTAATTTGCACAAGGGTGTATATGCGCAGAGAACATATCCTGAACATTTATGATAAATTCAAATATGTGCCATCGCTACATTTATTCCAATTCTAGATTATGGCTTCTGTTTTAGAAATGTTTATCTTACTTGAAACTCTTGGTAAAGTATGTTGAATTTTTTTGTTTCAAAATCATTCTTGTCCCAACTATGAATATCTGTGTTATCATCATAGCCTCCCTCATCATCAGTATATTAATCTTGCAAGGGAAAGAAGTGACATTGTTTTTTATTAGTAGAATCATTTAGGATAATATACAGAATGTTTAAATGATTAATACCCATCCGTTCATATCTGTGTGTGTGTTTATTTGCAGAGAACAGTCTAGGAAGAGATTAAATAGTTTTGAGCTCTCATTTCCTCATTGTATGAGGTTTCAAAATGCTTCCGTATTAGGATCCTTGTCAGACATGTAGGACTTTGTGGACTAATATAGTTCCTTTATCAGATCTAGAAGTTTAGTGGGAACTTGGAAGATTTTTTTTTTCTAATGAATAAGATGAAAAAGATTCTGTTGATGTGTGGTCATACACTGCTGTGAGATTATGCCTATTTCTATGCAAGGAAACCTTAGATGATAATAGGTAAAAGCAAATATAGAATATTTTGAGTTAGTTTCATAACTATTTGTGATACTTACTCTCGTACCTATTTTATTATCTCCTAGACAAAATTAGTTATATCTTATCTATACAATGTTAGTACTTACGAATTTCACGTCTTGGATTTTTATGATGGATTCAGGTACGTTCCATCACTGCATTCGTGCTAATTTCATATCATAGATTCTGTTTTAGGAATGTGTATCTTGCGTCGAGACCATTTTTATCGCAACTACCAATATCATCAGCATAGCCATCCCAATAATTAGTAATTGGTCTCGGTAGGGGAAAAATTAACTCTTTTTTATTAATATAATTGTTTAGGATATCAGCATGCTTAAATGATCAGACATCGTCTGTTCCTATCTGTGTTTATATATGCGCCGAACAGTCTAGGAACAAATTTGTTGTACTACTGATGAAAATAATAATAAAACAAAAAGAAGATAGTTTCAGAAGCTCTAATGTAAAGGAAGTTTTGAAGGAATATGGTCACCCACGTTCTAAAATGGAGTAGTGGACAGAAATCATATGTAAGTTCAAATCCTGTTAAATATTTATTCTTTATTTGCGATGTTCTCTAATGATTCTCTAAGGGAACGAAAGTCTTGATAGTTGAAATGTAAAGCAAGTGAAATTAAAATACATCAAATACTAATATAAAATACATACCTCTATTTTCTCGCGAAAAAACAGCACAAGATGATTAAAAAAGAATTTAAACTAAATAAAAACCAGATAAAATATTTCTGTCATTATTAAGAGGGATGAACATTGTATTTAATATTATTATTTTATATTTTTAACCCTTTCTAAAACGTTCGAAATTTTGGTTAAAGATCTTGTTTAGCTCTTTTGCATCAGTGGTTTATCAGAGGTGACTATGAGAACTTTAGCGCCTTTGTTATTGCTAAAATAACATATTAATTGAAATTTCTTGCAAAAATCAAATAATTAAATGAAACTTTCAGGACATATTTACAAATGAATTAATTGTTTTTCAATGATGAACTTTAGAAAATGTTGATAAAAAATATAATTCTTTTACATTTGTTACCCTATGTAACTTTATTTCATGAAAATTCTAGAAATTAAATTCTGTCCGCTGACTTTGTTTTATTAGTTGAACGCAGCACTCCATGGAGAATGTAAATCACCCTTTTTTTCAAACGCTCTTTTGGCCAAAAATCAACAAATAGTAAATGAAAAATGCAATAAAACTTTTACAATATTTAACTAGAGAATCTTTTAATTGACTTATAAATTATATATATTAAAGATATTATTGTCTGGGGAAAATTAAATCAATGAATAATGAACTTTTGTACGATTGTTTTTATTTTTACAATATAATAATTCATAAGGTTTTGAAAGTCATTTAAACATTCATTAAAATTTTTTTTCGCGTAGTAACCTAAAGCGGAAAAGTTATGAAGATATTTACTAATCTAAAATTAAAAAGCTTAATAAAAATCATCACACACTAAGATTTTTAAAATGTTTTTATGGATATAAAACGTGTCAAATTTAAAACTTATATTCTTAAATTATGTTTTAACAAATAAAGTGTCCTTGGGACAGCAATAAATATGCAAACATCTTATCAGTGCTTGTCAAGTGATTGAAGTGAGTTGAAAAATACGTAAATCACTGCTATTATTTGTTTCAAGTTCATTTTCTTCCTTTTAAAATTAAAGTAAATAATATTTGGTTCAAATCAGATTAACTATACATTAAGTCAGCGAATATTTCTCAAATAAAGTTTCAGAAATATAGATTTTATGTTTAGAAAATGTTTTAATAAAGAAATTTACAGTGCAATGAAAAACGACTAAAAAGTGCAAATATCAGCTAGTTAGAAATAAAAAAAATGATTGCAATCAATATAATTTCTGTTTCAAAAATAAAACAGAGTATTTTACTTACTGTAAATTTAATCTTTCACCTTAAGATAAAAAATAATATGAAAGCTTTAAGAAAGCTTTTTCATTTATAAAAATTAATTTTAAAACATATTGAGAGACAGGAAAATTTCGCTTGAAAAAAAAGAGAGTATTCGATTCTTATGTGATATCTTTATAAGATATCATGTAAAAAGGATCTTATCTTATGTTTATCTTATAATGTTTATCTTATAATGTTATTTTAATGTTTATCTTTTAATGTTTATCTTTAATGTTTATCTTATAATGTTTATCTTATAATGTTTATCTTATGTGATATCTTTTTTTCGATATGAAAGGGAATGCTAAACAATCTCATCAAAGATAAAGTGGAGATTATAGCAACTGAAATGTGGTTCTACAGAAGGATGCTGTGAATACCAAACATTTGAGCAACGATGAGGTTTTGGAGAATTGAAACGAAGAGGAAAGTAATATTACCATCAGGAAAGGACAGCTAAAGTTACTAGGACAAGTAATGAGAAAGAAGCGCATGAAGAATCTGATGTTCACAGATCAGATAAAGAGAAAAAGAGATAGGAGAAAGCAATGCCTAACATAATTTATGGTCTTGAGCAAATGAATAATAGACTAGAGTTTAGAAGAGGTAAGAGGGGAAAGCATGATAAAATTTACCAGGGGCAGGGTGATGTTGAAAGACACTATCGCCTACGTCCTGAAGGAAGACACTACATAGAGGAAGAAGATAGACGAGTGCGAGCGTTCATTTTAGCCGCAACCGGGAGGTATTTCGAATTAATGTTTCATCAGTGATCAGCAAATATCAATACTTAATGATTTAAACTTTTAACATTAATATTGGAATCATTCATGATTCAAGTCAAAATAACTAAGTAGTAACACTCGCATTTATACGTTTAGGATTTACTAGAAATCAAGTATTTACGTCATTTTCTGATGTACTAGCCTGCAAATAATTTTGGAATATGATGCAGGCATATTTCTCAAAGAGAAAAAAATGAAATAATTGTTGTATACCCACTAACAAATCTGCAATCAATTCGGGGTCCAGTGTCTCTTCTCGTAAGTGTCGATACATAATTTTCGTAACAATTCGATGAGAATCTGCTCGAATTGAACGTTGATTATCTTTTAACATGAGATAAATAGACAGACATGAAGAAGAATTAAGAATACTCAACTATTCGCTTTTCTTCTGTTCGTTTTAACAAAGCGGTGACTTGGCCGTATTTTGAGTAGGTGAGTCGGAACTAGTGGTAATACACACGCATCGAGGACGCGAGCTAGCCATTATCTGACTGCTGTCGGCAAACAAAAATACAAATTCTAAAACTGTAAAACAAAACTGAATTTCTGTGACCGCTGACGTCGGTTAAACAGTTACCTTCTGACACCTGGGACTTGCGTGGCATTTTGTCTCGGGCGCTGACCTTTTTTTACTCTGGCTTGTCAAAATATAATCTGCCAGCACAACACCTGCGTTACACGCTCAGCAGCATCGCTCAGTGCAAAATACACTTCTTGGCAAAATTCTATCATTTTCACCGGCAATCATGAATGACCTCCAGCATTATTTTACATCAAAAAAGATATTATACAACATGATTTGTAAATAAATGCAAGACTCTATTACGCACGAAATAACTCAGTGAGCGTCATACTCTTCAATTTAGTAATATAATAGTTGTTTAAAAACCTCTTAGATCTTTGGAACTTCAAAACATTAAAATTTTTATAATTTTGGCAGATACACGAGTACAGTGCGTGTTTTTTTGGTGATTTTCTAAACCTAGCCTAGTTGTGGCACAAGGTGAGGATAGAACACACTGCTCAGTCGTAATTGTTTTAGTAATACTAACTTTCTAACTATTACACCAAGCCGAGGTACTCTAGTGAGAGTTTTTATAATTACTTTTAATGTAAAAAATAGTGGGTCAAACTATGTACAGTTAATCTTATAAAAGAGGTTAAAATTTATAAATGACAAGAATTAAACTTTTGCTACATAGTTGGCAGGGCCAGGGTAATGAAGCTACCGTAATCAGGCATGGCCGAAAACAAAAGTAAGCTATCTGAATCTTTACATCATGTTACGGTAAGTTTTATTTCATCATTATGGACTAGATTTTATGGACCAGATTTATACAAAAAAAGAATGATAATCACTTCTTTGTTATATGCTGCCTGGTACTGCAATAGTTAACTATTTTAGGCCTATTATTATTGCCCAGAAGCTTGTTTCGCATTATACGCGTGCTAAGAGTGGTTTTCATAAAAATACTATATATAAACCCGACTTATACATGAATATATACGATTATCAAACCAAAAATAAGCATCAAATGTACCATTTAAAAATGAACTTTCCTTTTTTTACTCTTTTCCTGTGCAGACTAGTGTAACTTTTTTCCGTCCTTTAAGAGTTGAATGCAGTTTTTTATCTACCTATATCATTTAAATTCTTCCATTTTCACGTACAGATACTGAATTTCAGCATTCTCAAATACATGCAGTCTATTAATTGGTGGTGAAGCCAATGATTAAACCACATTTGACATTCATTAATTGATTTTTCGTCTAAAATTAAACATTTAAACTTGTCAAAAATCGATCGACCGACCATACAAATAAGAGAGTCTACATTTTCAAAGCAGAAGGTTTATCCACACGCGGATTTTTTTCCAGACTTTCCCCTTTACCACAAGTGCTGTTACCGTCAGTCTTCTCCTGCCTTTTCTCGTGAGTCCAAAATAATCGATTTACTAAAACAGTCTTGGTTATCGATTACCAATGTCTGATTTCCTAATTAGGTGAGTTGTTTTGCCCAAGAATACCATAGTTGAAGAAAAATTGAACATGCTAGGGTAGCAAAGAAAGGAAGAAAGAAAGAAAAAAGATAGAATGAATGTGGAAAATCTTTGAAAAAGAAACATGAAAAAGGAAATAAAAAAGAGATTTTAAAAAAAGAGTAAAACGTGTTGAAAAGAAACAGGACAAATGGAAATATATTGATAAGACGGAAAGAAAGACGAACAAATATGTTAGTATAAAAAAATCAGAAAAAAATTACAAGAAAATTGAAAAAAACAAATAAAAATATAAAAGAAACAGGAAAAAAAGGAAAAGGAGGAATACGTGAAGATAAAATTAAATTTAAACAAGAGACAAAATAAAAAGCGAAGAGAAGAAAAACTAAATGTAAAGCAAAGTGGATAGAATAGATTAGTAAAGAAAGTGAAGTAGGGGTAAATTCCGCTTGTATTTTTAAAAGTATTTCATGGCCAAAAAGAAAAAGAAACCAGTAGCCGAAAATTGCTCTCGACGGAAGAGAAGTCTACGATAGGAGGAGGAGGAACCTGAAAATCAATGGGATCCGAAGTGGTGATTTCTATTTTAGGTTTGTGTGTTCTGTTGTCGATGGGGGAAGCAACTGACATGAATATTGTTTATCGCATTACCAGCTTAGCTACTTTCGTGCTTATAGGTGGTCGAAATCGATGATCCGTTCACCAGACAGCATCTCCTTCATTTACTGACAGCAGTAAAGTTCGGGGTACAAAAGAAATACATACATACATATATATATATATATATATATATATATATATGTGTGTGTGTGTGTGTGTGTGTGTGTAACACCAGGTATCTAGCGATTGATAATGTAATATTCAGCATCTCTGGCTATTCAAAATAATTATAATTAAAAATTATTACATGCTTTCAGGTTATCATCATTTCAATACACAATTTTGAATTATTTATACAACACACACTGAATATGCAATCAATATAAGAGAAACAAATTAGAAAAATATATTTCAACGGTAACAACATATGATTTACTAATGACAACGTATTAATGACAGACACAGAAAAAATTGCAGGTAATTCTAGACAAATTTAATAAAATAAAACGATGAGAAAGGAATAATGAAAGAAAATGGTGATTTTTTTATAATCAGAAAAGTAGGACCGTAACTGGTGCAAAGTGAGTTACAGTGACAGAAAAACATGGCGGGGGAATGTCGAAGAAAAGATAATAAATGAATGGGAATTAACTAGATAGACGATGACAAGTGATGTTGCATGAAACTTTAGGAGATTGTAGCTATCAGGGAAGTAAGCAAAAGAAAGGGTGTTTTACAGGAGAGAAGTGCGAGGAAATAAACTGTTAGAGTAGAAGAGGCGATTACATTTATCTATTTTGATGGTAAAAGGGTTAGACCTTGATACCAGTCTAGTAGCACATGTGATCGGAGAACCAAGGTAAAAAGCTCGTCATGAAAATACTTGTAGAAAAGACAGATCTGATCGATTATATTGCAGATCTTCCTTTAGATTTTGTCGAGAACCTCAAGATGAATAGCAGGAGAACCCGACCATATATTTCAACAGTATTCCATGCACAGACGAAGGATAGAAGCATAGATAAAGTAGGTCTCCCTGAGAGCAATACACTGCGCCTTCTCAGCCTTACCCTCTCTTCTGATCTCAAGTGGAACCACTACATTGAGTCAATAGCTAAATCCACTTCTAGGAAGGTTGGGTCACTGTTTCGAGCCAGGATATTTATTCCCGCCTGAATCCATCCTGCATATATACAAATCAAACATTCGTCCATGCATGGAGTATTGCTGTCATATATGGTCAGGCGCACCTGCTGTTCATCTCAGTGTTCTTGACAAGCTTCAAAGGAAAATCAGTAATGTGATAGATACCGACTTGGCGGCTCGACTCCAGCCACTTCTCCACCGACTAGATATGGCTTCCCTTTGTCTGTTCTATAAATACATTCATGGCTTCTGCTCCAACGACCTTAAGTCACTGGTGCCTCTGCAACAGGTGTTTACTCTTGCAATCAGGCTAGCAACTGGGTCTCACCCATTCATAGTTAGATCAACCAAATGCAGACGACAATTTTACTCCTGCAGCTTCTTTTCTCGCATTTCCCGCCTGTGGAACTCGCTTCCATATTTTTGCTTTCCTGACGGCTACAACTTCCAGGAATTTAAATGCAATGTCAATACTCATCTCTTAACCACTTGACTCTAGTTATTTCTTCACCACCCTGTATATCCTTACCTTTCTCTCCACCTTTGAAACTGTCATCACACCTGTATTCCCATTCTTTTCTAGCTCCTTTCTAACTGGTTTGTCTTTTTTTCACTATCTTCGTTTTACTCTTATGTAGCCATATGGACATCAGTGGCGTTACCGTTTTGCTCGGGGTGATACGATAAACAAAAAAAGATTTATAAATGTGCAAATTAGATTCTGACAATAAAAATTTCCTGGTCCAACACAGTGATCCAGTCTTCTTATCAGTAGATGCATCTATAGATTCGATGTAGTCATTCCATTTGAGATCTTAAGAAAGAGTAAAGCTAAGGAGGTGAAGTGTGTTACTCTCTAGGAGATTAACCTCATCCATTCTGATGGTAGGCAAGAAGGTTTCTCTAGGTTGGTTAAAGTAATTTAGTAAAAGAGAAACCACAATATACGAATTAAAATTAGAGACATTAGAAGAAACACAGAAATTTTACTCGTAACTGTTATAACAGACGATAAAACATGAAACTGAAATCCGAAGGCAGTTGAATAAGCGAAAGATACCTACCCACCAAAAGAATATTAAGAATCACGAAACTTTAGTTTAAAATATAGCGAAGATAAATAAATATATAAGAAATAGAAAAGAAATGAATAAAAATTTGTTATGTAATATGAAAATGATAGAGGCTCGAGAATTTTCTCATAGGTGTAAAGAAAACATCACACAACAGTGACGTAGTCTATAGAAGAACGCTGGTTATCAGTCAGTTAAGTGCCATACGTGATACAAGCTTGGATGATCATTTCTTGAAAAAGACATGACTGATTGGCAAAAGATTTTACCACAGTAGGTTGGCATTACTTTCTGAGGTAGAATGGTTGCCATTCAAGTCTATAGCACCCAATCTGTTCATCTATTTAACCCATAGCTGGAAGGAGATTGGACGGAATTTTCACAACAGTATTTGCGCGTAAGTGAATGCAATGAATACGACTGGAATTCTAACTCGGCTCTGTGATTTCTTGTTCTGAGCTGATATTCACTGCACCACAACACATATCCTAGCTAGATATACCTGATCAGAAATTACGATCAACTGGATATTTTAATGGAAATGTGGACGTTAAGTCTTAGGAATTTTGGGTTACATAATAACAAAATGCGCGTTCGTTGTGGCGTAATGGTTATCTACTCCGAATGGTTATCTACTCCGAATGAGAGATATGTTCAAATTTAAGTCGATTTCGTTTCATTCACCTACGGACAAATAAACTATAAAATGAAGGTACGAATTATGCAGTATTCATTAACTTAAAAAAGACCGGACAAAAGAAATGCCGGAGATTCCAAAGTTGCGTAATGGAACTTAATGGTAATTTTATTGAATAAATTCACTCTTTAGTATTTCAAGGTAATTTTGGTAAAATTATCTATTAAAATGAGTTGTCGATGTTATTTTCATTTTTGCTTATTTTAGACGCTCCCTGGAGATATAAAAGTAGATTCAATCACCATGTTCAGGCTCATGCATAATTACCCATATTTATAATCAAAAACCTTAATATGCCTACCTCAATCTTTAGCTATGAAGACATTGTGAGAAAGGGAAATTCATTAGCATACACCTGCCCAACAAACTTCCTTTAAATATCCGTTCTTTTGTACAACAATCATTTAGATGATGTCGGACGCCGAAAGTTAATGTACCAAAATAAAAAATAAAAAAAGAGAAAATGTTAAGCGGACGTCCTTAAAAGACGAAACACAGCCGACTAAATCCAGGGAACAAAGGATAAAGTTTCAGAATCAGAATGATTATTACATTGCTGAAGGTTAAGAGATTTCAAATAGATAGGATACAGAAGCCAGAAACAGTCAGAGCCCCATGAAGTAATGATCATAGGTCGAGAAGGAGATCAGCCCAATTTGGACGTTTTCGTAAATTGGGATTCTTTGTTGTCCGGAATGGCACAGTCTTTCAACGTCAAACACTGTTGAAACACATCGATTTTTCCCAATCGATGGATTTCTCTCTAAATGCTGAAGCTGCCTCTTGTCTGTCTTGTTATTATGTATGACTTCGGCCATATTGAACGATAAAGACACCCGTTAGAGCTCACTGTATTTAGCTGATGGACTTTGTGAGCTAAGGTCAAGAAATAATGTCTCTTTAATACAAAGGATGTGTTATGGAGATGTTTTTTTTATTTTTATTTTTTTAGGCGTAGGTTGAAGAGAAGATTATGGAATTTAAATAATAAGATCGACATGTTGCAATTTCTGCTGGAGACATTAACATATTAAGTGAGATCAATCTGTAATGATGGCACCATTTTTTACACTCAATGAACTATACGTGTGTTGGAAAAAAGTTATAAGAAGTCAGTATGTGTCGTCATTAGCAAGAGGGACAATGTAGGCGCAAGTACAGGATATCTGTAAAATAATTTGGCAAAAGGCAGAAAATGTGACACAGGAAATATGAAGGCCATGTTGAATAACAACAGATGCTTGTTAAAATAAAATAAAATGTATTAACTAATGTGAAGAATTTCACTGGAAACAAAAATAATAGAGTTCAGGTAATTTTCCAGGTTCGGCTGGAAATTTAGTTGGTTGACTAATATATCAATGTAGTTGGTAGACTAAAAGAGATGCAAATGTACCAAAATACTGCAGTTGGTTTACCACCTGTTGTATTACGGTACACTTGCATTTATTTTATTCTACCAACTAGTGCGTTTACTTATATTTATATCTTGGTTAGCCCCTCAATCTTCCAGCCGACATTCGTATAATAGCAAATCTTTTATATAGCTGTGAATGCTGAATATTTTTCTAAGAGATGAATGAGACATTTTAGAGAAATAGAAACAAATTTGCTTATGATCAGAAATACAGATGAAACGTATAGGAAGCATAATGAGGAAAGTAGCCTCGTAGAGTATGACACTCATAGAACATACTGAAGGCACAAAAATAGAGGGAAAGAAGGGGTAACTTAAACTAACGATCTTGTGTGGGAGAACAAAAACTGGACCAATAATCATCCACGTCTTCAAGAGACGCAGCACATAAAAAAAAGAATTGAACAATTGTTAAAATAATCATCTAATCAACGGCTGTTTTTAATATTTTGAAAAACATTCAACCCAAAGCTAAGCGGTAATGCCACTAGTATGCAGGAGATACGGGTAGTAAAAATAAAATAAAAGACTAACAGGTTGATGGACTGAGGAAAGGACAAAATATGAATGTTAGTCAAGACAGTTGATAGTCGTTGACGTTACATTAAAATTTTAAAGATTGTAGATATTAGGAAAACAAAGAAAGAGAAGAGAGTTCCACAGGTGTGATGTGCGAGAAAATAAACAGTTGGGGGAAAGTGGCGATTGCACTTAGCTATTTCAACAGTAAAAGAGTAGAACCGAGATTGTAATGTATCTTTGCTTCCCTGATAACTTCACCAAAATCCGAAGACGCACTGGCGTTGAGAAAGATGCCTTCCAAAAGCTAAGCAAAGTGTTGACAAAGCAATCACGTAAGAAAAAAGGAAAAGAGTACTGAACTTGATGCTGTATCAGAAAACAGAGGATGAGTAATCAGGGAAAACAGAGGATGAGTAATAAGGAAGACAGCGACTGATATATCATTTACATTTTTACAGATTAATGTTGGCTGGAAAGTATGGGGCCGGAAGTAAATTTCACAAGCGAAAAGTGCAAGAAAATAAATTATTAGCATAGAATTTACGATTACATTTAGCCAACTTGTCTATAAGAAATGTCGACGTAAATTCAAAAGGTCTAGGTACAACAGTGAAGAGCTCATCCGAACGATTACCATGAAAGTATTTATAAAATAGACAACAGGGAGGCCACCTTAAAGTTGTGGGAATGTGAATGAAGCCGAGATACCAGATCAAGACCAATAATATTGCTGATATGTATTTTTAAATTTTAGCGATTTTTTTCAAAAGTTATCATCCCAAGCAAAGCAGTAAAGCCACTAAGACACAAAGGTTACAAGGTGTGGAAGAATTAGAAACAGAGACATTAATAATGAGCGGAAAGAGAAAAGAGTAATCAGGATGACAGTAGATAGTGACTGAAATTGCATTTATATTTTTGCAGATTAATTTTGACTAGAAAGCATGTAGCCAGAAGGGAGTTCCATATGCTAGAAGTGCGAGAAAAAAGAAACTGTTAGCATAGAACTTACGATTACAACTAGCCAACCTAGTATATAACCTGTTAATAAGTTGCAATCATACATTATTTCTTCGTATTGTAAATTATATATTTTGTGTGTACATATGTTTGAAGAGACATCCCTAGTCTCTAAACAGCGAAATTAAAATCTACAGGACTAAGCAGCAAAATTAATTTCAAATAAATTGTCAAATCGTTTATAAAAGAGATGTGTCTCCCGAAAATGATAAAACTAATTTTTAATCTAAGAAAATGTCAGGCGCTCTTTACCATTACGACACGGGGTGATAAAAGAAGAAATCAAAGTTCAGTTATCTTACTTAAGATATCTTATATTTCACGCTAAGACTTCGAGCAGCCTATAAACATTATTTGCAGAAAATAGATTTAGCAGATACAGATACATACACATTCTATGACACTAAAATATAATATACAATACGTAATATGTAATATCTAAAAAAGCATTTTATGTTTCATTAAGGTTGTTAGAATTATTCCAAGGAGTTTGCTTAAGATGTTTGGTATAGTTTTGTTTATAGTACATTCAATCCAAGATTTGATTGATCACATATATTTATTGGCCAAATTTGATTAGTACATGAATTGATTGGCCTGATTTGATTAGTCTGACTGATTGGTCTGATTTGATTATTACATAGATTGATTGGCCAGGTTTGATTGGTTACATTAGATTGGCCTGATTTAATTGGTGACGTATATTGACTTGATTATAGATTGATTTGATTGTTGACATAGATTTATTGGCCAGATTTGATTTGTCAACTAGATTTATTGGCCTGATTTTATTGCCGATATATATTCATTGAAAAGTTTAGATTGGTTACATAAATTGATCGGTCAGATTTAAATTTCAGATTTGATTAGTTACATAAATCAATTTATCTAATTTGGTTAGCTAGATAGACTGATTTGACTGTTTTAATTGTTGATTTTGATTGGCAAGAATTGATTGGTCACAGGTATTGATTGACCTGAATAGAATGTTGACATAGATCGATTGGCCAGAATTGATTTTCACGTAAACTGATTGACCTGATTTGATTATTGACGTTGATTAATTAGTCAAATTTGATTCATCACAAATATGGATTGGCCATATGAATCTGATTGGCCTATTTTCGATATTTTTATTTTATTGTAAGTCAGTTAAGTTCCATACCTGATACACCCTTGGGCCATCATGTCTCGAAGAAGACATAAGTGACTGGGCAGAAGATGTAGGATGCCATTACTTTCTGCGGTAGACTGATTGCCAACCAAGGCTAAAAACACAATTTGTACTGAAGGGATAAGAGATGGATACCAAGGGTATTTGTGTGTAAGTGCACGCAACGAATTCAACTGGAATTCGGACTCTACTTCCCGATTCCTCGTTCCGAGCTGATTCGGGTGAGGTCACTGCAATTTGATAGTATGTGCATACTTTTAGTCCTTTATTAAATAAATACTCTTGGTAGTATTTCTACTATAAAAATGTATCTTTGTACCTTCATCATGTTTTTGTTCGGAGGGTCATTAATTGCTCGAAGTTGGGACTATAACAGGTGCTGTCACACTGCGTTAGACTGAACCTGAGAACAACATCTATTAAGAGGTGGTTTCCACACTCTTTAAAACATTCAATCTTCTAATCAGATGCCTTACTACCGGATGTAGTATATCGTCATACCCAGGACAATTTTCATATACGTTAAATTAGAAGAGGGATTATGGTATTTAAAATTTTTCCCTCCCAATTTCTCCGTTTTTTTTATCCACCATATTTTATTCTCTCATGTTTTCAAGCTAGTGCTCTTCAATAACTTTAATCTGTTATCATTCTTCTCCTCATTATCATCATAATTCTAATAACTGTCGTCGTGTGGCGTATTGTTGCTGCTCAGCTGATCACCTGGAAGAGACTCACTATGCGCATGCATACTAAGTTATAAATTTCACTTTTCCTATTTATAGTGCATTACAGAAGTACCATCATTAACCATGGCTTGTGCAGCAGTTTGTGGCTATGGACAACATTCCGCAGGTCCAAGGACCACCATTTTTGCCCGTGATGTCGTTTTCACCTTCAAAAATCAAGTCCCACTTAAAAGATACAAGATTTTAAGATAGAAACATCGCTGAATATAATGTGTGGTTTCAGAAAAGAGGTACTTCAAAGAAGGTTAAATGTGTTGTAGTTTTCTTTTTATAACACTAACCCCAATATTTTATAGCAGGAATAGTATTTTCCGTTAAATGAGTTTCCGGACCTTGAATTCTACAGTTGTTTGATGGTTTTGGTCTGCTGAACTTGTTGAGACTATCCTGTAGATCATCTTGCTCCAATGATGTATGTTAGGTAAATAAATGATTTCTACAATTAAGTCTTAAAATAATTTTAATTAACCCAGTATTAAGCAACAATATTATAAAAGCGGGTGTGTAAAATGATGAAATCAACACACATTCACCATATCTTAGCAAATGTGCAAATACCTAAAATATTTTGTGGGGTGTTTTTAGTTGTGCCGAGAATTTATCAGCACGATCTCGTATACAAAATAGAACAGCAAAGCAATTAGCAACATATAATTAGCTGCTTCTCAATCTATTCTTTAATATAAACCAAAGACTATATACTTGTGTCACACACCTTGGTCTCACGTTCTTTTTAATGATGTAGTCGTTGTTATGGTAACGATAGACGTTACTTGATGCCAGTAAGCAAACGCTCCCATGTTAACATAACAAAGCATAACTCATTAGTAAGTGGTATTAGATCAAACCGCTCACATTCCGTATGTTATTACTTTGTGCTTGCCGTCTTTGGATTTTCTATTTTTTATTTATAACGATTTTAAAAGCAGGTTACTTTCTTACACGTGACAATCTTCTTCCATGCACAGTGACCCTTTATTACGTGGGCGATAACGACTCATTACGAATTCTTATCCTCAAAGTATTTCTTGTCTTTTGGCCGATCCACTCACTCCCTGTTCTGTCATCCATTTCTGTTTGTGCTTACTGCCATATCACGTTCAAATATTAGTCCCCGTGCGAATTTAAGCAACGTAGAACCTGAACACTCATTAGATAAGTGATTGATTGGAAATACCTCATCTCTTCAGATTGGATTGTATGCACTATCATAGATAACAACATGGAACTATTAATCGGAGAACTGAGTCCCAATTCCACTTGAGCTCGTTATATTCATTGCGTGGAACCACATCTTAATTGCTGTTGCTGTCAAGTCTACCTTGACCCGGGGTAGTAAATGATAGGGTTTAATATATGGTCGAATACTGAACCCTCAAATAAAACACTATGAAAGTATAAAAATAGATTTTTTTATAGTAGAAATAACAGCAATAGATATTTATATATAGAAAGCAGCAACATTATATATTTACAGTAAAATGACCAACAATACATTTTTAAAGCAAAATGACCAACAATATATTTTATCTGATGTTGAAGGCATGAAATTGTGATCAAATTATTTCGAATTTGGTAATAAATAAACTATAGAGGTTGATATGCCGCTAAAAAGAACTAACAATCAACAAAATCAACTCAAGGATTGTTCCTTGCATTCTAAGTAAATTATTTAAATGTTAATACTTTTAGACAATTGTAGTTTGAATGCTTCATTTTATTAAAACGAAGATGCTAATATTTTGCATATCCCATCTGTTATTTTTGTTTCCAAAACCAGCCTTCGTAAATACGTACATCTTGCTTGATAATCTTTTATTACTTAATACCATTTCAATATTTCTTAAATCCTTTTGTGAATTTCTCAGAACCAATTATTCGTAACTATCAATTTCTTATTTGCTAAACAAAATCAACCAACCATGCATTTTACAAATTAGAATTTTTTTGTTTTAGAATATATTATATAAAGCTATTTATCAAAATTAACTTTCATATTTTGTCTTTTTTGAAATAGCTTATAAAGCATCAAATACCTACTCTTCTAGCCAATAATTTTCTCTAATCACATGAAATATGATAGTGCGTCACCACATTATTCACTACATAATATTGGGAAGCCATCTCGTTTTTACGCAAAATCAGTTTTCTAAATAAAAGATCTCACTGTAAAAACCTGCTTGTTTAAATCAAATTTCCATCAAATTTACATTTAATGTTAATTTGTATATATTTTTCTATGACAACTAAAATAGCTTTTATTGGCATGTGGGATTATATTTATAGATTTATATATTTATATTTACACGCACAAAAGCCACATTTGTTTCCTTTATAACATTTAAAACCTGGCCAAAAAAGGATTGACTAAATTCATTCAGTTCGAAATTAAAACATTCTTCCGAATTCTATTTCCCATTTTCTTTAAGTATGAAATTCTATTTTCCATTTTCTTTAAGTATGAAATGATAATTTTACTGTTGTTGTTTTTCTATATTGTCGAAATATTATAATAGAACTCAATAGAACAAAATAAAACTTTTACTGGAATTTTTAAGATGAGGAATTATCATTGTTGTGGATGCTGCTATTCAGACCAGTATGCATATTTTTTGGCTTTTCTATTTGATAGGAATGTGTTATTTAAAAATCAACAAATATTAAATTGTTAAAATTAACGTTTTTTTTTACCAAAAATACATCATGGTAAGAATTTGAAGCTAAATGGATGTCGTCAATTTCATAATAACCAATCAGAGTATGTTATACTTTTTGTACAAAAAGCAATATATTATAACTCTAAACGTCATTTTATTGATTTCCGGTCAGTGAGTTGTGATGTCTTGTTTCATTTTCTCGATGAAAGTAATATCCTGCGAGATTAGCTTAAGAAATCCTACTAAATAAACACATAAACACAGAAGTGTTAACTAAAAATGCTTATCCACTAAAAATAAGGTGATTTTTAGGCTTAGCTTAAATGTGGCAATCATCCGAAAAATGGGGCACCCAGTGAGGATAGAACTTACCTTGCAGCCGTAACTACTCACGCGAAACAAACTCGTTAATTATTACGCAACGTTGAGGAATGACGGGTATCAGTCAGTTAAGTCTCATGCGTGATACACGCTTGGACGATCATGTCCTCAAAGAGACATGAGTGCCTAGGCAAATGATTGCCATTAGTGTTAGTGGTAGACTGGTTGTCAACAACGATTATAGAACCAAGTCTGTCTTGTTATTTAATCCATAGCTAGAAGGTGGAGATTATTATTCTTTATAAGGATATTTATGAATTCAACTGGAATCTTAACTCCACTCACGGGTATAATAATAAGAAGTAATCAGTTTAAAAAGCAATGCATCTATAGGTTTGGCTAATAAAAAATCCTGAATAAACTGAACGAATTTGTACAAAAATGGCAATGATAAAATAAAGGATAAAACATTAGAAGTTGGATAGAACTAATTCAAGTGAATTATATATGATGAAAAAGCGTCCATGATGGTGCGGTCACAAAGACACAACTTATCTTAAGCAATTTCTTTCTCACCATTTTACCCCAAGCAACGCAATAATGCCACTAGAACGCGGGAGAGTTACAGGGAACGAAGGAGAAAATTTTAGTGAAGAGAAGGCAAAAAGAAAAAGAATTCAGGAAGACAGAATTTGGCGATTGACATTGTATTTATATGTTTGAATATCGTAATTGATCGAAGCAAGAAATCGGAAAGAACAGACAAGAAATGCTAGAAAACAAACTGAAGAAGGACAGTTGTCTTAATGAAAAAAGTTCATTCAAACAATTATTTGTCGAAAAGGGCGAGGAAAGCCACCTCACATCAGTAAGAATGTAACTGAAGACGTTATTCCTGTTCAGGATTGATTACATTACATATCCTTCTTTGGATTTTGTCAAGAATCTTGAGATATACTGCAAGAGCACCAGATCAAATACGGCAGAAGTATTCATGGATGAACTCTAGATTTATAAATGTGCATGAATGGATACTCTAGCACCGCTAAGTGAACAACCTTTCCTAGCAGTAGACCTAACAACTGATTCAATATCGAATGCTTGAGTGTAATAGCCTTGTTCAACTGCTACAACAAAAATGTAACCCATTTGTGTTCTCCATAGTTGCAAGATAAAGTACTTGTCACCGTGGTCACCGTGGGTTTTGAAGAAACTGGGAAAATAAGGTTGGAAATTAGTGACGTTTCACTGACTCTCACACACTTATTCTCTTTATCTGTCAATCTGTCTCTTACTCTCTCTCTC